>CM019066.1:344504443-344661943 GCA_009667805.1 Leptobrachium leishanense | reverse complement strand
ACTCTTTATTTATAAAGTGCCGGTATATTCCGCCGCGCTGTACAATGGGCACAGTATAGACAGGGTTACAATACATTGAACAACATTTGTCAAGCTGGTACAAGAGGAGACGAGGGCCCTATTCCCGCGGGAACTCACAATCTAGAAGGGTTGGGGTTGGAAACAGGAGGAGAGGACTGCAAGGTGAGAGTGGAGGACTGCAAGGTGAGAGTGATGGACTGCTAGGCGAGAGTGATGAACTGCTAGGCGAGAGTGATGAACTGCTAGGTGAGGGTGATGGACTGCTAGGTGAGGGTGATGGACTGCAAGGTGAGGGTGATGGGCTGTGAGGTGAGAGTGATGGGCTGCAAGGTGAGAGCGATGGACTGGCTGCGTCAGTGAGTTGGGTGGTCGGCTTCCCTGAATAGGAATGTCTTAAGGGAGCGTTTGAAGAAAGGGAAACTAGGAGAAAGTCTGACAGTACGAGGGAGAGCATTCCAGAGGATGGGAGCTGCACGTGAGAAGTCCTGCAGTCTATCATGGGAAGAGGTGATGCAGGGAGACACTAGGCGCAGGTCACTGTTTGATGTTAGGGAGCGGGCTGGGGTGTATTTGGTGATTAATGAGGACAGGTAGTGGGGAGCTGAGTTAGTGAGAGCTTTGTAGGTCAGGGGAAGGATTTTGAATTTAATTCTGCAGTGGATGGGGAACCAGTGAAGGGACTCGCAGAGAGGAGCAGCAGAGACAGAGCGGCGGGTGAGGTGGATGAGCCTGGCAGAGGCATTCAGAATGGATTGAAGGGGGGGAGGCAGAGAGGGAGGCCAGATAACAGATTATTACAATACTCAAGTCGGGAGATTTCATGTGCATGGATGAGTTGCTTTGTGGTGTCAGCGGTAAGAAATGGCCGAATTCTGGAAATATTGAGCAGTTGGTATCGGCAGGAGGAGGAAAGAGACTTGATGTGGGGGATGAAGGAAAGAGCAGAGTCAAGTGTAACTCCGAGATAGCGAACCTGGTTTGATGGGGAAATGGTGAAACCCTCCACCATGATAGAATTCAGGCGGTGGTCAGGCATTAGAAAGAGGAATTAGTAGGAGCTCAGTCTTAGACATGTTGATCTTTAGGTGGTTAGAGGCCATCCAGGAGGAGATGCCAGATAAACAGTTGCTGACTTTGGAAAGGACATAAGGAGAGAGATCAGGGGTAGAGAGGTAGATCTGAGTGTCATCAGCATAGAGGTGGTAATTGAAGCCAAAGTTGTTGATGATTTTGCCCAGGGAGGAAGTGTAGATAGGAAAGAGCAGAGGACCTAGGACAGAGCCTTGGGGTACACCATCAGATAAAGGCAATGAGGAGGAGGAGTTACCAGCAAAGGACACAGAGAAGGACAAATTCTAAGCGGCCATTACCCTCCTTTAACCTCAGGGCAAACCTATAGTTAGTGCCAACCCATACCAAAGAGAGACCAAATTCATATAGCACTTGTAAGAAAGATTTATTTATAAAGGATTTTACCAGGAAGGATACATTGAGATTTCTCTCGTTTTCAAGTACTGTATGTCTTGGGTTCAAGAACATTGAATTGTTTCAGTTGTTAAAGAAATACAAAGTAATTAAATGCAAGTTATTAAAACAAAACACAAATATACAGATTAACAGAAAATAAATATGTAGGATATAGTCACAATGTTACATGTTTACAGGTGCATTCTGTATATAGTCACTATGTTACATGTTTACAGGTGCATTCTGTATATAGTCACAATGTTACATGTTTACAGGTGCATTCTGTATATAGTCACTATGTTACATGTTTACAGGTGCATTCTGTATATAGTCACTATGTTACATGTTTACAGGTGCATTCTGTATATAGTCACTATGTTACATGTTTACAGGCACATTCTGTATATAGTCACTATGTTACATGTTTACAGGCACATTCTGTATATAGTCACTATGTTACATGTTTACAGGTGCATTCTGTATTGAGGTATGTTAATAGGGAGCTCTTAATTGACTTTAGACTGGGGGAAGATTTGATGGCGTCTGGGAGGTTATTCCATAACTGTGGTGCTCTGTAGGAAAATGAGGATTGAGCCACTTTCTTTTTGTATTGTGGTATTTTAAGTAAGGTGCAGGTCCTGGATCAGAGGTTATAGGATGAGGGAGCTGCTGGGGGAAACAGTTTATTCAGGTAGGGTGGCAGCTTCCCTTAAACACCAGGTTGGAAAGGTGAAGGGTACGTCAAGATGACATGGTCACCCCACCTCTTCTCAAGCAGGGCAAATTTATTGGAGACAACTTAGTTTTGGGGATGCTCCAATAAAATTGCCCTGCTTGTGAAGAGGTGGAGTGCCCTTGCCTTTCTTTACTACATGTTTTCCTCTGTTGGTGTCAGTCGTGGTGTTGCAATATATGCTGTTGTCTTTGTAATTGAAATTTGAGTGGGGCACATGTATAGAAAACACTTTCACAGGCCCTGAGGATTTTGAGTGAATATTGGCCCAGCTCATCTCTGTGGCACACAACAGATCATGACAATCTCCATTGACTGTAATAAAAGAGCATCTGGAATATTAAAACATAACAGCATTGGTTGAGCCATCCTAGTTGCACAGAAGAGCTCAAACGTCAAAAAGAACAATCCGATTCTGTGTGAGTGTTGCAAATCTGTGTCGGAAACCAACAGAACCTCAAGCCTCCTCAATATAAGGCCTTCTAAAGACATACAGGGTTATCCAAAGAGATCCGAATTGCTTGAGAAAGGTAACCGAACGCTGAAAATCAGCGTTCGGTTACCTTTCCTGGCCATTCGGCTATTCAGAGAGCAGGCAATTTGCCAAATCCTAGCGAATTGCCTGCACATACGGTGCCTGTTCGGTCCCTGTTCGAGGGCAGTGAAATCCCCATGAAAAAGCACTGCTTCGGCTATTCAGAGAACACAAACCAGCAGTGAAAGGTTCCCCTAATGTCCTGCCATTCGGTGGTTTAATTCAGCAAATTTATTCAGGAGAATCCCATAGACTTCAATGTTAAAAATATTCCTGTTTTAATTCAATATCTAATAAACCGTTCATTATAAAATTCTGCAGCAAAAAGTTACTTTATTTATAGATTTTTTAGGATACTTTAAGCATTTTTCCTTTTTTTTTTTTTTTTAAAAGTCAGATTTTTTTTTGATTTTTTTTTAAGTTTACTTATTTTTTTCTGTAACAGCCCTTTTTATTATCATTCCCTGGACCTCATGTGTAAATGTCAGACATTTTCGCTAAGTAGTTTCTTTCCAAACAGCTTTTCATTTTCACAGATTCATACAAATGGTTTTGCTAATTTATTCACTGCCTCCTCTGCGTCTCAGCTGCTTCGGCTCTGTGTGATTCGGCTCCTGTTCGGCTGCTTCGCTGCGTGTGATCGGCTCCTGCTCGGGTTTTTCGAAGGTTAGTCCAGATGTTTTTGCTTGTTTTCAGCGTGCATTCGGTGGGTTTTGCGGTTCGTTTTCGTCGGGTTTTCGGCAGCTTTTCCCTGCAATTCGGGGACCCTGTGGTGCTTGCTGAATACACCGCAGGGTCACCGAAATGGGATCGGCAAAAGGAACCGAATTGAAGAGAACGAAAAGTCACCGAACGTGCGTTGACTTTTCGAATCTCTTTGAATAACCCTGATAATATAATCCTTTAGATTGTAAGGTCCTCTGGCCAGGGAACTCTACACCTCTCGTTTTTTGCTTCCTATGTTTGTTTGAAAGTTTGTCTCATTCCCTATTGGCTTTTGTCAGTGCATCATTTGTAAATCAGAAGGTGCCAGAATGCAAAGTGCATATGAGAGTTGAGGCAAGCTCAGATCCCAGAACAAATAAAGTATATGATGCTGAAAAAAAACATGTTCTGTACTTAAATGGCCACTTAATCATAAATTGCATAATATAAACCTAGTACTCCAGTCTTTTCAAGGCTGATCTGCAACAGAGATTCCTGGACACTCATCTCACAAACCACACAAATATCTGCAATACATTGTTATTTTCATCATATGGACAGAAGGAGAGGAACGCCTTCTAGACTTCCACAATGCATTCAACATGCTCCATCCATCTATTAAACTCAAGATGGATTTCTCCAAGCACGGTGTGAGCTTCCTGGACTGTACCATATCAGTTGCCAATGGCACGCTGCACACATTTGTGTACAGGAAACCCACAGACATTCCCAGTTACCTCCACAAGGCCAGCTTTCATCCCAAGCACACCAAACAAGGCATCATCTACAGCCAGGCCATCAGGTACCACTGAATCTGCTTTGACACTGGGGACATGGACGAATACCTGAGCAAACTGTCTGCATCATTTCAGCGGAAGGGCTATAAGGAAAGGGCAACCTCTAAAAAACCCCTGAAAACACAGCGTGAACAACTGCTGCTCTACAAATAAAAAAAAAAAAAAACATGGATCCCTCTAGTTGTTTCCTATAACTCGACTCTAGAGGGAATTCGCAAAATCATCAAAGATCTGCAGCCACTGGCCACAGAGGACCCTGCGCTCAAAGAAATATTCCCACAGCCCCCCTTACTGGCATTCAAGCAACCCCCAAACCTGAGGCAAAGACTGGTCCGTAGCAAACTCACCCAGGAACAGGACGACATACAGAATGGGACCAAACGCTGCAACAAGTCCCGCTGCAAACTGTGTCAACATATATGTGACAGCAGCACGGCACGGCACGGCACAACAATGCCACACACAACATCAAGGGCTCATACCTCTGCATGTCTGCCAAATGTGGTATACATGATCCAATGCACGGCCTGTAAAAAGGGCTGCTATATTGGAGAAACTGGCCTTGAACTGAAGGTCAGGATGAACCAGCACAGACACTCCATCAGGAACCATCAGGAAAATACATATCGTACCTCGTGGGACATCATTTTAATCTGAAGGGCCACTCCAACCACAACGAGTCAGGAATAAAATCCTCAAAGGAAATTTTAAAGACTCTAATGAATGTAAGCCATTCAAAGTAAAAATGATCGCATATTATAACACCATGAAGGAGGGCCTCGATGTAGACTCTGGCTTTTTAACTCAGTTCCATAATTTCACCTAACGTTCAGAATTCTGGCTTGTGTTTTGTTTTTTTTCCTTTTGTTTTCCCTTTTTCTTTCTTCCCTGGTTTTTTTCAAGTTGTCTGATTGGCCCCTTCCTCTCCATGCACAATCATCACATATACATCATGATCTTAACACTGTTGTTTTATGGGCCTAAGATCTCTCATTCATTTGTTTGTTTGCCCTTTTAGACCATACTCTATTTCAAGCTCAATATTTACGACACCTATCCCACCCCCCACCCTTGTGCCCTTTAATGTTCAATTCTATGATTTTGCTCAGTATAGCTTCCAGACCTGAGGAAGAGAGGTATACTCTCAAAAGCTTGTCTTTTAACTGTAACGTTAGTCCAATAAAAAAGGTGTCACTACTGCTATACTCTGGTGATATATATATATATAAATCAAGAGGAGAGCACTCCTGCTAACACATACAAAGACTTCAACAGCAGCTTTATATATTTAAACATTAAGATTTTGCCAAATTTTAACCTTTTAAAGCTTCTAACAACTCTTAACCCTTTCAAGATTTCAGCAGTTCTTAACCCTTTCAAGACTAATTACAAGATTTGTAACCCTAAACTCTGTTAGAAAATGATGGGAATTTAGTTCACAATGTATGGCCATAAATTGCTTAAGCCTGTCAACACCGTCCATTTATTCCACCTTTTGACAGGTCCTATTCTTGTCACCTAATGACTGCTCTTATGGGATCAACTCACTTACTGAGGACTGATTCCTTTCTCGAGCTCCCTGAGATTCAAGGTTAAATAAAGCCTGTGGGTGGAACACTTGTGACAGGGTGGGGTGCTTACTGGAGGATTGTCAGCCCTTTTCCTGGACCTGTATTATATTTATATCATACAAATGGGCATTTAGTACATACCGTAATTAAATAAAATTTAAAATTCATATTTTTGGTTTTATGCCAAGTAAGGTACCAGATCCACCCAAATGGTTCCCAGAACCTAAACTGGCAAAACCAGACAGGTCCTGGATCCATTTCCCCCAGGATACCCCCCTCCCCCCATTAAGCCCTGATTATTGTAAAGCACTGCAGAAACTGTTGGCGCTGTATAAATAATGCTGATAATGATATTATTACATAATAACGACTTCGGCAGTCTACATGCTCTGTTCATTATTTACAACATTTACCTGTCATTCGAAATAAATTAGGGGAATTCAGTAACTTTATGGCAGCAAACTAAAGATGTAGGGCACTATTACGATCTTCACGTTAAAACGCTCGCACAATGCGTGAATTTGTGCGCCCAGCGTTAAACGTTAACGCGCGTAAATCAACGCTGGAATTACAATCCTCGCGCATTTTTTCATCCGTCGAGCAATAACGTGTGTTAAACGGACTCGCAAAATGCACACGCAGCAACGTTGTGCGCAGAAATCAGTGTGCGGACTGTTTTTTTTCACGCGATTCAGCCAATCAAAATCAATCTGAGTATATATACTGCAGCAATTATAAAAACACGCACAACTTCTCCATTTTATTGCTTTGGTATGAGTAGAATGTGTAACTATACTTTGCTGTATTTTTTTTTTCGGGCTGGTGTATTTGGTTTTGCCAGGACGTTCAGATTTGCCATTAACACCGGCTTTTAGGAGTTGCTAAAATTATGCGCGCAACGGCTGTGCATTAGAAACTGCGCATAGATTGTAATACCATCCACGTACCAGCGCTCAAACGCATTTGCGCTCACAATGTTAAGTATAGGATGCGCGCAGTAAAGTACGCTCGCGCAGCGTTCGCGCAGGTTCACCTGCGGTAGATGTATACGCGCGTTTGTTGCGCTGACATTGTAATACGATGTTAAGCACAAAGGGTTTTGCCCCTCGCGTTAATGCGTTTTTGCACCGGCGCAAACGTTTGCACGAAGAATGTAGTAGGGCCCGTAGTGTATGCGTCTGCCCCGTAAACGCACCTTCAGAAAATTACTACATTGTATAACTCTCATTCTGCCGCTTTGTGCTACAATGTAACTATATGACCCACCATTGTGACGTGTTAAAAGAGCTAAACTGGCCGTCGCTGGAATCTAGACGCACCCTGCACCTTTCCAACCTGGTGTTGAAGAGCTTTTCTGGGAAGCTACCACCGTCCCTGAGTAGACTGCTTCCCCCAGCAGTTCCCTCATCCTATAACCTCCAATCCAGGACCAGCACCTTACTTGCAATACCACAATACAAAAAGAAAGTGGCTCAATCCTCATTTTCCTACAGAGCACCACAATTATGGAATAACCTCCCAGACGCCATCAAATCTCCCCCAGTCTAAAGTCACTCAAGAGATCTTTCCTACATATTTATTTTCTGTTAATCTGTATATTTGTTTTGTGTTAATGTCTTGCATTTTACTACTTTGTATTTCTGTAACCATGTTCTTCAACCCAGGACATACTTGAAACCGAGAGAAATCTCAATGTATCCTTCCTGGTAAAATCCTTTATAAATAAATAAATAAAATAAATATTAACATACCTCGATACAGAATGACTATATTTCCTACATATTTTTTTTCTGTGTTAATCTGTATATTTGTGTTTTTAATAACTTGCATTTAAATACTTAGTATTGCTGTAACAACTGAAACAATTCAATGCTCTTGAACCCAGGACAATGTATCCTTCCTGGTAAAATACTTTGCAAATAAATAAACAAATAAAGCATAAACTCCATTCATTCACCAAATCCTCAATCCCAGAAACACGTTGGGCACATGTCTTTCGAGTAGAGCTGGGGGGAATCTGGCCACCCCCCCCCCCATCTGCTACACCCATGTTGTGACACTTTGGATTGTGAAATCTCATTGATTTGTAGCCACGAATACAAGACATTACGTGCCTGAAACTGTGTTTTAATAGCACCGATCACATGCAGATACTTCATACTGTAAATTATAGTGCGCAGCCCTGAACCAGTTGCGCAACAGCTTAGTAAAAAGGCTGCCCTTTGTCCAAGAACCGCAGCAAAACATGTGAAACCACCATTCCTAAACATGCTGTTTTTTTATTTTTTTGCTGCTTTTATCGTGTTATCTTTGCACATACTGCAGATCATAAATCATCTTTTGCCTTCAATCCTTTCTGTTGTTTTGACATTTCGAATACCTTCATGCGCCAGTTACTTTGCTGCTCTTATGCCAAAAATAATCATCACTGAAACATAACCCACATGCTGTCTCTTATATCCTTATCTGATTGAATTGTGTATGTTTACTAAACGCATGATATGTTCATTGTCCTGTGCAACAACTGCTGAAGATCAGCTGTGCCGTGACAATCTATTTTTATTACAAGGAAACGAGAAAAAAAAAATCGCATTCCTGGCTTCCTGGTTAAGGGGGAGATACAGTTTCAGTGATGGGCTGCAAAAACAAATAATATATTGCGTTGCTTGTATGGCTACTAACGAGCCGATGGCTTATATAGAAATGATTATTACTATACACAGCTAATATTACCTTTTTAAAACAACATACATATTGTATGTTATTATATATCAAATTATAAATATTTAAAACAAAATAGCAAGCAGCTCATCCATTGAGGCTAGGGTCAGACGAACGCATTTTTCGCGTCGTCCGTGAAAAAGTGCGTTCGAACGAATGGACGTATTTTTTCACGGAATACGCGATAGAGGTCATACGATGCGCATTTTCATCAGTGATTTTGTACGGATCATCAATAAAACACTTTTTACGTCTGGACGTTATGTTGGCCAGACATTAGCAGCATCTGGCATCTCCTAATCACGCACACACGCCGCTAGCGGACGCAGCGCACTCTGTACGACCGTACTAGCGGTTCCACGTTCTCGAAAAAATGCGTTTGTTTGCCGCTTGCGTTGCGCGGCCGCACTTTCATACGGCCGTACTCCGTATATTGCCCGTCATTGGCCGTCATTTGCTGCTACTACGGCCGTGATAAAGTGCGGCTGCACGCGCGTTCGCACTGCGTTCGTCTGACCCTAGCCTAAGTGAGTAAGGTCTTGTTTAAAGCGACACTACCACTTACATAAGCTGTAACTAGATTACTCGTGCATTACAAATAAAACCACATTATAAAACACATTATTTTTTTGAATATAAAAGTTTTTATTGGAGTTCACACATAGAATGGTACAACATTGCAAAAAGGATGAAACTTCAAAGGTAAAGGACATAAAGTCCTATCATTGACAATAGACAATTCAACTGAAGTATCAACATTATCCGAGAAAGGGTCATTTGTGCGGACTCCATTTTCCAAAAACAGATAAAATCCTAAACTAACATAAACACAACACACGGTAGCACTACAATCGTACACGGTAAAGTATCTTATATCAAGGTTCCAGACTCGACAAACACCCTCCACCCCTCCCATGTATCATAAAACTGGCACATTGAGTTATTCGCGGTGTGGAACATTTCTTCATATTTAAAGACACTTTCGAGGGCAATCATAACTTCTTTCATAGAGGGACATAGTGAGGAAAGCCAATGTCTCGCTATAACCGTTTTTGCTGTCCCCAGTACCATAGAGATAAACCTCCTGTGACGGATCTGAATAGTAATGGGTATAATATGTAAGAGGTACATTTTCGGGCACAGTGGGAGTATGAGTGAAGTGCAGTGAGAAATCAGTCTGCTTATTTTTACCCAATAACCCCCTAGTGCGGGACATAACCAAAAGGTATGCAGTAGGGAACCAAGGCCGGTAAGGCATCTCCAGCAGAAGCCGGTAGTCCCCGAGATATGGGCCAATCGGGTTGGTGTTAAATACCATCTGCACAGTAATTTGATATGGGCCTCACGTAGATTGGTGCTTCTGGAATATTTGTATATTGTGTCCATGGCGTATGACCAGTCATCTACGGAAAGCGTGAAAGCTAAATCTTTTTCCCATTTAACCATATAGGGTAATTTTTTAGGTGGAGTCGGGGTTAGGAGGCTGTTGTAACAGAGAGATAGTGGTTTCATTTGACATTTCTTCCCCATACACAATTTGTGAAAAGCTGAAAGGTTCGTAGGTGTGAAGGAGGTCAGGCCCTTCTGGTGTAAAGCGTGCTTCACACGTAGGTATGTAAAACAGTCACTCAATGGGATGGCAAACTCCTGTACCAAGTCGGGAAAGGGTTTCAGGGAGTGGGGTGTAAAGAGCTGCCACACATGCGTCAAGCCGCACAAAAAACAAGAATCTAAATTTAAATCTGGAATATAGCGACACAGAACTCTAAGCGGGGCGAGACACAATAAGTCATAAGGCCGTACCAACGGACGACCCCACTGGCGCCAGGACGTGAGGGAAAGCATCGAGGCGGGTAGCAGACCCATGGTGCTATTCCTAGGAAGGAGTGGAAGCCACAACAGGTCATGAAGTTTATATGGGAAAATCATGGCATTCTCCAACTGTAACCATAGAGGTGATTCTTTGAGATGCATTGACGACAACAGTTGGGCTAGTAAGGCTGCTTTGTAGTACGATTGTAAATCCAAAAAACCCAACCCTCCGTTACGTCGCGGTGCAGTGACTGTAGAGGCCGATACTCGAGGAGGCTTCCCTTTCCAAATATGCGCATGAAGCAGTTTTTGCAGCCGGAGCAATAAATGCGCCGGTATGAAAACGGGAATATTTCTGAAATAGTATAAAATTTGGGGTAGGATACACATCTTTATGGCCGCCATACGACCCAACCAGGAGTGCTCCATGTAGAGAGCTGCGTCTCAATGGAGTTCAAAAGTGGCGTGAAGTTTTCCTTAAGGATGGTGCCTCTCGATTTAGAAATGGAGATTCCCAAGTATTTTAAAGAGGTAGAGCGCCAATCAAAAGGGTACTTATTACGCAGAAAGCTAAGGGATGAAGCAGCAATATTTATAGGGAGAGCCTGTGTTTTACTCACATTATTTTTATAGTAAGATAACGCACCAAAGCTGTCAAGGAGGTGAAACAGGGAAGGAAGCGAAATCTCCGGTGTGGTCAAAAAAAGCAGTATGTCGTCCGCGAAAAGTGCCAGCTTGTGCTCCCCATTCGGGTCGGCATACCTTTGATTGCCGGGGAAATCTTAATCTGCAGCGCTAAGGGTTCTAGGGCCAGAATAAATATTAACGGGGATAATGGACAACCCTGTCGGGTGCCATTGGTTATGTGAAAAGAGGAGGATAGAAACCCCGATGCCAAAACTTTCGCCGACGGAGCAGAGTAGAGGGCCATAATGCTGTGTACAAATTGTGCTGGGAGACCAAACTTTAGTAACACCAACCGCATATACCCCCAGTGTAGGCGATCGAATGCCTTTTCGGCGTCCAATGCCAGCAGGAGTCCGGAGGTATTAGTCCTATGGGCCAAATCAATTATATCATAGAAACGTCGGGTATTGTCACACGTTTGACGGCCCGGGACAAAGCCGGTTTGTTCAGTCGCGATCAAGGATGGGAGTAGGGGGGCCAACCTAGTAGCCAGTAATTTAGCATACAGTTTGGCGTCTACGTTCAACAGGGATATAGGGCGGAAGTTGGCACAGTGCGTCGGGGCTTTACCAGGTTTAGGCAGGGTCACTACTGTTGCCTGCAACATCTCCGGAGGGATGATGCCAGTGTTCTTAATGTCATTAAAAAACAGGGTGAGGGTCGGAACTAGTGAAGAAGCAAATACCTGATAATACAGATTCGTAAAACCGTCAGGGCCTGGGGCTTTATTTTTTGGAAGTGCATTAATAGCCTTAAGTACCTCCTCCTCTGTAAACGCAGCAAGCAAATCTGTAGCCTGAGAGGGAGAGAGTGAAGGGAGGCTCGCCGCCTGAAGAAAGAGATCTATGTCGTCCTGGGTAGGGGACGGTACGGTGTGATCTAATCCTAGGTTGTACAGGGAGGCATAATAACGTGCAAATTCACGGCTGGGTTATAAATTTTTACATCATTAGCATCCAATAGGTACGGTATGTTGGTTTGCATTCTTTTCCCTTTCAATTTAGACGCCAGAAATTTCCCCGGTTTATTCCCTTGGGTATAATGAGCATAGTTAAGCTGTCTAATTGAGCGTGCAGTGACTTGGAGCATCAGGTGTTCCAACTCGCGGCGCTGCGCAATCAATTGAGCGGTAATATTAGGGTTAGGCGAGGATTTATTCTGGATTTCTAAGTCAGTGATTCGTCGTGTAAGAGCAGTCATCTGAGCATTAAGACGTCGTTTACGTTGCGCTCCTTTCTGTATAAAATGTCCTCGCATAACAGCTTTGTGGGCCAACCAAACCGACGCTGTTGCAACGTCCCCAGTTACGTTCATCGTGAAATACTCCTGAAGGAGTTGTAGCGTTGTTGTCACGGCCTCTCTATTTACAATGAGTGAGTCATTGAGTCTCCAATTCCCCATACCCCTCGGTGGAAAAGCAGCCTCAAAAGTAAGCGTAAGCGGAGCATGATCAGACCACGTAATGATGCCAATGGTCGCCTCCAGGAGACGAGACACAGCTGAGCTATGTATCAAACACAAGTCAATTCTACTATATGAGGAGTGGACATGAGAAAAATATGTGTAATCACGTGTATTGGGGTGACATATCCTCCAAGTATCATATAGGTCAAACGAATGCATGAATTCCCGTAGGTGTTTACTAGAGGGCTGGGGGGAGCGGGAATGGGGGCGGGGTTGGCTCGTCTGAGTGTCAACTTCGGGGTCAGGAGTGCAATTAAAGTCCCCACATAGGAACATCGTACCACTAGACATTTTTTTCACTCTACCAAAAGCTTTCCGCAGATAAGAAACCGGATTATCATTAGGGAGATATAGGTTAGCAATTGTGATTGGTAATTCGTTCAGCGTGCCCACAAGAATCACGAGGCGGCCCACCGGATCCACATACTGAGCCGAACACACAAAGGTCCAGTCTGTATGAAACAGGATCGAGACCCCTTTGGACTTCGTCAGAGCAGTGGAGTGGTAGGCCTCAGTGTACAGACGCGATTTCAAAAACGGCGGACGCCTCTTACAAAAATGAGTCTCTTGCAAACATACAATAGCCGGTTGAGATTTATGCAGGTCACGAAATAAAGCATGGCGTTTGTACGGAGTGTTCAAGCCCCTAACATTTAAGGAATAAATCTGGAATTGAGGTTTACTCATTTGTGGTTGGTTACACCCAGCCCTCTAGATCTCACAGCGGACATTGAAGACAACCTCCTCGGGAAAATGGAGGGACTCTCCTGCACATAATAGCACCTGGAACCATATATCATAGTGCTTACCAAACAAACAAACAATACATACATTACATACATAGGTCGAACCAAAAAGAAACAAAAAGAAAAAGAAAAAATAAAAGGGAAAAAAAAAGGAAAAGAAAAAACCTGACCAAACTTCAGAAAAAAAAACTGCACTCCATGAGCGCAGCTGAGTGGAGTCAATCAACACAGCAGATTGGTATAAGTAGGGAAGAAAACACGGTCAAGAAAAACTCCAGTAGGGGAAACAACAGTTCCAACTCTACCTGAGAAGGACCGCGCCAATTTACAGGCCATTGGAAGGCCTCGGGGCTTGCCGAATAAAAGAACAGAACAGGCCCCCAGGAGCGCCCAATTGAGGTAGATCAAAAAGGGGTTCAGTCCGGCATCCGTGAAGGAGTTCTGACGCCCAAGAAGACGGAAAGCGACAAGGCGAAGTAATAGAAGCACGCCCAGGTGCTGGATAGCGCAGGGCCAGAGCACCTCATTTTGGCCGGACCCGATGCCACTCCGGAGAAACTTTCAGCGGCGAAGATGATTCCTCCCGGGGAGGAGTAAACTCAGACACGACTTTCTATTCCGTCAGCAAACGCATGCCAGTGAGGGGATCCGGGATAACGTGCAAAACTCCCTCCCGCCATAACAAGATCTTTGTGGGAAATCCCCATCGATACGCCATGCTGTGATCACGTAGAATTTTCGTGAAAGATGAAAATTCCCTTCTTTTAGACATGGTAGCCGTTGATAGGTCTGCGTAAAAGGAAACTTCGGCATACGGAGAAGGCAGAGGCATAGATTTCCGTGATGCTCTCATTAACGCTTCTTTAACATGGAAAAAGTGCACCCTGACTAGAACATCTCTAGAAGCTGAGGGCGGCAGGTTCTTGGCGCGTGGCAGTCTGTGTGCCCGGTCCATCAGGAAATCCTGTGATGAGTACATTGGTACTAGGATCTGGAAAAGTTCTGTAATATAAGGCTGAAGATCAGCAGGGGTTACTGCCTCTTGAATGCCCCGGATCCGTACATTGTTACGCCGCGAACGGTCTTCCAAATCGGACAATTTCGTTGCCATGGTGTCATGTGCAGTCTGCAAAGCTATATGACGGTCCACTAAATCGTTATGGGCCAAACATAAGTCGTCTGTCTTAGCCTCCAAAGAGTCTGTCCTCTCACCCAGGTCTTGTACATCGCGCCTCATCTCCTGCAGCGCCTCTTTAATATCCGTTTGTATAGTAGATCGAAGTTCTTGCAGCATGGCATGAAGTCTGCTTTCTGAAGGTGGTAAGGTGTCAGACATGCAGGGTGGGCCTGCGACAGCCGCTTCCATTGTGAAAGAGGAAACAGAGGAGGGAGATCCGCCATCTTGGGCCTCACGAACCCGGTCTTTTTTCGCCGATTTTGCCGGTTCCAGCGCTCGTTGCGCCTTAGGGGGCACCATCTGGGAGCCAGGAGATGTCACCCAGCTGTGGGTGAAATTTCAGCCCCGGGGTTGCTGTAGTTTAGCCGCAGGTATTGAAAGTTTAGCGCCAGTCACAGGAGCTCACCTCACATGCGACCACGCGCTGCAACGTCCGGCCACGCCCCCTATAAAACACATTATAAAACACACGCTGCTGTTTTTTTATTTGTTTGAAGTGATGGAAAGATACGGGGGAGCAGTTTACAACACAAGATATCACACAATAGTTTCACCCAGTGACACATATAGAGTAAAATAGTTTATTAACCCCTTGAGGACCAATGACGTGCGTGGTACATCTTGGGGAAAACTCCAGTTAAGGACCAGGGTTGTACCACGTACGTCACGGTTCTTTAAGCCCCCTCCCTCCCTATACTCACCTCTCTAGCCGGGGTTCTCACGCTGGTCTGACTTCCTTGAAGTCAGATCAATGGTTTTATGGGCCCCGGCCGTTGCATCAACTCATGTGCTGAGCTCCTTTTTACCGTTTTGAGCTCATCATGTTTAAACATGAATTGTAGTCAGGTTTTATATAAGGAGCCAGACAAATTATATATCCTTTTTTCAGCAGACTCGTCAGATTCAAAATATATCCTTATTATATGTATACGGCGTGTCCCATCAGAATGCTATAACAAAAATATTGTAGAATATTTAAAAGTTCCATTTAGATTTCATCCATTTATAAATTGTAATTTTTTTTTCTCATTTTAGGCTAATGTCAGACGAGCGCAGTCTGAGCGCACTCTGTGTGCGTGCATAACGGACAGACGTACTGACTGAAGATACTGTAGACACCACACGATCTGTTTTTTTTGACGGACGTAGGAAAAAAAAGGGAACTATGGGAAACAAAATTAATATGATAAAAATAAAAATTTATACATGATATGAAAAGCCATTTTGTGCGTCAAGGTGCTGGACGTCGCAAATGCGATCCGTCTGACTTCGTTCCATCACACACACACACAACGCTACGCGGACGTGGCGCACTCTGCGCGTCCATTCTAGTGGTTTTGCGTTCTTGCCTAAATTGCGTCTGGTGCCACGTGCGTTGTGCGCACGAACTTCGTGTGTGGGTCTCTATTGATCATGATTCTATGCTACGACAGACGTTAAACTGTGCGGCAACACGGACGTGATCACTGCGTTCGTCTGACACTGGCCTTATCATCCAAGCCTTTGTGATTATATACTCTATGGGGCACTCTTGTTAAAAAAAAAATAGAAATGCGAGCCTATTACTGCATTTTTATGAGAAAATACACAATTTTAACTAAAGCTGAAAAACATATTTTTTCGCTTGTATTTTGCCGCATTGTATTTTAAGAATTATATGACTATGTATATAACACTGACCTTGCTTGCAGCGTGGGAAATGAGATGCTGAGTAGTGGTATTGCTCATTCTATACGAGACAAAAGGACAATGCCATTGCTTTTGGAACAAAAATAAATAAAACAATAAAACAAAACTCTTTTATGTTTGTTTGTGTGGGGTTTTTTACATTACAGTTTACAAGGTCATGTTTAGTATCATTGAGAATGGCCAGACACTGACCTGTCAAATGACACCTAACATGATGTTGTGACTTTTAAATAATGGAAATACAGAGGTCCAAAGGACCCCCACTCTCCTCACGACAGTGAAGCTGATTGCCTTTTAAATCTACCAATGTGGATAAATGTTTTGCATCATAACCTTCACACTTGGTCCCATTGTGGGAAATGAGAAGGTGAGTTAGGGCAGTAACATTGTTTCCTTTATAAGTAAAAGCATATAATGCCACTGCCCTAGAACAGAAAAAAAAGTAAATTTTGCATTTTTTTCTTCTGGGTTTGCACAATTTATGGTCATATGCGGTAATGTTAGAAAGGCCAGACACAGAACTTTCCAATGACACGTGGCTTAACATTGTGTGGTGTAAAAAACTGAGACGCTGTTGTTTCAAAGGCCCCTCTGCAACCTTCGCAGCAGTGCGTCGGTTAGGATTTACTTACGGTATATATCCTAATGAACCAATGCGTAATAACGCATTGTGCTATCGCCACCAAACTGGATTCATGGGAAATGAGAAGACGAGTTAGTGCAGCATCATGGCTCATGCTATAATTAAAAAGTGAACAATAGTGCTGCATTATAGAAAAGAAAGGGAAAAAGAAAGTAATGTGTATCTTCCATTATTTTTATTTTATTTTTTACAAACAACATGGTCATGCATGCTATCATTGGAAATGTCATGCTCTCATGACTATCTTTATGGCATCTTTCAGGAGATATGGGTCCAAAGGTCCCCTGTATCTCCATATAGGGATTTTCCTGCCCGGCCAGGGAGAGGGGGTCAGAGTCCCTTTCTGACGTCATAGAACCATGCGCGATGATGCAATGGGCGGGGGGAGGTCCTGGAGATGTGAAGCCTCACCGGGAGAACAGTGGGGTTGGCGCCAGAACAGTGGTAAGCCGCAGGGCTGTGACAAAACATTGAGCATGTCCTCCGAACCCTAGCAGGATAGGGGAGGATGCGTTTAAAGCGACTTACGCAGCAAAGCAGTTAAATTTGTCAATTCGCGTCCCGACATTGACTTGCGCCTGCACCTTATTCTACCACACGTCTTGAGACGTTAAAAAATAATTGTGCTCCCCATGTTAAGTATAGGAGATGCAAAGTACAGCAGCCCGCGCAAGGTTTGAGGCGCAAACTGATTTCACCCCAGTGTAGCGTCAACTATGGAATATTGATACAAGACATTAAACTTACTAATCGTAGCCCAACGCTTACATATCGAGATACTACTATAGCAACAACACTGGAATAGAGCCTCATATGTTTTAGTTAAATCAATGTATTCTTCTCTACTCTTTGTTTTTGTGATACATCATGAGAAACATAATCAGACTTTTTTCTCCACCTACACTTTACTTTCCGTAGCAAGATTTAAAGAATTATTGCCGTACTTTTTTCTAATAGATCATTCTGTTCTTGTTCTCAGATGAGTAATATTTATTTACATGCTACATACGCATAGCTGTTGGCGTTCAATGACATAAAGCATTTGTTACTTTGGTGAAACTTCAGTTCTGTAGTAAAACTGTAAGTCTCCCTCCTACATCTTCAGGAATCCATACATTAAGAAGCCTTTTTTTCCTGTGTTATTATGACAAAAAATATTTTTCAGCTTGTTATGAAGTGTTTGTAAGTTTTGCCTAGGGGGTGGTTCCTGGAAATGATCTAATTGCGCTGATTTATTTCACAGAGGAGTAATCGCTTGAGTTCGGAGGAATGAAAAACATGTCCTGCGAAGGGAATGTACGTACTGCTTATCAAAAAAATAAATAAATAAATAAACTCACTAAAACAGTGCACGTTTTTAAAGCATTTAATTGCAGCTGTAGGATTTAAATTTAAAACAGAATTTTCGTTTATTTTATTTATTTATTTATAAAGTATTTTACCAGGAAGGATATATTTCTTGGTCCATAAATTGAAATCTAATGAGTTATTAAATTATCATTATTTATTATTATTTTTATAGTTTAATAAATCATTATAATAAATATATCTGGAAAAAAATATATATATATAAATAATTCTAGCCGACCTCTGAATTAAGGCCTTGTTTTAATTTGGCTTGAAATCAGCACCTTTTTCAGCTGTATTTCGGCCATTTTTCGGTTCAGGACACTCAAGTGTGGGATTATCGGCATTTCAATTCCCATTAAAAATTGGGTTCACATATCGGCTATTTTCCTTGAAATATCATCGGCTACATCGGATCAATATGAATTTAGCTATAAGCCATTTAATATGTAGATGTTTTCGCTAACTTTTGTATATTATTATTTCTTGGTTGTATTTTTTCTAAAACTGAATAAAAAGTTATATTTAAAAAAACAAAAAGCTGTTTTCCGAAAAATTTAAAACTGCTAAAAGGTGTTGATAAACGGATTTTCAGGCAGGGAAATGGAATAAAATATATATATATACAGTTGTGTTCAAAATTATTCAACCCCCAATGCTGTAACTGGTTTTAGGGAATTTAGTGTACATTTGTAATTGTATTCAGAATGAAATCCTACAAAGGATAGGCATAAGGCTATCCTAAACAAAAGATAAATCCAGGTAAAGTATCCATGTAATTGGGCAGACTAGATGGGCCGAAAGGTTCTTATCTGCCGACATTTTTCTATGTCTCTATGTTTCTGCAAGGACTTTTTAAAGAACCATATGCAACTAAAATGACATCAATTGGTTTTGTAATACAGTAGTAAATGTTTATTTTGTGAATTCTTCATTGACACAATTATTCAACCCCTTAAAGACTACCACTCTGAAGAACAGAGGTTCATTCAAGTGTTTTCAATCAGGTATTGAAAACACCTGTGGATGTCACGGAGCAGCAATAAAGCATAATAAGCACCAATTAGGCAGCTTTAAAATGACTGTGATACTCAGCTCCTTCTAGACATTTACTGGTGTGGTTACAAACATGGTGAAGTCAAGAGAATGGTCCAGGAAGACAAGAGAAGAGGTGATTACTCTTCACAGGAAGGGCAATGGCTATAAGAAGATTGCAAAGATGTTAAACATACCAAGAGAGACCATAGGAAGCATCATTCGCAAATTCAAGGCAAAGGGCACTGTTGAAACGCTAACTGGTCGTGGCAGAAAGAAGATGCTGACTTTGACTGCTGTGCGCTACCTGAAGCGTAGAGTGGAGAAAAGTCCCCATGTGACTGCTGAGGAACTGAGAAAAGATTTGTCAGATGTGGGTACTGAAGTTTCAGCTCAGACAATACGGCGCTCACTGCGTAATGAAGGCCTCCATGCCAGAACTCTCAGGCGCACCCCCTTGCTGTCTCCAAAGAATAAGAAGAGTTGACTGCAGTATGCCAAAAGTCATGTGGACAAACCACAGAGGTTTTGGGTTAGTGTTCTGTGGACTGATGAAACAAAATTAGAACTGTTTGGGCCCATGGATCAATGCTATGTTTGGAGGAGGAAGAACAAGGCCTATGAAGAAAAGAACACCTTGCCTACTGTGAAGCATGGCGGGGGGTCAATCATGCTTTGGGGCTGTTTTGCTTCTGCAGGTACAGGGAAGCTTCAGCGTGTGCAAGGTACCATGAATTCTCTTCAGTACCAGGAGATATTGGATGACAATGTGATGCAGTCCGTCACAAACCTGAGGCTTGGGAGACGTTGGACCTTTCAACAGGACAATGATCCAAGCATACCTCCAAGTCCACTAGAGCATGGTTGCAGATTAAAGGCTGGAACATTTTGGAGTGGCCATCGCAGTCACCTGACTTAAATCCGATTGAGAACCTCTGGTGGGACTTAAAGAAAGCAGTTGCAGTGCGCAAGCCTAAGAATGTGACTGAACTGGAGGCTTTTGCCCATGACGAATGGGCGAAGATACCCGTAGATCGCTGCAAGACACTTGTGTCAAGCTATGCTTCATGTTTAGAAGCTGTTATAACTGTAAAAGGATGTTGTACTAAGTACTAAGATTGAATGTCACTTGGGGGTTGAATAAAACTGATAATGATGTGAGCACAGAAAAGACATTTGTGGTTATTTCATTATAAATGTTATGTTATATTTGTCTGACGTACACGTGCCTCTTTGATTTAATTGTAAGCAAGATGACTGAATGATCAAAATCAATGTCAAACTGGCCAAAACACTCAATTTCAGTGGGGGTTGAATAATTTTGAACACAACTGTATATACAGTATTTTTTAACATTTGACTTTTCTAATACACTTTAGAAAATAAGCTTTTTCTGGCAATTTCTCAGCCAGCTTTTTTTTTTGGACTAGCAAAAGTTTTTGAATATCTCCTCTGGCCAATTTTTTTTCTGCTGAATCAGGTGATATTTCGAAATAAATATCGGCCGCAGGTCAACAAAATGTCCTATAGTATTAAATCAGGCCGTAGTTTTAAAATGTTTGAAGATGAACATTTTGTAGATTTTTGCATACAGTACAAATCGATAGAAGTTGCAATAAAAGTGAAGGATTTTTAACAAACAAATATCAGCTCCTTAATAAAAATATAACTTCATGAACACACTGAGGTGTCGTCTTCGATAAACTGGGAAATCTGGAGAAGTATCAAAGGAATTAAAATAAAATGCTCGGAATCTTAAGGGGTTATTCAAAGGGCACCAAACTAGCCTCGGAATTTCAAAGAACGGTGCAATTCTGTGGCCATTTGGCTATTCAAAATGATGGCATTTTGCCAAATATTGACGAATTCCCCATAGATAAGTAATGGTTAATCTTTTCATAGAACACCGAACTGGACAGAAAAGTTGTCTAAAAGCCATGATTTTCTGTGGTTTCATTCGACAGGTTTAAGCAGACGAATCCCATAGGTTTCAATGTAAAAAAATTCCCCATTTGTCTCAAATATTTATTCAACCGTTTATTCTTTTCATTTTCAGCAAAAAGTCTCTTTATTTATTTTCAGGATTTTTTAGCCATTTTTCAGAATTCATATACAAAGGATCCCAAAACGGTGCAGATGGTTTCCAGTGAGAAGTATAATAGCAATTGTGTATGCCCATGCTAAAAAGTCCAGTGAATAAACAAAGCCCTGTAGAACGCAAGTGAATATAGAGTTCAGTGTATTGAAAATACCAAGATATAAATACTTAAGGAAGGGGGTCAGCAGTGATATAGTTCTCCTCGTTCCGCTCGGTGAATACTCTAGAGAGCCCACGTAATCCCTGGCTATGGGGTGAAGCGCCTCTGGCCAAATAGAGGGTGGCACTGCCCTTCTTGTGTGGTGTAGAGCACAAAACAAGGAGACGTCGCTCCCATAGCGTAATTTTGTACATAGATCCAATATTCAGTCGAACTGAGTCACACTCACCAGCAGCCTTCCGTATTTCAGGCTCAGATGCAATTCTTTTGGACCTTTTTCCTGGTTACCTACCCCTCAGAGTTGGATGGGCAGCAGGTGATCCTCAGGAGCAGAAGTGCGAAATGGGGTGCACAAGTAAATGATTTTTGCCACCCTAGGCGAATTATAAAAATGCTAATTTATTCCGAAAAAATAAAGAAATAAAAAGTATAAAATATAAAAAAATGAGGCTAAAACTTCTAGATCCAAAGGCAATCTAGCATAACATGCATTAAAGTGCATAGGTGGTATAGAGTATGCGGAGGCACGTTTCGGCACGAAAATGCCTTCCTCAGTCAGCAGTAATGTCCATAAAATTTCCTGGTCTATCGTCATTTGTAAAATAAAAGTGAAAGTCAGATAAAAGGTCTATATACGGATGCTCTTTTATAGTTGTAATGTGGGTCAAGATGGCATTTTAGTCATTACTGGTCACAGTACTGGTCACATGCTCTTGTTAGCCAGCTGAATTGTGGTACTTGAAGTCTTTACGTGGCCTGTCTTATTTTTTTTGTCTTTTTTTTCCTTCTCGTGATCGCTGACGTCAATTTGATATGCAGGCGCTGCCTGCGCCCTTGCGTCTGGTATGTTCAGGTCCGTGATCACTCCTGATGTCGTTGATGTGCGCGGGCTCCTTCCTCTCTCTGGGCACATATTGGTCATACATGGTAGTGGAGGCCACAGGTGCCGTCAGGCCACTCGGCGGCCATCTTAGTTCATAACTCCACGTGCCGATAAGCGTTCCACATTATGATATACATACTTACTTTGTGTATAAAAAACAGGGAGATTTAATCCATGTATAAAAAGAGGAAATTGAATTTAATACAGTGCAAGAGAAGGGATGAGATGTTGGTAAAATTGAAGGCAGTTTGAAGGGTGTATAAATGGTGAAGAATGCGGGCCTCGAGGGGCAATATTGCATGATTTACCTTTATGCTATATAATTCAATTGATAATTCATATTGTGTTCACGCTATTTCAACTCACATCGCAGCAGCACTTTACATCTTTGTTATTTTTTGGGATTTGTTTGCCAAAAGCTTTGATTCTGATTTTATTTTACATGGTGTTTTTTTTTAATTCTGTAACAGACCTTGTTATTGTTACTTATAGGACCTTATATATTATTCCCATACATTTTCAAGCATTCGTTTCTTTTTTTAAAACACATTTTAAAAGTTTTTTTTCAACCCTGTTCAGTAGCTGGCCATTTTTTTTTAGCAATTTGGCGGTCTGTTCGGTTGACCGTCGGATGCATTTGGCGGTTTTTCAGATCGATTCAGCAATTTTGCAATGGTTTTTCGATTTGTTCAGTGATGTTTCGCCTATTTCCGGCAGCGTTCAGTGGGTTTATCTGTGGCGTTCGGTGCATCGATTCAGCTCACTTTAGGGAGCCTGCGCTGAATGCTTAATTTACTTTAGGATTGGCGAATTAAGGGTGCCAAAGTACGCCGAGGAAGAGAACGCTGAAATTTTGGTGCTCACTGAATAATCCCTTAGGCAGGGGTCAGACGAGCGCACTATGTGTGCCCTTACTGATGTGCCTCCCGGCATCCGTCACAGCGTTGTGATGCTTTGATGGGGCAGGCCATGCACACGAATTGCACGCTCAACAGTGGCCGTGCTGCGGCCATGCTGATAGACTCCCCATCGAAGAGCTATGATACACGATCGATGGGACTGCAAAGCGCAATCCTGCATAGGAGGATCGAGCCTTGCAGTGCTGAGCGTACTAACTGTGCTCAGCGAGGTGGCCAGATGGGCGTTAGAGTGGAAGGAACGTCCACTCTCACAGAACGTTCCTTCTGCTCTGCAAAACGTTCGTCTGACCGCGGCCTTAGTTGTAGTAAACCATAGTTTTTGGTTTTTATTCACTGTGGCTCTTCCAATCCTTAAATGCAATTCACTCCGATTTACAAGACCCCCATCCTGGTGAATAAATGCGTTGAATTAATTCAGTTATTTTTTTGTCTGTTTATTATATAAGTGTTAAAGCTATCTTTAAATAATTTTAATATAAATGTATGCTCACTTCCTTTGTTAAGTGACTTTGGGCAAAAGTATCAAAGCGCTCTGGACCACATTACATTTTTTGGATAAATGCCCATCTGTTCATTCTAATTCCTGGAAATACTTCAGTTACTCCTATTGTTGTAGTCATTGCTAAACTAAAATGCTTACTTTTGTTTCTTTTATTTATAAATATATGTATATTAGGAAGATTCAAGCTAAAATAAGCTGGTTTATACATAATGTGAAATCATTTCCTCCCCACACAAACCAATGTGTGATATAGAGTTTCTTTTGAATGCATAAAACCTTGGAGAGTCATACAGATGGTTACACTCTTCCTGGGTTTATGTTACTTAAAGTATTTCCAAACATGATGTTGTAAATATGAAACCTCAAACACAAAAGTCCATTCACAAACATATCCTGCTGCGTCCATAAAACAGAGAGAGGACCTTCTAGATTTTGGCACGGTGTTGCAGTAGGTCAGACTGTAAACATTGTACCACTTTGCATGTGAAAAGAGAAAGGAGAACAGGAACATTAAATAGATATAAATACTTATCATCATTTTCTCTGGCACACTATTAATTGGCTAGATTCAGGGTGTAATAATATATTTTCCTGAATGCCATGAAACCCAGTGGCTTGGGGCTTTTTTCCAATACCCGTCGTTGGCTTTTTTTCTGGAGGTCTGCACAAACATTTGAATAAGCTCTGCATTTCTGGGCTAAAAGGGCAGAATCATTCTGGAACACCAATAGATGGCAACTTGAATATTCCAGCTTCGATCTGGAACAGTAAGCGTTAAGACCAGTTACTTAAGCATCAAAATTCAGTATTTTCATTATGACCATTCATGGCCTCTGCCCATCACGGTTTATATAATCCAGGACAATACAGTGCATACACTCATTTGCATAGGTGATGGGGTATGTGGAAGGCTAATTTCTTTACCGAGCCATATTGCTCCAATTTGAAGAAGAACCAAGTCCTTATTTGAATCCAACAAGCCGATGATTCTGACATTGTTGAGCCTGCTCCAATTTTCTAGCTCTTATACTCAGTCCTGGAGGTGATCAGTCATATCCTCACGCTGGTGTTGAGTGTTTTAGACAGTCCCCTACTGTGGAAATACAATCATCAGTTTCTGTGAACCGTTGTTCCTGCACTTTACGATTCCTCAAAACCTGTCATGTCCCTTCCATGATTCTCACTGGCCAGCTGCAGAGTGAAATATCAGCAGATCGCGGCTGCGGGTCACTGACAACAGCAGGACGGCATGATGCCGCGGTGCCTGCCAAGTTTAAAATAAGACACTAGAGCTCTGGTTCCTTGCCCTGACGTGGTTTTCACTCTTCTCAGTGCGTTCTTTGCTATATCCTTCGGATCACCTGTGTATCCATTTGGCTTGTCTGACAATTCTCCTGGCCATTAACCCCTTGGCTCCTGACTACCTGCTCTGGCATAATGACCCCCGGGCACTTGGCTGATGAGCCCCTCGGGTGATACAACCCCTCTGGCAGTACGCTGTCTGACTTTTGGTTAACGGTCAGCTTTTGTATTAACCCCTGGTACCTGGCTCGTGAGTATTCTGGTATATTAACCTGTGATATCTGGCTCACGAGTATCTCTGGTATTAACCCCTGGTGTTTATTGGTCATTCCTGTTTGTGTATACCTTTGGTACTGGTTTATATTTGGACATAGGTAGAATTTCTGGCCACTTCAGGGACTGGTAGTGTTGTATAGTTTATCTGCATATAGGGACTAGACCTATCTAGGAGGTACGTGATAAAACCAAATTGACTGCAGTGGGAACCATAGCCAGTTTGGTGTTAAGAAGTGGCAACAGCATTCTCGCAAACTCAGCCACTTTTTGCTGAACATCAGTGCAGTCCTCAGTTTGTGCATGGACATCTTAAGGGGATGCCTTTCCAAGACGTGAGGGGGTCGTTGAGAGAAATGGCAACACCCAGCTGATGCAGCCAATTCATGGCGTTGACATCTAAATCAGAAAAGTCCATCGAGGTTAAACCTAGGTCTCATCAGAAGATGGATGAAACCAATGTAATGGCACGTCTCTCAAGGATTCCATCACATGGGGGCTTGACAAAGGCTAACGTTCCAGTTGAAACAAGGTCATCTCAGTAACCTCCAATAAAAATACCACTTTGCGACCAGAGTGCCTGACCTACCTTCTTTCACTGGATTTTGCTGTCGTGGCCTCACTGGAATCCTTGAACACCGGTTTATATACGAACTTTATTATTCTTTTTCTGCAAACCCTTTTCTGTTCTATTTCAGTCATTTAGAGGTGGCCAAAATTACGCAAAATAGAAAGCGGTCTAAAACCTCACTCCCACTGGTGCCTCACATGATGGAATTTCAGTGGAACGGCAGTATACCGTTGTTCCACATAAGCACACTCTTACATCCTCATACACCCATTGATCAGGGGAAGTGCACAAGCCTTTTTTATTTAAAATATTTTGCCACTAGTGGTGTCATTTGAAGAGGCAAGCAATAATTTAAACAATTGTATCCCACCTAGGTTGCCACCAAGGATCATAGACTCAAGCCTGATGTGTGCCATACATTAACTCATCGGAGCATTTCAAAAGACATCAGATTAATGAAGGTCAGGGCCACAAGTTTTTTTTTAATTATACTCCAATTAAAAGAAAATCTATCAATGACTTCATTCCTGAGCAATTTTGCTTTATTACCCTTTGTCCCGAGTATCTGGCCTGTCAATACCCTTGAGGATACAATTTAGACAAATAGGGATTATGAGCTATAGAATGAGCAGTGAAGCAATTAGAGAAGTACAGAGGGAGTTTGTGGCAATGAGCCAAACAGAGGAACACAAGAACATGCCTCATAATGAATGATGTGCAAGAGGGACATTGGTTTGGTGATTAGGGAATCTGTGAAGTACATTATATAGCAGTTCTCTCATGTGGCCAGTGAACATATGATGCAGTAAATCGTATTTCTTATCACGCCAAAGGGGACTGAACTGGATCGAGTTACAGAGACAAAAACTATTTTGCACAATGAATGTTATTGCCCGACAGTAAGGCTATTCAAAGCTAAAAGCAAACGGTCTCCTCCCTCACCCGTTACTATCTTTTCAGAAACACTGCCTTGGAAATAGGATCTATGGATTAAGAGCTACCATTAATAATAGCAACAGGCTCGAGTAAGCAAAACTTTACAAAAACAATGACCCTCATTCTTTTCCATGATGGCGTTCTTCATCCTGTCATCAGCACTCATTGACCGAAAAACCCCAATCCTCAAAAAGTACAATGAGGGGGCAGCAGTTTTGAGTTCCCCATGGGTAAATTGCTACTCACAGACCCCAAAAGTGGGGACCGGATTGAATAATACTGGAAAAAACAAGGAATCGTGGAAAGTCTACATTCTGCCCACTGACAGATCAACAAAGGCAGAGACCTGGGGCTATCTTGCATGGATCACGCTAAAACGAGGATTCTAAGGAAGAAAACCTGCACTTGCAGGTTTCTCCTTAGCGTCCCCATTTTAGCACGGTATTACGGTGCAGGCACTAATCCAGCAGCCTGCACCGTAACCCGGCGCTAAGCTTCGGGATGCTCGTAGTAGTGCTAAGTGCCGCCGCGAGCATCCCTTCCATGGAGTCCATAGGTCTCCATTGAGGCTTCCACTGCCGGTCACATGACCTGCAGGATCTCGCCTCTTGAGATCCAGCAGGTTGGCGGACTGATCGCGGAGAGAGTCTGGGGGACTTTTTTCCCCCAGTCTCTCTCTCTGCTCCCAATGGCAAGAAGAAGCGTATCGAGCTGCCGTTCTCGCGGGTGAGAGGTGAGTATCTGATTTTGTTTTTTATTTTTAGCTGGCGATAACTGATTCCACAGTTAGCACTAGGTTCGAGCTGTGACTAACTTTGAATTAATCGCAATTTAGTGTAATTAGCGATAGGATTTTGTAATCCTAACGCTAATTAACACTTTGCGCTCCCCATAGGGAGCTGCTGGTCACCAGATTGGTCACCAGTAATGTCAGTACGCAGAGAGCGGCCGGCCTGACATCATCTTCTGAGACTGCCCACGAATGCAAGCGGTCTCAGAGAGGGAGCTGATGGACTGGATCTATGCATGTGAGTGCAACTCCACTTCATTGTTCTGCTCAGGCGCTATGGAACTTGCATATATAATGTGCGCAAGTCTCGCAGCGGTGTGCTAGTTGCAGCTCGTACACTACGAAAGTTTTGTTTGTTTGCAAATTGCACTGAAAGGTTTTTGGGATTTCCTGGTTCAAGAGTCCCCGAGCCGAAGATGAGGAACTGCGCAGGGCGAGGTACAAAAGGTGAGTAGAATCACCTCCAAAATGAAAAAAATATTACAAAAAAAATAGGGTAGGGGCTGTCAGCAGCATCCGTCCAATTATGTAAAGGGCCAAAACAAGGGAACTCTAATTTTAATAGAGTATCCCTTTAAATTACTGCTCGCATGCAATTTAGCTGAGGTTGAATGTCAACTTCTATAGAACATAGAAACATAGAAAAATGTCGGCAGATAAGAACCTTTCGGCCCATCTAGTCTGCCCAATTGCATGGATACTTTACCTGGATTTATCTTTTGTTTAGGATAGCCTTATGCCTATCCCATGCCTGCTTAAATTCAATTACTGTTTTGGCCTCTACCACTTCTACTGGAAGGCTGTTCCATGTATCCACCACCCTCTCAGTAAAATAATGCTTCCTGATGTTACTTTTAAACCTTTGCCCCTCTAATCTAAGACTATGTCCTCTTGTTTTGATACTTTGTTTCCTTTTATATTTAGAGCTTGTTTTACTACTTACCTTCATGGCACATTGTGATGTTTCATACAATTGTTTTCAAAGCCGATTATTTCAGATGATGGTTTTCTATTCACGACTTCTCTGCCGAACGCATGGTCTAAAGTCTAAAACCTGTAAATAAACAATCTTATTTTAATATTTTTGCAGACGCTCGTTCTGTCTTCCCAGATTACCCCCTCACATCAGAAAGTACACGAATATTTTTTCTAAATGAATTTGTTTTTCTTTCTTTTTTTTTTGTAGAAACTTAACGCTTATTCCAGACCCGAGACAAACACATGGCATTTCTGTAATCTTATCTGGAGGCCTTGAGTTACAAACACTAGTCCGGCCAAAAAAATAAATGATTCATTATCCAATAACTTCTTTTTGCCTGTTTTCTTTTCTCTATTGTAGATATGATTAGGTCAGAATATTAATATGGCCATCCCTGTCCTAACGAATAGGGTGAGGCTGATTATCTCGCAGTCAATGTTTACAAAATGCCTTGGCTAATGGTGGCCAGATGTTGCATCCGTGGGAATGGTCAAAACCTCATTGCTCTCTACTCAAGCCTTGTGGTTTCTGATTTCTATGGCCTTATCGATGTTCCAAACCTATTTGTGGGGGCCTGGCCGTTCCCACATTCAAGTCACAAAGGAGAGGACTTTAAGCTAATGTTACGGCTTTCCGTTCCATGGTTTAATAAAGATGCTTTGACGTAATAGGTGTAAACAGTCTTGTGGAACATCTCCAGAAAACCACTGGAGGGAAAAGAAAAATGTAAATCTTATCATTCCATCTGTAGATTTTCAGAAATGAACAAACTCTCCTCAAAGTCATATTGCAAAATAGTCACAGGTTAATTTCTCGCCCGGGGTCTTGTAGAATTTACAAGCATTCTAAAAATAACCCTGTTGCCAAAAGGCATTTTTGATTATTTTCAACATGCGCACAAAAACATATATATTTTTTGTGCGTTAACCTTTTGAATGTCACAATTAGAAAGATCACAAGGGATTGCAAGGATCTCTTTCAGAATCCGCAAACTCATTTTGCTCCTACCATGTATCCCACCAAATACAGGGTTCTATTAACTCGTTCGCGCAAAACGCACGCGCAGCGCTATTTTTTTTGCTCGCAGCATTAAACGTTAACACGCGTAAATTAACGCTGGTATTACAATCTGAGCGCATTTTTTGATCCGTCAAAAAACAACATGCGTAAAAAAGCCACGCAAAAACTCGCGCGAATTAACGCTGCGCGTAGAAATCGGTGGGCGGACTGTTTTTCACTTGATTCAGCCAATCAGAATTAAGAACCACAATTGTCTCCCGTTAAGTTTTTGCACCTGTCAAAATCAATCTGAGTATATATGCTGCAGCAATAATAAAAACACACACAACTTCTTAATTTTATTGTTTGGGTATGTGTAGAATGTGTAACTATACGTTGCTGTATTTTTTTTTGTGCTGGTGTATTTGGTTTCGGCCAGGACGTTCAGATTTACCATTAACACCAGCTTTTAGAAGACGTTAAAATAATGCACGCAAACGCTGTGCATTAAAATTTGCGCATAGATTGTAATACCATCCACGTACCAGCGCACAAACGCATTTGCGCTCACAATGTTAAGTATAGGATGCGCACAGTACATTACGCTCGGAAAAGGGTTTGCGCAGGTTCACCAGTGGTAGACGTTAACGAGCATTTTTTGCGCGGACATTGTAATATGACGGTCGTTCAGCACAAAGGATTTTGCCCCTCGCGTTAATGCGTTTTTGCGCACGTGTTAACGTTTGCGCGAAGAAGTTAATAGAGCCCACAGCGTCTATCTGTCTCCCATTTCCCTACACCTTATGTATTTTTCCATCATCTGCCCCTCACTTCTGGTTGTGCAATAATGCCTCACTAGCTAATTTATTTCCCTTCTCCTGAAGTGTTTCTCCCTACCTCGTCTCACCCTATAATATCTCTAAATCTTGACTTTCCTTCACCTTCTACCAACTCACCATCTATCACAAACACATACAGGGTAATTCAAAGAGATTCGAAAAGTCACCGCACGTTCGGTTACTTTTCGTTCTCTTCAATTCGGTTCCTTTTGCCGATCCCATTTCGGCGACCCTGCAGTGTATTCAGCAAGCACCACAGGGTACCCGAATTTCAGGGAAAGGTCCCGACGAAAACTCACCGTAAAACCCAGCGAATGCACGCCGAAAACCCGCAAAAACATCTGGATTAAACCGCTGAAAACCACGGGAAAAACCCGAGCAGGAGCCGATCACACGCAGAGAAGCCGCCGGAAAAAGCCGACACTGCAGACGAGTGAAGTGAATAAATTAGGAAAACAGTTCACTTAAATGTTTGAAAAGTGAAACACTGTTCGCAAAGAAACTACTGAGCGAAAATGTCTGAAATTTACATATGATCCAATGAATGATAATAAAAAGGGCTGTTACAGAAAAAAGAAGAAAAGGTTAAAAAAAAGAATAAAAATGCTTAAAATATCCTAAACAAATCTATAAATAAAGAGACTCTTTACTGCAGAATTTTATAATGAACGGTTTATTAGATATTGAATTAAAACGGGGATATTTTTAACATTGAAGCCTGTGGGATTCGCCTGAATAAATCTGCCGCATGAAACCACCGAACGGCAGGGCATTAGGGGAACCTTTCACTGCTGGTTTGTGTTCTCTGAATAAACGAAGCATTGCTTCTCGATGGGGATTTCACTGCTCTTGAACAGGCACCGAACAGGCACCGTATGTGCAGGCTATTCGCCAGGATTTGGCGAATTGCCTGCTCTCTGGATAGCCGAATGGCCAAGAAAGGTAACCGAACACTGATTTTCAGCGTTCGGTTACCTTTCTCAAGCAATTCGGATCTCTTTGAATTACCCTGATAGAGAAACTGAGCAAAACACAGTGAGACATTCACAGACACCGACAGAGCCACTGACAGTGAAACAGACACAGACTTTGACAGAGATACACACAGATACACACAGAGACACAGAACCTGATAGAGTCTGCTTCTCTGTATGTTTGTCAGGGTGGCATCCGGGAAGAGCCGGGTTGGGACCCATATTGAGGGGCAAAAAACCCTAAAGGCAGGGGTGCAAACAAACAGAACGTAAATGGGGACAACACACTCCTGGGCAAGACTTAATACAAAAATAAATCAGTAGGGAAGGGGTTAAGGGAGGTCAGAAACACAGATACACAGCAGTGAACCAAAAGGGGAAACAAAACTAATACAGTGGTCCTTACGTGGCCTTGTTAAAGCAACAAAGGAGAAACAATGAAATCAGCACACTGCTGGGCGGTACTCGGCAAGACTACTATAACGAAGGGGACAGGCAAGAGTTAAGGGAATCAAAATATACAGACACAGACACACACACAGCAGGGAAGCAAATAGAAATCCTAACTAAAAGGTCCTTTGGCGGCCACTATAAATCAAACTAAAAAGAATATAGAAATACCGGAAAAAGTATAGTATAGGAATCCAGAAGTATAGGAATACAGAAAATGAAGTAACAAAAGGAAACACAGAGCGCAGTACAAAAGGGAAGAACACAGAGAGTAGTCAAGATAAATAGCCAAATTCAGTACACAGGACGTAGGGATGAGCCGAACACTCCCCGAGTTCGGTTCGAACCCGAACCCCCATGCAAGTCAATGGGGCTGAAAATTCGGTTTTTAGAGTGCCCTCCAAGAGGGCATATATGCTACATATTTGCCATAAAAGGTGTATGGGGGTCCGGGTAGTGCCCTGGGGGACAGGAAACAAGGACAAAAAGTAAAAAAAAAGTTTTTAAAGGGACAGTGAGTTTTCCATGAAATAAGGGTTAAAAATAAAACCCCAAAATTCCTTCAAATATCGTGCCTAGGAGGTCCCCATAACCTGCCCGTGAAGTGGCGGATTTCTAGGATGTATAGAAATACTTAAAAACAAATAAATGACGTTTCATATGACGGTAAATGCTTTTCCTTTAATCTATCCATAAACAACTGCTTGGGGCGGCAGTCTGTATGAAAAGACATTTTAGGACGCGCAGAAAAAGTTTAGTGATTTTTTGGGCTAAATTATTGTGAAACTTATGCAGGCTTTGGATGAAAGTAACAATAGGTGCTTTAAAATTGGTCTTTTAGCGTCGGCAACAGTCACACCGTAACCCCTCTGAGGATATGAATCTGATACAGGCGTCAGTGGCAGTGCACCCAGATATTGTGCCTTTAATGCCAGGCCAGCAAGTATCATCATACAGTAACCCCTCTGTAGTATTGTGGAAGAATGCAGGGGTGAACCTTGCGGTCCTATATTAAAAAGATATGCATCTGGTTAAGGCGTCAGTGCACCCAGATATTCTGCCTTTGGTGCAAGACTGCCAGGCCAGCAAGTATCATCATACAGTAACCCCTCTGTGGTATGGTGGAAGAGTGCAGGGGTGGACCATGTGGTCCTATATTGAAAAGTTTTTGATCTGGTAATGGGCGTCAGTGCACCCAGATATTGTGCCTTTAATGCCAGGCCAGCAAGTATCATCATACAGTAACCCCTCTGTGGTATTGTGGAAGAGTGCAGGGTTGGACCCTGCGGTTCAAAAAAATTAAATGATATAAATCTGGCACAGGCATCAGTGCAGCCAAATATTGTGCCTTTCATGGCAGCAAGTGCCTTCACACTGTAACCCCTTTGTGGTATTGTGGAAGAGTTCAGTGCTGGAGGTTTTGTGAATGCAGAAGAGGACATCCCCTATCTATTCCATTACTTCAGCATCAGGGGATTGATAGCTGCTGATCCAGGACAGATTCATTTTTATAAATGTCAGCCGGTCTACAGAGTCGGTGAACAGACGCACTCTTTTGTCTGTGACAAAACCTCCAGTGGCACTGAATGTCCTTTCGGAAAGCACGCTAGATGAAGGGCAACCTAGTAGCTGCATAGCATATTGGCTAAGTTCTGGCCAGTGATCCAATCTCAACACCCAGTAAGCCAGTGGATCATCTGCTGGAAAGGTATCCAGGTCTGCCCTTGCCCCTAGGTAGTCCTGCACCATATGGTGAAGACGCTGGCAATGGGTGCCTACATTTGACGTCCTTGGGCGTCGTGGACTAAAAAAATTTAAAAAAGCATCAGTCAAGCGGCCCTGGCCTTCACCGCTATTCCTCTGATCACCCGCAGCCTCAGAAGCACGTGTGTCAGCACTTGGTAATCTACCAGTGCCTGGAAAGGTGTTACACAAGTGTCGCTTTAGAGCGTCCTTAAGTTTTTTCATCCTGTGCTCCCTCTGTACGGGCAGGATGAGCTCTGCAACTTTCCCCTTGTATCGTGGATCAAGAAGGGTTGCCAACCAGTAATGATCCCTCTCCTTGATAACACGAATCCTGGGGTCCTTTAGCAGGCTTTGCATCATTAGGGAGCCCATGCAGCGTAGGTTGGAGGTGGCATTAGCTGCCGAGTCTTCCTGCTCAATGAGGATGACCGTATTGTGCACTTCCTCCTCCCAGGCACGCACAAGCCCTTCTGTTTCTGGGCACACAAATCCCTCCCTTGAGGAATCCCCACCTTCAATGCCCCACTACTTAAATAGTCTTCCTCCTCCTCATCCTCCTCCTGTCTGATCTGAGTAGGACCCGCTGGAATGCTGTCTGCGGAAAGACTGGGGCCTTGAGAGCTAGGGAAGGCCTCCTCTTCCTCCTGCTGCTCTGCCTCTAGAGCCACATCTATAATTCCCCGCAAAGTGTGCTCCAGCAGGAACACTAAAGGAATTGTGTCACTGATGCATGCACTGTCCATGCTCACCATCCTTGTTGCCTCCTCAAATGGTGACAGTACAGTGCATGCATCCTTGATCATCAGCCACTGCGGGGGAAAAAAAAAACAAGTTGACCTGAACCTGTCCTTATGCCATACTCACACAGGTACTCGTTGATGGCCCTCTGCTGCTTGTGCAGACGCTGCAGCATTGCTAATGTCGAGTTCCACCTGGTGGGCATGTCACAGATCAGACGGTTTGTGGGAAGGTGGAATTCTCTTTGAATTTCTGCCAGGCGAACGCTTGCTGGGAATGACCGTCTGAAGTGGCTGCAGACTTTTCTGGCCTGGATGAGAAGCTCTGGCAGCCCTGGGTACTTGGTTAGGAAACGCTGTACCACCAGATTTAGGACGTGTGCTAGGCATGGTACATGCGTCAATTTACCCTTGACCCTTGGGCGGAGAGAAGGTTGCTGCCATTATCACAGACGATCATTCCCAGCTGAAGCTGGCGTGGTGTTAACCATCTCTGCACCTACCCCTGCAGAGCTGACAAAATTTCTGACCCGGTGTGGCTCCTTTCCCCTAAACAAACCAGCTCAAGCACAGTATGGCATCTTTTTGCTTGAGCCATTGCGTAGACCCTGTCAGGCGTCGGTTTAACTGCCACTTCGCCAGAGACAGAGAAGGAGGAGGAGGAGGAGAGGAGGAGGAGGAAGAGGTGGTGGTGGTGGAGCAGACAGACCTCATACAAGCAGCTTTCTGGAGGTATGGTGGATGAACAAGATCCAGCACAGAGCCCCGTCTTGGATCCCTCCCAGCTGCAATCAGAGTTACCCAGTGTGCCGTGAAGGAAATGTAACGACCCTGTCCATGCTTGCTGGACCACGTGTCTAAAGTGACATGCACCTTGCTGCTGACTGCCTTTCCCAATGACTGGATATCATTGTCTTCCACGTGCTGGTATAGTGCGAGTAATTTTGCTAAGCTGGCATTTAGACGCTCTGCTTGGGATGGTTGGGACTATATTTTTTCTTTCGCTGCAGCAGCTGCGGCAACGTAATCTGACTGCGTAAATCTTCAGCTACTGGGATGATGTCACATTGTGAGGAAGGACCTGGTGGTACATCCATTACTGTAGCATCATCCCTGTCGGTGGAGGTTGTAGGCAGTGACATGGCAGGACATACAGTGTGGGTAGAGACAGATGAGGAGGAGGAGGACCTACGCAAAGTTTTGCGCCAACGGGATGTGTGGCACTTGTTCATATGTCGCCTCAAGCACGTGGTACCCAAGTGTCCGGTGTTTATCCCACGCTTCAGCCTCATCTGACATAGATTACAAATAGCAACGGTGGGGTCTGCTGCACATTTCTTAAAGAAATCCCAGACAGCAGAGTTCCTGCATGTGTTCTTTGAGACAACAGCGCTCTGCACCGGAGCAGCTCTGACATGTGATGCCTTGGAATGGCTAGTGCTACGGTTGGTCACAGAGGATGTTATGCCTCGTGTTTGCTGTGCCTCCTCCTCCCCCTCCTCCTCACTTGATTCTTCAGTTCGATCTGGCACCCAGGTGGAGTCAGTGACCTCATCATCAATGTCATCTTCACCCCCTATCTCCTCGTCACTGGAGCCAACTTGGCAGTATGCTGCAGCTGCTGGGGCAACATGAGTGCCAGTTATTTGTGTGTCATCACTGGCACCCCCTTCCTCTAGGTTGATTATACTCCCTTGCTCAACCTCAGAGATTGAATCAGAGCACTGTACTTTCTGCGCATCCTCAAGCAGCATGTCACTCTCATTGTAGTCAAACAATTAAGCTGACTCCTCCGTGTGTGATAGCGAGGCTACGGCAGGAGTAGCTGTGGACATGGAGGCTGCATTAGATGCTTTGGCAGCTGAGGTGGACTGTAAAGCACTAGAAGCCTGGCTGGCAGAGGACTCGGAGGATGAGGATGGCCTGGTTAGCCAATCCACCAAGTCCTCTGTATGTTGCTGCTGCTTAAGATGGCCAGCACCAGTTAGAAAGGACAAGCGTGCCCCTGCAGAGGATGCACCACGTCCACCATGACCAGAGACACAGCCTCCCGACACAGGGGCTGCTTTCCCTCTTATCTGTGTCTGGGAGCATCTGCCTGTCCTTTTTGTTCTTTCAGACATGGTGAGTGATTTATAGATTAATATATACAGAACTCTGATTCAACTCTGGTATAAAGATTTAAAGAACTCTGGTATAACTCAGTGAGACACACTGATAGCTGGCAGCCAGTGACGAGACACAGATCACCTCAATTCACAAATGTTTTAAAGAAAGTAGTGAGCCCCAAAATACAGCGTGGTACTGGTTGTGTGACGAGACACAGGTCACCTTAATTCACAAGTGTTTTAAAGAAATTAGTGAGCCCCAAAATACAGCGTGGTACTGGATGTGTGACGAGACACAGATCACCTTAATTCACAAGTGTTTTAAAGAAATTAGTGAGCCCCAAAATACAGCGGGGTACTGGTTGTGTGACGAGACACAGATCACCTTAATTCACAGTAGAGCGGCCTTTTGGTACATGTTAGGTACTCACTCTGTAAAGAGGTGCCGTGAAGTGGTGAGTGAGCTTATGTTGCAATGGCCATTGAAACAAACAAAAACCTCATTTTTGTTGTATATGGAACACATAGAAACGAGCGCAGATGACACCTTTTTTCCTTGTTATGTTTTATACATTAACTGGGCTGTTACTCCTGGCAGTTGCTGCCGCTCCGGTGAGTATGGGCGCGATGCCATTTTTTCTGTATTTATGTATATCATGCTTGTAACACCAGTCCGTCGTTCTGCAGCTGTTCCTCTTTCCATGTTTTTGTTTTTAATCCCAAATGGGAAGTGTTTGGTGAGTGTATAAATAAAACCCACCATCTCTGCCTCTCCTTGGCTGAAAAGCAGCAGGAGGGCCTTTTGGTACATGTTAGGTACTCACTCTGTATAGAGGTGCCGTGAAGTGGCGAGTGAGCTTACGTTGCAATGGCCATTGAAACAAACAAAAACCTCAGTTTTATTGTACATGGAACACATAGAAACGAGCGCAGATGACACCTTTTTTCCTTGTTAATTCACAAGTGTTTTAAAGAAATGAGTTTGCCCAATCAGGACTCTGAGCGGTGATTGGCATAGTGTTGAACCAGTCTTGCACCAGACCTGTGGTCAGGTGCAAGGCTGTAGCCAATTACGAGCTTCAGGCCAGTGGGAAAATGCATTGTGGTCCATTGTGGTCGAACATGCGGCGAACACCCGGAAATGTTCGGAACCCGAACCCGAACAGCTCATCCCTACACAGGAGGTCAATCAGGAACTGAAACCCACTTGAAGTCTCCGACGATCCCATCCCGAGCAGAGTTGGTGGCCAAAGTATATTGGCTACGTGCCTCTGAGGAGACCCCAGTGGTTACAAAGAGAAAATTAGAGCGGCGTGGACAAAGACAGACGTTGTCAGAACCAGAGGTAGATACAGACAAAGGCAATGTCTATAAAAGATTCCGGCACTCCTCAAGCAGATCTATTAGGATATAAGCTGTGGCAACATTTTAGCCATGTCAACGGCCTTTTTCAAGGCTGGCCTACCTGGGATCAACATTTGCAACCTTCACCAGGGCAATAACTTTATATTTTATCAAGACATCTGAATTACCAGCTATATTTCTCCTTCTGTCACCATTGACAGAGACATTGACATGTCCGCTAAGGAATGAGACAAGGAGTTATACTGACAAATATAGTGACAGATGCAGACATGCTGGCAAAGACGCAGACAGAAACTGTAAAAGAAGCAGTTACACAAAGACACACAGGAAACAACAAAGACAGCTCCAGACTTCTTTCCACCCCCCAGAACAGCACTAGAATAAAAATGGTGTCAATGTTGCCTAACGTTCACTTTAGCAATGGACTACAGATTGAATATTGAATAATGCGAGTGGTAATGGTTACCAGCAACAATATCAGTGTCAGGCATGAAATTCTTCTCTCTAGTGGATTATTGAGGATCGAGAACTAACAAGTTACTGCTAATGATTTTACAGGTGGAAACCTGATTGTAATGTTGGTGAGATTTTGCTGCCCATTGGTTAACTCTCTGTTCTGTCTGTTTATAATCCTAGAAATTACTTTCATTGGACTGTTCTAGGAATCTGGAGGAGACCATTGTACACACTGACATTCTTCCAATAATGGTTGTAACTGTCAAGGGACATGTTTTTTAAGAGATGTGTTGTCCCTTGAATGTTTAAAGGTATGGGAACTAGCACTTCCTGGTTTTGAGAGCTGTATAAACCGACATAGTATGTTGCATAATCCCTCAAAAGAACTTAACTGAATGTTGTCTAGAGGCGCACACGGTAATTAACCTCTGTATTTTTTTTATATTGTGTATCATGTTGTTTTTATACCCCTTTACATGTACAAAATTGATCTGTTAATGATGTAACTGGATTTATCATATTTCTGTTGGAAAGACATGTTCATTTTGCATGCGAGACTTGCAAAGGATTGTGTTTATGCATATTTTGAATATTATTTGGTTTTGTTTCTTGTAGTTTTCACTGTGTCAGCTTAAAAGAGAGTGACAAAACAAAGAGCAGAAAGACATATGTATGTCATTCATTTCTTTAGACCTGTGCAGCTACAATGGTCATGGTTATGATGAGGCTCTTGGATTGTAAGCTCCCAAGCTGGTTCCACCTTCTTTCTGTTCCATGTGTGTAACATATATGTATATTTGTTATTCTGTTTCTCCCATTGTACAGCGCTAAGAAATTTGTTGGTGCTTTATAAATACTCGTAACTGTAACTGTAACTCGTACCGGCTGGGTGGAGTAGAGGTAACATCACTGCTCTGCAAGGAGAGATCCTGTGGAGTCATGGGTTCAATCCTGACAAGCACCTCTCCAGTAAGTGTCCTTGGGCAAGACACCTAATGGTACATACTCACTACCCAGGACATACTTGAAAACGAGAGAAATCTCAATGTATACTTCCTGGTAAAAGACTTTCTCAAAAAAAAAAAACTGATGTTATCCACAAGAATCAAAACCCAAGCAGCATGTGTTTGATAAGGTGGTTTTGTTTGTAATGCACAAATAATCTATTTACAGATTATTAAAGTGGAAGTGTCCCTCTAGTTTAGTTGACTAAAATATGACTAAAACTAAATGGAATTTTAGCCGAAGTACTAAGACTAAAACTAAATAAAATTGAGCCCCTCCTTAACATTTTCCACTAGTTTTTATCAGTTGATGGAAAAATGTCAATAGATTTACATTGTAGTTGTAGTCAAATGTCAATAGATTTTCTTCATAGTGTTAGTCTTGTTTTTGTCAGTGAAAAAAATGTAGTCAACTAAGTCTTTGTGGAAAATTATTAGTTGACTAAATTACACATCCATTGTGGTAATTAGTAGCTCCAGGGCTGGATTAACATAGGGGCTGATGGAGCAGCAGCTCTAGGCCCATGCCCCAGTATAGGCCCAGAGAAAGGATAAATATGTCTGCATGGATGGGCATTTGGACCCCTTTATCTTCGACTCCATAGCAGCTACAGGGTCAGGTCAGGTATCACTGGAAAGGCCAGGTTTTATGTAACAAAAAAAATAAAAATATTTCATTATTTTTTTCTTTTTCTTTCTAACACCGCAATACTTTTCACTTTTTCAATTATAAAGTGAACAATGATGCTGCACTAACTCACCACCTCATTTCTCATGTCACCAACAAGTGTGGAGGTGATGGCACAATCCGTTGTTCCGAATTGTTAAATCAAAAACCTGAACTGCCGCACTGGGTCGAAGAGTACAGCGTGGACGACTTTGGACCCCTGCATCACTAATCTTTACACCTCACAAGGTCAAGTGAGGTGTCATTGGACAGGTCAGAGTCTGACCTTTGCATTGATACCAAACATGACCATGTAAAATGTAATAGAAAAGAAAAGAAAAAACACTTTATTTATTTATTTATTTATTTTTAGTTGCAAAGCGATGGCATTGTCCATTTGTCACGTATAAAATGAGCAATACCACTGCCATCACTCACCTTTTTCTTTTCCACGCTGGGAGCAAGATCAGTGTTTTATACATAGTCATATTATTCATAAAACACCATCCTCCAAAACACAAGGGAACTAGTTCATTTTTTGGATAAAATTGTATATTTTCTTAGAAAAATGCAGTAACAGGTTCTCATTTCAATTGTTTAACAAGAATTCCCTATAGAATATATAACCACAAAGGTTTGGATGAAAAAATGTAAAAAAATTATTTTACTCGCTGGAAATGATTGAAATCTGAATGGAAATTTCCTCACACCTGGTTAGATATACCCGTTTCTGCTCTATTAAATAACCGAAATATGTTTTCGTTTCACTAAATTCCAAAATAAAGCACACCAAAATCTTCAACTCCAGCCCATAGAGATCTTAATCCGGCACAGAGCAGCGTTAAATGTGAGAATTATCACAAGGGGTGCAATCTCCTTCATAAGAAGCTGAAATAATAACCAATCACGTACAAGATCTTCAAACTTCTCGCCCAATCATGGACTAATACAATGCAAGTACATAGCCTTACAGGGTAATTCATAGAGAATCAAAAATTCACCGCACGTTCATGACTTTTCGTTCTCCTCAATTCGGTTCGATTTGGCGATCCCATTTCGGCGACCCTGCGGTGTATTCAGCAAGCACCACAGGGTCCCCGAATTGTAGGGAAAAGTCACTGCAAACCCACCGAAAACTCACCGCAAAACCCGGCGAATGCACGCCGAAAACCCGCAAAAACATCTGGATTAACCCGCCGAAAATGCCAGAAAAACCCGAGCAGGAGCCGATCACACGCAGTGAAGCCGCCGGAAAAAGCCGACACCGCAGACGAATGGAGTGAAATAAAAGGAAAACTGTTTGCTTGAATGTTTGAAAAGTGAAACGCTGTTTGCAAAGAAACTACAGAACGAAAATGTCTGAAATTTACATATAAGATCCAATGACTGATAATAAAAAGGGCTGTGACAGAAAAAAGAACAAACGTTAAAAAAAAAAAAAAATCGGGAAAAAATGTTTGGCAAAAAAATCCTGAAAAATGCTTAAAATATCCCAAAAAATCTATAAATAAAGAGACTTTTTAGTGTAGAATATTAAAATAAATGGTTTATTATATATTGGATTAAAATGGGAATATTTTTAACATTGAAGCCTATGGGATTCGCCTGAATAAACCTGCCGAAGGAAAACCACCGAATGGCAGTGCAATTCAGCAACTTTTCACTGCTGGGTTTTGCTCTCTGAATAGCCGAAGCATTACTTCTCTATGGGGATTTCACTGCCCTCGAACAGGCACCGAACAGGCAACGAACAGGCACCGTATGTGCAGGCAATTCGCCAGGATTTGACGAATTGCCTGCTCTTTGGATAGCCGAATGGCCAAGAAAGGTAACCGAACGCTGATTTTCAGCGTTCAGTTCCCTTTCGGCAGCCATTCAGATCTCTTTGAATAACCCTGTTAGTTGTTTTGGTTATTCTCAAACATTTGATTTTTAAAAATAATTATATGGTCTATCAACCACAAAGCTAAAGCGCTAAAAAACACATTTCGCAAAAAAAATAAAAAAAAAATATATAATATAATATAATCCCCCAGTCATGATTTAACATAATATATTTTAAATCTAGTTATAATTAAGAATAGTTATGCTTTTGAAAAAAAAAAAAAGACATGAATGGGCCTGCATTCCTTGGGCATCACTGTAAAGCAGTGGTGTAAAGTACTGCTTGTATCATTGACATTACTAGTCCTCGGAACATAAATCAATTTCAAACAAACCTTGAACAGACAGGAAAAAACATTTGGTTCTAACTGAAGATATGTTGTCTCCAAATTAAACATCTGTTCGTGTTTGTGAATGTGCATTTAAAAATTCCAAAAGTAATTCCAAGGACTAATTCACACCCTGGCTCCTTCTTAAAATATTATTAAACATCTAAAGGACGGGGCTTTATTAAAAAATAAATTAAAAAAAATGTATTTGTACCTATTATGTTTCTGATGAAATCGCTTGAAAGAATATATTGCAAAAAAGAAAGTATGATGAAATCCTAGACACCAACTTGGTTTGTACTTCGTAATAAACACATGGGTATGTACGCACACATCTAAAGAAAAAATATATATGTATATGACCTGCTATAAAAACGTTTTTTGTTCCTGATCCAAATAAAAAAACATTCATAAAACTTCACACACCGAGGAAATGACTGTGCGTACTGGTTGTGACGAGAGAAGTATAAAACCTTTATATGTTTATGGTCTGTTGCTGTTGAACACGGAACATCGACTGACATCACAGCTACGCTTCTGCTGTACGTATACCTTAAAAGGCATTCGAGATGATCAGGACAGGTGAGCTATAGTAAAAGTGCAAAGGTGAAAAACAATATATAGATTTATCATGAGCTGAAACCAGATGGAATCTTTCTCGAGATTTGTTTATGTTTTTTAATATTGAACCTCTGGAAAAGATTAATTAAATCACATCGAACTGTATCGCTGGAAGTATAAAAAGAATATAATTTATTGTAACTTCGATATTCTGGTGTAGTGGCAGATATTAAATAGTTTAATATAGTAAAGGGTTTTATTTTTTCAGGCATGCCCAAATTTTATGCCTAAAGAGATGAGCGTTCCATCTCTTTTGTTTATGTATATACAGTATAAACAGAAAATCCAATGGACAGACAAGCGATTCTTTCCCCTGGCAAAATTCCTTAAATCATTAAACATACAGGGCTGTATTCCGTAAACTTAGACCTCTTGTAAACCGGCCAACTCTAAAGACTTTGGGCTATATTACAATCCAAACGCAAACTGGTTAAGTAATGCGTTTGGTAGCTTGCGCTTTTCAGCGTGAGGTCACTGTACTTTGCGTTCCCTATACTTAACATGGGGAGCGCAAAGTGTTAATCAGCGTTAGGATTGCAATCTGCTAGCGCTGATTAACGTTTGGCTCTGGTTAGCGGAAAGTTAACCAGAGCCAGGAATAGGTGTTAACGGATTCCGCTTCTGCAGAATCCGTTAACACCAGCCTAAAAAATAAAAAAAAATGAATCGCATACTCACCCTCTGTTCCGCGGCGAGGTCCACGGCTCCGACCGCCTCCTCCGTCTGGTGGGAGAAGGGAAAGACTGGGGGAAAAAGTCCCCCCAATCTCTCTCTGCGTATCACTACGCCGACCGGCCGGATCTCGCGAGGCGAGATCCGGCTGGTCATGTGACCAGCAGGGGGAACTCAATGGAGTCCTATGGACTCCATCAAGTGGATGCTCGCGACTGCGACCAGCGCTGCCACAAGCATCCCGGATTTTACCGCACGGTAACAATGCAAGCAGCATTTTTTGTGCCTGTATTGTACTATAATACAGCGTTAAAACGCGGGCGCAGTTTTTCCTCCCTTGTGCCCGTGTTTTAACGCTAGGATTGTAATTGGCACCTTAATGGCTCTCGGAAGTTTGCACCAGGGTCTGGATACAGCCCGCAATGTTTAACCATTTTCCGCCGCAGGGTGTACTCTGATGCCCCTGCGACGGGTGGGCCTTAAAGTCGCAGAGTGTACTAGTACACCCCGTGACTTCAATGGGCATTCTCTGGCCCTGTCCAGTAGCAGGCACGTGGCATTCATTGCTGCGGGACGGCCTAGTTCAGGCCATCCCCTCAGCAGCCAATGCCGCGCACCGCGCGTCTGCTTTGTGGGCAGGTTGAAGGAGGTTCCGCCGCAGCAGCCAGATAGCGAGCCCTATTAGTACGCCCGGGTTGGCATTAAAGCCCTCCCGTCGGGCATCCCCCTGCCTGGCGTGAGAAGGTTAAACTGGTAAGGGAATCAATAACGACATAGAATTACTTAATTTATGTCTTTCAATTTGCATTTAAGATCAAGACTACACAATAGATTTAGACACTTGTGACCCTATTCCGATCTTGACATTAACCCTTTAATACTGTGTCCCATCCAGGCGCAGGTGTGCTTAAACTCCACATGGCGTCATAGCCTGCCACATGGCTTCCTTTCTAGCCCACCTCCCTTCCCAGCGTTAGTTCTGGTAGTCCCCCTGCTGCCAATGACAGCAATCACCCTGCTGGGGAGGGAGGCAGGCCAGATAGCCACGAGGTATGGTATGCCACCATGCAGCATTTAAGTCTGCCTGACGCTAGGCAAAGGATGCCGCATGTAGCTAAGGGGTTAGAGTAACAGCTCCTAATGGCTTGGGAAGCTATTCTGGCCTTGCCACAAGGTTTGCTTGTGGCTCAGAATTAGCTGGTGGCTACTGTACATTTGCAGCTCAAAACTAGAGCAAAAACACGAATCTATGTATCTCACTGCTCTCAGCTTATGCCAATATTCTGCAGAGGATACCAGCTACCGGAGTCCGGTGTTAAGTAACTTTGCTTTTGCAAGCAATCACTTAACACTATAAAATAAAAAGCATTAATAAAGCCCCAAGCTTACTTCTGGAGAAGATGGTGGTGCGATCCATTGCTTCCTCTAGCCATACACAGAGGTGGAATAGAAACAAATAGTTCCCAGTGCTCTTCTGCCGTTCCAGTATGTCTCCGCTGTTGGGACCTTGCACAAAGCTCGCAGCCAACTCACACTTGGCTCAGAGGAGCCTGAAATGCAGTGACGCATGGCACCACTGCTGGCATCGTTCATCGACTTCCAACTACTCAAACTCAAGCAACGGATAAAGCATCTGGGTCAGAAAAGAGACAGTAAAAGGGGCGCCACAGGGTGTCGGGTTGTGACAATATTTTCCCTTAGTGGGTCCCTTCTATTGACAAGAATGGAATAGGGCCCTTGTTCATTGATTGTCATATTATAATTTGGTCAACGAGAACAAAAAAGGCATATACTATGGCTATCGCTAGGGGTTTCGTAAAAGTCCAGGTTTTTGGTCAAACATCCTATCTGCCATTTCTTGATCCTCCAAGGGCTATGTTGGCAACTTTAAACTCATGGTAGAAAAGTGAGAGGAGACCAAGGGGTAAATCACGTAGCTGGCGCTACCGTTAGCGTTAGGGTGAGTTTGTGTTAACGTTAGGATAAGTGACTTTAATGCACCGCCATATTACTTTCCTAACACTAAACCTGTGAAAAAAACATTAGGGCATTGGTGAATGCGTGAGCTTACTGTGCTCTGCGCATCCTATACTTAACATGGGGAGCGCAATCAGTAATCAGTGTTAGGATAGGTAAGGTATTACAAAGTCCTAGTACTGCACCAATGGGATAAACACAATTTTAGCGACACTTAAAAGCTGGTGCTAAATTGATTCCACTTTTTCATACTCATTTAGCGCCCCATAAGAACCTCCAAATAAATCTGATACTAACCTCTCATTCCGCAGCGAGAAGAGTGGCCCGAACCTTCACTTATCCTGGCCACGACCAGAGTGAGACTGAAAAAATAGTTCCCAGTCTCCCTCTGCAGTGCTGCGTGGTTTCAAGAAAGAGAGATCCCACAAGGATCGCGCCTGGCAACATAACCCTCCATGGAGTCCTATGGACTGCAGGAGGTGATACTTACGGTGGTGCAGAAGCGATACCGTGAGTATCATTGAGGGTAGCGCTGCATTTCGGTGCAAGGTGCTGAAATAGCGGCTGCCCTGGAATCTAACACTAAAATGGGGACGCTACAGGGAAACCTGCAGGTCCAAGTTTGTAATTTAGTAGGCTTGTGCACCGATTTTTTTTTCAGTTCGATTTGGTTCGGTTCGTTCAGATTTTGTAAATTTTTGATTCGACTCGTTTCAGACGATTTCTGTTTCGATTCGGTTCGTCTCGGTTCGTTTTTCGTATCGCCTTTTTTTTTCGTGATTTCGGAAATTTTCCTGTTTTTCGGAACGTCTGTTCTCCTCGTTTCAAAGTGTCTATTCGTTTTGATGTAAACGAATGGTTTTTCGGATACGATAATTATACGATACGATAATTATACGATACGATAATTCTGTCGATATGATAATTCTGCCATTGAGATTTCTCATGTTTTACAAGAAGGATACATTGAGATTTCTCATGTTTTACAAGAAGGATACATTGAGATTTCTCTGGATTTCCAGGAAGGATACATTGAGATTTCTCATGTTTTACAAGAAGGATACATTGAGATTTCTCTGGATTTCCAGGAAGGATACATTGAGATTTCTCATGTTTTACTAGAAGGATACATTGAGATTTCTCATGTTTTACAAGAAGGATACATTGAGATTTCTCTGGATTTCCAGGAAGGATACATTGAGATTTTTCATGTTTTACTAGAAGGATACATTGAGATTTCTCATGTTTTACAAGAAGGATACATTGAGATTTTCTGGTTTTACAAGAAGGATACATTGAGATTTCTCATGTTTTACAAGAAGATACATTGAGATTTCTCTGGTTTTCCAGGAAGGATACATTGAGATTTCTCTGGTTTCTATTCCAGGAAGGATACATTGAGATGGGAATGATACAAAATTTAATTACAGAATCAGCGATATAAATACGATGTCCGAAATTACTGAAATGGAACCGAAATCAGGAATGGAGCCGAAATCACGAATTGAACGAAAATGAATTTCGATTTTACACATTTCTACTCCATTTGAAAATTCCGAAAAGTTTTCGTTTCGGCTCGAAAAAAAAAATTCGGATCTGCCGTTTTCGGATCTGAAAATTTCCGGAAAATCAGCCGAATTCGATTTTTTTTTCGGTTCGATTCGATTTGATTTTTCGGATTTTTAAACTTTTCGTTTCGGCTCGTTTCGACCGATTTCTGTTTTGATTCGGTTCGGCTCGACTCGTTTTTCGTGTACATTTTTTTCTCAGAATTTCGACCATTTTTCGTATTTTCGTGTAATTTAGTAGGCTTGTGCACCGATTTTTTTTTCAGTTCGATTTGGTTCGGTTCGTTCAGATTTTGTAAATTTTTGATTCGACTCGTTTCAGCCGATTTCCGTTTCGATTCGGTTCGTCTCGGTTCGTTTTTCGTATCGCCTTTTTTTTTCGTGATTTCGGAAATTTTCCTGTTTTTCGGAACGTCTGTTCTCCTCGTTTCAAAGTGTCTATTCGTTTTGATGTAAACTAATGGTTTTTCGGATACGATAATTATACGATACGATAATTATACGATACGATAATTCTGTCGATATGATAATTCTGCCATTGAGATTTCTCATGTTTTACAAGAAGGATACATTGAGATTTCTCATGTTTTACAAGAAGGATACATTGAGATTTCTCTGGATTTCCAGGAAGGATACATTGAGATTTCTCATGTTTTACAAGAAGGATACATTGAGATTTCTCTGGATTTCCAGGAAGGATACATTGAGATTTCTCATGTTTTACTAGAAGGATACATTGAGATTTCTCATGTTTTACAAGAAGGATACATTGAGATTTCTCTGGATTTCCAGGAAGGATACATTGAGATTTTTCATGTTTTACTAGAAGGATACATTGAGATTTCTCATGTTTTACAAGAAGGATACATTGAGATTTCTCTGGTTTTCCAGGAAGGATACATTGAGATTTCTCTGGTTTCTATTTCCAGGAAGGATACATTGAGATGGGAATGATACAAAATTTAATTACAGAATCAGCGATATAAATACGATGTCCGAAATTACTGAAATGGAACCGAAATCAGGAATGGAGCCGAAATCACGAATTGAACGAAAATGAATTTCGATTTTACACATTTCTACTCCATTTGAAAATTCCGAAAAGTTTTCGTTTCGGCTCGAAAAAAAAAAATTCGGATCTGCCGTTTTCGGATCTGAAAATTTCCGGAAAATCAGCCTAATTTGATTTTTTTTTCGGTTCGATTCGATTCGGTTTTTCGGATTTTTAAACTTTTCGATTCGGCTCGTTTCGACCGATTTCTGTTTCGATTCGGTTCGGCTCGACTCGTTTTTCGTGTACATTTTTTTCTCGGAATTTCGACCATTTTTCGTATTTTCGTGTCACTTAGCTCGTTTTTTGTATCGACTTTTCGTATTTTCGGAAATTTTCGTTTTTCGGAATTGTAAATGGTTTCGGAGTATCGACCATTTTTCGTATTTTCGTGTCACTTAGCTCGTTTTTTGTATCGACTTTTCGTATTTTTGGAAATTTTCGTTTTTTCGGAACGTCTGTTCTCCTCGTTTCAAAGCAATAAATTTCGATTTGACACATTTCAAGTACATTCGAAAATTCCGAAAATATTTCGTTTCGGCTCGGAAAACTTTTCGGATCTGCCATTTTCGGATCTAAAAATTTTTGGAAAATCGGCCAGATCCGAAAACACGAATCGGGAAATTTCGTGAAAATTCCGAAATTCCGAAACCCGAAACGCACATCTCTATAATTTAGCCCCAAGTCTTTACATAGAACTACAGACACCCAGACAGATAACTCATTCACAAGGCAGCATCAAATGGCTTAGAGTGACCCTAGATTCATATATTCAATATAATCTAAATATTTCAGAGGCTCTGTATGAATAGTGACTTAATCAACGACTTTAGATGACAAGGCAGATGGTATGAGGGGATTGTTATGATCATGGGTTGACACATGTCAATTGTTTAATTACGTTATCTTTGTAACTGCCAACCCACAGAAATTGTTACAGTTAACCCACAAAAGCAGAAGAAAGCGCAGACTATAAAATACACATATGGTTACAGCATTGTTGCGCAAAGTGTCATGCTGCTGTGTCTATATCCGAGGAAAAGTGAGAAATGTAGACGTTTACGGAAAACGGGAAATTTGGTATTAATGAAGGCATGTTTATGTAAGGGGTAATCCAGATGTCACTTCATGGATGTTTCAGAGTTTGAACTTTGACTATGCGCCTTCTTTCAACTTGTAAAGCTACGTGCCTGTGTTACATTTACCGTTTACATTGATTCACAGCATAACAAAAGCTGCACAGGTTTTACTGGACTTGTGTGTGAGAGCATAAAACACGACACATTGGCATTTCTCACATGTTCGGTTTCACCAAGGCCACGGTGGAGGTTAATCATAAAGCACCGAAATTTCAGTGGTTTCTCGTTTGGCGCACTTCGGCAATCCCATTTCACCGACCATGCAGTGAAGTCACTATCTACTGCAGGGTCCCCGATGTGGAGCCGCTGAAGATCGCCGCCGTCTCTGCTACTCTTCAAATAGCTGTTTAAACCAATAAAAATGCATCGAAATAATAAAAAAGGTTCTATAAAAAAATTAAATGCTGTTACAGAATAAGATTTTTTTTTTTTAAAAAAAATTGGGAATCAGCCATGTCATTTTTTGCTGCTGTCTCTTTCCGTGTTTTCTTTTTCAATCCCAAAGTGGAAATGTTCTGGTGAGGGTATAAATATAAACCCACCATTTTGTCTCTTACCTGAGAAGCAGCAGGAGGCCATGTAGTTGCTGTGAGCAATTTTTGTTTATTTTAGGTTAGGACCCACCTTGGAAGAGGTTGCCGTGACGTGGCAGGTGGGTTTAACACTTCAATGGCCATTCAAGTAAACTAAACCTCTGTTGTTTTGTTTAGCATGGAGCCATAGGGATAGGTGCAAACGACAACCTTTTTTTTTCTTGTTATGATTTTTACATGAAGTGGGCTGGATACTTCTGGTTTACATAGCCGCCCAGATGGAGGAAGAACTGGCCCAGATTAGGGTACAGGGGGGAATCCCAAGCCCTTCAGCGGGCACCAGGGCCGGGGGCATGACACCGAAAGCACAGTTGAAGAATTTTGGTAAATATCTTTCCGGTTCACTTATCTGTAATACAGATTATATCTGCAAATGAAAACATATTCACAATGTAATAAACAGTTACATATCTGGGAACTGTGTTTGCTATTGTAGCGCTCACTCCCGGAGGAGCCGCTGAAATTGAACCTGAAATTGAGTCTCCCCGCACTAGGGAATAAATATACTCCAGCACCGTTGTGGATTTTATAAATTATATAGTTTACTAGAATAAATGGCATATAATGAATAACACGGCGTTCGTTTATATATTTACAGTACTTAGTAATGCGGGAAACGCGCAGCGGAAAAGAAATACGATGCTTCGTAATTCGAGAAACGCGCAGCGGAAAAGAAAAAGGAAAATAAATCTTTAACCCCCTTTTGTGTTTGGGGAGTGAGTCCCGCACAGGTTATGTCCCAGAATGTAAGTGTGTGTGTGTGTTATGGTACCCGGGTACAATATTCAACTGGCCAGTGAATTGCTTATGAGGTATCTTCGACTAGTCAAGTTGGGGCCCTGTGGGTTTTGGAAACAAACAGCAGCGTGCTTTCTTTATTCACAAACGGCCTGGAAGGCCTCTCACCCATCCGCAAGATTCTTGGTGCTCCGCTCGACCCAGGACGTCTCTCCGCTCGATCTTGGCTGGGATTCTCTGGGCTACCGGATCCGCTGTCTTGCCTTTCTGTAGCTGCTGCAAGATGTCCAGCTCACCGCCTGCTCTCCCTGTCCAATCGATCTGCGGTGCTCCTAACTCGGGGTCCTCTCGCTCACTTGGTATCAGCGTGGGTATTCCTGTGAATCACTGGGTCTTCCTCTGGTAAGGCTGAATAACCCAGTCTTTAGCTCTGTCAGGCCCCAGCTGCGCTCCGGCCTAGTCACTGTCTCGTTCTGCTGCTCTGCGTCTTGCTCCTCTCACTCCCTGGCGCGCTCTGCCAGCTCTCTCCACGAGGCTCAGGATGTAAGTCTCTGTGTCCCACCCACTTCCTGTGTCCGCTCCCAAAGCATGCCGGGAAATGTAGTCCCAATGTTCAGTGTCTCTCATCGCGCTTGTCTCCCTCCGGTGGCCAAAAATAGGTACTGCCATGACAGGGAATTAAACCCAGCGCTACACTCTCCCCCTCCTAGAACTCTTGGGTCTCTCCAAGGAGGTACAACAGTTGCATTACATTTCAACACAGTTTAGGTAACATATACAGGCTCAGCAGCAAGCATACAGTGGGTTAGATACACTTCCTCAAGTTGACTCATGCTTTGGGCTACCTCAGCTAACATAGCAGACACTTCGGGCAACCTTCGCACTGTGGTGACGGCCTCTTCAGTGCTATGTCCTGGTGAGTCGTAGGTGAGTCACTGGGGCGGTCGAACAGAGCGTTTTGGTTCTGGCTCAATCAGTTCCTCTTCAGGTGGAAGTACTATAGGCGCTGGTTCTGTTCTTCTTTCTACCACTGGAGCAGCCATCTCTTCGGAGTATGAACCTTCCAGTGAAGGCATAGAACTGTAGTCATAAGATTCGACTTCAGGAACTACAGGGATTGCAATAGTCTCAGGAACTTCTAACTGAAATTCAGGAGCTTCAGGCCTCAAATTACTTTCCCACCATTCAGGAACCGCGATAACCTCTTCAGGCTCCGGTGAGCGCATCCAGTCCAGACAAAAGCTCTCTTCCTCACTGTCCCTTTCGCTCTCTTCGACAACCCGGGTCTGCTGAGACCGAGTAACGGGAGGCAAACGTGGAGCAGGCGGATTCGGCAGAGAAAGTTCGTCCCCAACTGATATCCTCACAGCCTCTCTCAAAGGTAACAAATGATTCCGGTGCCAGTTCTTAAGAGGCCCAGCCTTTCCATCCGGCCGGATTTGATACACCGGCAGACCCGGCAGTTGCTTGCAGACAATGTAGACTTGAGAACTCCATCTATCCGCCAACTTTTGCCTCGCAGCAGCACCCAAGTTCTTCAACAAAACCCTATCACCGGGTTGTAGATCCTGTATCCGAACTTTCAAGTCATAGTTCCTTTTGTTCCTTTGCTCCCTGTTTCCTGAGGTCAAACGGGCCTGTTCAAATGCAGAGGCCAGATTCTTTCGAAGTCTATCCACGTAATTTCTATGGGAAGCTACCGACGTCTGGTCTAGAGATAACCCAAACGCCAAATCAACCGGCAGTCGAGCTTCTCTTCCGAACATAAGACGGTACGGTGAGTATCCCGTGGCGTCACTCTCCGTACTGTTATATGCATGCACCAGAGTAGCTATGTGACGACTCCAACTCTGCTTCTCTGTGTTTGACAATGTCCCCAGCATATTTAGCAGCGTGCGATTAAACCTTTCAGGCTGAGCATCACCTTGAGGGTTATATGGTGTAGTTCGAGTCTTTTGGATTCCCAACAGTTCCAACAATTGCCCAACAAGTCGGCTTTCAAAGTCTCTACCCTGATCAGAGTGTATTCTCCTTGGCAGGCCGTAGTGAACAAAGAACTTCTCCATCAGAACCTTTGCTACTGTCGGAGCGCGTTGGTCTCTCGTGGGAAAAGCTTGGGCGTAACGTGTGAAGTGATCAGTCACTACTAAAATATTCCCTTGCCCACTAGCATCCAGCTCTAAGCACAGGAAGTCAATGCAAACCAAATCCATGGGTCCCTGACTCTGCAGATGGCTCATTGGAGCAGTTCGGGTCGGTAGGGTCTTCCTCTGAATACACCTCAGACATGAATGGCAATAACTTTCCACTTCAGCTCTCATGCAAGGCCAATAGAACCTGTCTCGCACCAGCTTGAAAGTCCTTTCAGCGCCCAAATGTCCATGCTCATCATGTAGCGATCGCAGCACACTCTCCCTATGTTTAGTGGGAAGGAATAACTGTTGGGTCTCTTCAGCATTGGTTGAGGGGCCCCTTCGGTAGACCACCCCATCCAACATCTTCAACCGTTCCCACTCTTTGTAGACCAATCTGGCTCCATCTGGGGAATTGGTCAGCAGAATTTCATGCTGGTTCGCAGTTAGGGCCTTTATGGTTAACGCAATTAAAGGGTCTCTGGCCTGATCAGCTTTCAGGTCCTGTTTTGAAAAGGTAGGTAGACTTTCATCCCTCAATTGCGTAGGGTTGCAGTAGAACTCCGGAACAGCCGCAGCCATGACTCCTATGGCCTCTGCTTCAATCCCTCCCTTGACCCGGCGCTCTGCTCCTTGACACAAAGCTTGGACCCTGTCTGGAGTTAACTGAGTCCATTCTTTAGCGTAGGGTCTTCTCGACAAAGCATCAGCATCTCGATTATTCACCCCAGGGCGAAACTTCAGGCTGAACCGAAACCCTGACAGAGCGGTCAACCACTGATGTCCTGTTGCGTCCAGTTTCGCAGTAGTAAGGATGTAGGTAAGAGGATTGTTATCCGTCTTTATCACAAACTCGGCTCCATACAGATAGTCCTTTAGCTTGTCTACCACTGCCCACTTTAAGGCTAGGAACTCCAACTTGTGAGTAGGGTAGTTCTTCTCTGAAGGCGTAAGGCTCCGGCTCACGTACGCTACAGGCCTCAGCAATCCACCATACTCTTGATACAGGACTCCTCCTAGACCTTCTCTGCTGGCATCCACATGTAACTCATACGGCTTGTGAGGGTCCGCGTAGGCCAAGACAGGAGCTCGAGTTAGACTCTCTTTCAGCTTCAAGAAAGCACCTTCACATTGACTAGTCCATTCTCCCTGTATGGACTCTCGAGCTTTCCTTGGTCCTGGAGCTGACGGGTTTCGGTCAGAGACCTTGCAGCCTTCTTCTGTGCTTTCCTTCTGTAAGAGTTTGTTCAGTGGTTGAGCTATCTTTGCAAATCCTCCTACAAATCTTCGATAATAGGAACAGAACCCCAAGAAAGATCTAAGTTCAGTGACGTTTCGGGGTCTAGGCCAAGAAGCTACGGCCTCCAACTTCCGAGGATCTGTTGAAACACCTTCTGCTGAGACCACATGTCCCAAATACGTAACAGACGGTAGGCAGAATTGACATTTCTCCAGAGACAGTTTCAATCCTTCTTCATGGAGCCTCTTCAAGACCTTCTCCAAACGTTGCTCATGTTCTTCCAGAGTCTTCCCGAACACAATTATGTCATCCAGGTATACTAATACTTCGATCAGATTCATGTCCCCGACTGTCTTCTCCATTAACCGTTGGAACGTGGCTGGAGCCCCCGTAAGGCCTTGAGGCATTCTGTTGAATTCGAAGAACCCCAGTGGACAGATGAACGCAGTCTTCTCTTTGTCTTCAGGATGCATTGGTATCTGGTGATACCCACTTCGCAGGTCTAGTACACTAAACCATTTTGCTCCAGATAAACACTGTAAGGCATCTTCTATCCGAGGAGTAGCATATTGGTCTGGGATGGTTCTCCGATTCAGAGTGCGATAGTCTATGCATAGGCGGACAGAACCATTCTTCTTCCGGACCATCACTATTGGAGATGCGTATGGACTCCTGGACTCTTGGATCACCTTGGTTCTTTGCAGTTCATTCAGCTGTTCTTGCAGATCATCCAAGTCTCCCAGTGGAACTCGTCTTGACCTTTCACGAAACGACTTGTCTTCTTGTAATCGAATGCGGTGCTCAGTACTTTTAGCTAGGCCTACGTCAGACTCATCTTTCGAGAACAATTCTCTCCACTTTAGAACTTGAGACTGAAGACGTTTCTTCCATTCAGGTGAAATGGGAGCGTCCTTGGGGTAGAATCTTTCATCTGGAATCTCTTTATCCACTCCCCCTCCTAAATCGGTAGGAGAGAGAGGCGTAGCAGGCGCTACTTGCCCGATAGGCATTCGTGCTTTAAGGACTACTGGAGGATCAGACACATTGCACACGCTGACTGAGACTCTTCCTCGTGTTCTTTTCAAAGCTTTAGTGGAGATTATTTCAGGAATTACTTCGACTCTGGCTTCACTCCCATGATTAAAATTGGTTTCCAGTACCACATAGGGACCTGGTTGCGATCCGTTCAACTTGACTGAAGCCCGGAAGCTCTCTACTTCTCCTGCTTGCAGAACCTTCTCTATTCCTTCTAATCTCCATAGGCACCCCACTTCGGCAGGTGCCTTCTGTTCTTCGACCATCCTCTGATAGACTGGACGTAACATTGGGTGTACTCCTTGAGTAGAACCTTCTTCCAATACGATAGGTGTCAGGAGACGTCGCACCAAATCAGTATTCGTTCCCACTATCATGGAACTCCTGTTTGCCCCTGAAGGCCGAGGACACACAATGGCCAATGCATCACAACCTCCGGACTGTCCGATGACTTCGGATCCGATCTCCAACTTCACCTGTAGATACCCGTCATAAGGGAGTTTCTCAGTTCCAATACCCCAGATTTCCAGGTCCTTCAATTTCTGTAGAGGAATGTGCTTCAAGTGCTTCTCGTAGAAGTCTCGGTAGATCAATGTCACTTGAGCCCCTGAATCCAACAGGGCTTTCGTGTGGACTCCCTCCACTTGGATTGGCATAATAGGAGAAGGACCTATCAGCTGGTCAGGAAACTTGGTGGTGGCACCAGGACACTTAGACCCAGTTTGTTGTACCCTGGCCTTCTTCTTGGCCCGTGTAGGTTTTGGGTGTGCATTGCTTCCCCATGACGTAGGTCCGGATGCTAAGGGAGTGACTCTTTCAGTCCTGGCAGGCTCAGTAGTTGGCCTGACTTTGGGCCCTCTCGCCCTCTTAGTCCTGGCTTGATTTTTGGAGCGGGTTTCAACCTTCGGGCACCTAGGTTGCTCCTTCACTTGTGCCCTCTGGCGTTTCCCGCCGGTGAGGTAGATAACAGTCCTTCCAAGGCTTTCAACAACTCCTCTACTCTATTTCCTTCAGGCTTTCGGCTTTTGCATTGTGCGCGGAAATGGCCCATTTCTCCACAACTGAAACACCTCTTCTTTGAAGACAGAGACGCATTCACCCGCTGTGATTCTGTTGAAGGACCCTGGCTAGACGCCACAGCAACTCCGGTTGTCTGCATGTCCTTAAGGAACTTCTGCATTTCTGTCTGTGTCTCTGTCACCTTCAGCAATACTCGGCACAGTTCCGCGTACGCCTGTTGCAGTTCAGCTTGAGCTTCTTGTACCTCCTTAACAGTTTTGCGCAACTCGCCTTGTGCAGAGAGGTTTAATTCTTTGACAGCCTTCTCTGTGGATTTAAAAGCGATCAGATGCTCTTGTTCATTCACGTCAGATCGCAGGTATCCAACGAGTCGCTTTCAGGCTGCAAACAGTCGTTATGCCTCACAGGTTGCGCGTAAGCTCTTTCTCCTCGCCTGAAGGATTTTTCTTCCAGTAAAGCCTCCTCCTCTCTAACAGCTCGGATCAGTTCCAGGTACTTCAGTTCTTGATTACCTTCTCTGCTTCTCAGCTGCAGCATCACTGGATCTAGAGGTTGAGAGCCCCTCAGGATCTGTTTTATTCGGATCTTATCCACTTCAGCCGGTTCGGCCCTTTCTTGAGGAGAATCTGGTGCAGAATCTTATCTAGGCGCCTCATATATTCGGTCATTTCTCACCTTTCCGCTGGTAGGTGTGTTCATACTGATATACGAGCTCTGCAGCCTTTTCCCGTTCGCCCAAAAACTTCTCCAGAACGTTTAAATAATCTAAAGCAGTGCAGTCTTTCTTACTCAATTTTAGGTTTCTTACAGCTTCTGACGCAGGTCCCTTTAAGCTCCGTGATCTTTTGCTTTTTCTGGGCTTCAGGGACGTCCCACTCATCCAGAGCCTGCATCGCCTGTTCCACCCATTCTTCGAAGGTTTCTTCTCCCGCCGGAGTTGGTACGTTTCCTGTAAAATTTCTCAACCGTCGATAACCGAAGTTAGTGTGCGGAGGGCTTGTTCTCTGACACTTAGCCAGCAAATCTCCAATAGCCACTATAAATTCAGGCCCGATCATGGCCAACGGACTGGGCGCAGGAATACTTGCGGATTCCCCACGTGGCACACTTGGCTGAATCAGTTGGACTTCCACCTCATCGGTCAGCTTCACGCTCGCGCCCTGAAAACACACTGGAACACCCTTTCTCCACTCAAAAAGAACATACGTGTGAGAGGTATCTGGGTTCTCTTTAATGTCCAGGATTAACCCCCGATGATCTGGTGTCAGCGTGGCCATGGTCTGGCGAATCTGATCTTCGGCCCAAGTGTCTGCGGGAATATCCATGACTATACAACATTCTAACTGACTACTGTGCTCCTCACACCATTCGGCAGCAGTGTCTGAATCCATATTTAACCCTTTAGATGCGGTTTTTCCAGAGACTGGATCCCGGAAACGAGCCCCCACGTGTAGCGCTCACTCCCAGAGGAGCCGCTGAAATTGAACCTCGGGTCAGTCTCCCCGCACTAGGGAATAAATATACTCCAGCACCGTTGTGGATTTTATAAATTATATAGTTTACTAGAATAAATGGCATATAATGAATAACACGGCGTTCGTATATATATTTACAGTACTTCGTAATGCGGGAAACGCGCAGCGGAAAAGAAATACGATGCTTCGTTATTCGAGAAACGCGCAGTGGAAAAGAAAAAGGAAAATAAATCTTTAACCCCCTTTTGTGTTTGGGGAGTGAGTCCCGCACAGGTTATGTCCCAGAATGTAAGTGTGTGTGTGTTATGGTACCCGGGTACAATATTCAACTGGCCAGTGAATTGCTTATGAGGTATCTTCGACTAGTCAAGTTGGGGCCCTGTGGGTTTTGGAAACAAACAGCAGCGTGATTTCTTTATTCACAAACGGCCTGGAAGGCCTCTCACCCATCCGCCAGATTCTTGGTGCTCGCTCGACCCAGGACGTCTCTCCGCTCGATCTTGGCTGGGATTCTCTGGGCTACCGGATCCGCTGTCTTGCTTTCTGTAGCTGCTGCAAGATGTCCAGCTCACCGCCTGCTCTCCCTGTCCGATCGATCTGCGGTGCTCCTAACTCGGGGTCCTCTCGCTCACTTGGTATCAGCGTGGGTATTCCTATGAATCACTGGGTCTTCTTCTGGTAAGGCTGAATACCCAGTCTTTAGCTCTGTCAGGCCCCAGCTGCGCTCTGGCCTAGTCACTGTCTCGTTCTGCTGCTCTGCGTCTTGCTCCTCTCACTCCCTGGCGCGCTCTGCCAGCTCTCTCCACGAGGCTCAGGATGTAAGTCTCTGTGTCCCACCCACTTCCTGTGTCCGCTCCCAAAGCATGCCGGGAAATGTAGTCCCAATGTTCAGTGTCTCTCATCGCGCTTGTCTCCCTCCGGTGGCCAAAAATAGGTACTGCCACGACAGGGAATTAAACCCAGCGCTACACTATGATGACATCATTTTCTCCTGTCTTGATGACTGGGCAAGTCAGTCCAACTACAGCCAGTGATCTAATGTAAACCAAACATTATTGTTACTCCTTGCTAACAAATCCTCTGATGTTTTTGAAAAATATGGATATAAATTGACTCAGATACTGGGACAAATCTGATGTTACGATTTAGCAGTCAACTAAAGGAAACAATCCATTGGTTGTATCAAGCAAACAAAGTCATCAGGGACTTAAACACATATTCTTAAAACTTTTAATTATATTTTGGAATCAAGTATTTCTGCCTCTTCAATAAGGTGTCAGGGCCTGATTGAAACATTTCCAGACAAGGGATGCTATCTACTGTCCTTCCATATCAATTATTGATATCCATGTGTTTGGACGGAATATGGTATCTTTTGGATCCCCTTATCTCCCGATCAGGCAGATAGAGGGTCATGTTTGACATCATTGGAAAGGCCTGATCATGACCAGGTTTGGTGTAAAAATAAAAATTAAAAAAATAAAATAAAAACAAATTTGAAAAATAATAAATTTTTAACTTTTTTTATTTTATTTTTTGTCTGGGGGAGGTTTAGTTAATTAGGACCTAGGCTGTCATCTAAAAATAATGAGCATAAAACGGTCATAATGAGCTCAGCACACATTGGAGATCTGGCTCAGCAGTGAAGGGGTTAAAAAGCAAAAACATGTAAAAATTAGGTATTTCTATTCTCGGGACAAAATTCTGAAACTATTTAGTTGGGGTCTTTTTTGGTGGCTGTAGATTTTGGGGATTAAATTCCGAAAAAGTGTGTTTTTACAATTTTTTCATCAAATATCATATTTTTGTTTTTATAGTAAATTATAGGATATGACGGAAATAATGGTATTTTTAGAAAGTCCATTTAATGGCGGGAAAAACAGTGTATAATATGTGTGGGTTGCATAAACGAGTAAGAGGAAAATTTGACCTAAACAATAACAGTGCAGAAACGTAAAAACAGCAGCGGGCACTAAAGGGCGGATTTGCGTAAAACCGCCCAGTCACTAAGGGGTTAAACAGGCAAATCCCATAGGTTTCAAAGTATAAACAATTCCCTGTTTTTATTAATTATGTATTCAAACATTTATTCTTTTCATTTGCAGCAAAAGTCTTTTTGTTTATTTTTTTCGAATGTTTTGGGCAAAATTTATGATTCTGATTTTTTTTAAAATGTTTTTTTTGTGTTCTGTAACAGACCTTTTTATTGTTATTCATAGGACCTCATGTATTATTTCCATGCATTTTCTTGCATTATGTTTTTTTTTAAAACGCCTTTTAAAAGTTGCATTTATTTTTTTTACCCCTGTTCGGCGGCTGGGTGGCTTTTCGCGGAGGCGATTGGCGGTCTGTTCCGAAGATCGTCGGATGCATACGGTGGTTTATCGGATGCGTTTGTTGTTTTTTCGGCTGTTTATCAGATGTGTTCGGCGGTTTTTGGGCAGGTTTGCGGACGCGTTCGCTGTTTTGTCGGCGGTTTGCGGTTGCGTTTAGTGGATGGATTTGGTGCACTTCGGGGACCCTGCGGTAAATGCTGAATTCACCACATGGGTTGGCGATTTGACGTTGACAAAATGCGCTGAACGAAAAAGCACCGAAATTTCAGTGAAATTTCAGTGCTCTTTGAATAACCCTTTTGAATACATGACACGAAACCTAGCCCTAAAACTAACGCTAATGCCTAACCCTTACCCTTAATATAACCTTTACCCAAGGGGGTTGGGTAGTCTGCAAATTACTTGGGAAAAGAAATAACATTGTATTATTTCGCAGCTTTACCCAGTGCTTTTGGGTCATGCAGGCTTTACTCAATTTTTACCGACAACATATACACATATCTATATAACCAGGGGTCAAGTCCTGGGGGAACTTGTGAGAACTCAGTTCCTGCACTATTTTTGCACAGGGAACTGAGTTCCCTTTGGCCCCACACACTATAAAGCTTGTATTCAGTTGTTTACTCATATTTTCCCCTGTTACGTCACAATAAATATAGGATTTATCACTAAAATCCACATATATGTACACAAATATATCAGATTTGAGTTATTTTATGTTAAATGCTAGATGATCAGTGCTAAGTGGGGGACACAATCTTGGGGAGTTCCTGCACTACTTGTGTTTTAGGACTTGACCCTTGTATATCAGTATAGAAAACTATTGAAAAAGACTGAATAATCCTGACAGTTTTCGACTACTTAAAGAGATCTGAATTGTGGCTGAAAGGTAACCTAACAGTGAAATTCAGCATACGGTTACCTTTCCTGGCCATTCGGCTATTCAGAGAACAGGCAGTTCGCCAAATGTTGGCGAATTGCCTGAACATACGGTGCCTGTTCGGTGCCTGTTCGAGGGCAGAGAAATCCCCATAGAGAAGCAATGCTTCGTCTATTCAGAGAACACAAACCAGCAGTGAAAAGTTACCGAATTGCCCTGCTGTTCGGTTGTTTCATTCAACAGGTTTATTCAGACGAATACCATAGGCTTCAATGTTAAAAATATTCCCGTTTTAATTAAATATCTAATAAACCGTTTAATATTATACTCTGCAGTAAAGAGTCTCTTTATTTATAGATTTTTTTAGGATCTTTTAAGCATTTTTTGGGATTTTTTGCACATTATTATTTTTTTTTTTAAATCGTTTTTTCCTTTTTCTGTAACAGCCCTTTTTGCTGCAAATGAAAAGAATAAATGTTTGAATACATAATTAATAAAAACAGGGAATTGTTTATACTTTGAAACCTATGGGATTTGCCTGTTTAACCCCTTAGTGACTGGGCGGTTTTACGCAAATCCGCCCTTTAGTGCCCGCTGCTGTTTTTACGTTTCTGCACTGTTATTGTTTAGGTCAAATTTTCCTCTTACTCGTTTATGCAACCCACACATATTATACACTGTTTTTCCCGCCATTAAATGGACTTTCTAAAAATACCATTATTTCTGTCATATCCTATAATTTACTATAAAAACAAAAATATGATATTTGATGAAAAAATGGTAAAAACACACTTTTTCGGAATTTAATCCCCAAAATCTACAGCCACCAAAAAAGACCCCAACTAAATAGTTTCAGAATTTTGTCCCGAGAATAGAAATACCCAATTTTTACATGTTTTTGCTTTTTAACCCCTTCACTGCTGAGCCAGATCTCCAATGTGTGCTGAGCTCATTATGACCGTTTTATGCTCATTATTTTTAGATGACAGCCTAGGTCCTAATTAACTAAACCTCCCCCAGACAAAAAATAAAATAAAAAAAGTTAAAAATTTATTATTTTTCAAATTTGTTTTTATTTAATTTTTTAATTTTTATTTTTACACCAAACCTGGTCATGATCAGGCCTTTCCAATGATGTCAAACATGACCCTCTATCTGCCTGATCGGGAGATAAGGGGATCCAAAAGATACCATATTCCGTCCAAACACATGGATATCAATAATTGATATGGAAGGACAGTAGATAGCATCCCTTGTCTGGAAATGTTTCAATCAGGCCCTGACACCTTATTGAAGAGGCAGAAATACTTGATTGCAAAATATAATTAAAAGTTTTAAGAATATGTGTTTAAGTCCCTGATGACTTTGTTTACTTGATACAACCAATGGATTGTTTCCTTTAGTTGACTGCTAAATCGTAACATCAGATTTGTCCCAGTATCTGAGTCAATTTATATCCATATTTTTCAAAAACATCAGAGGATTTGTTAGCAATGGAGTAACAATAATGTTTGGTTTACATTAGATCACTGGCTGTAGTTGGACTGACTTGCCCAGTCATCAAGACAGGAGAAAATGATGTCATCATAGTGTAGCGCTGGGTTTAATTCCCTGTCGTGGCAGTACCTATTTTTGGCCACCGGAGGGAGACAAGCGCGATGAGAGACACTGAACATTGGGACTACATTTCCCGGCATGCTTTGGGAGCGGACACAGGAAGTGGGTGGGACACAGAGACTTACATCCTGAGCCTCGTGGAGAGAGCTGGCAGAGCGCGCCAGGGAGTGAGAGGAGCAAGACGCAGAGCAGCAGAACGAGACAGTGACTAGGCCAGAGCGCAGCTGGGGCCTGACAGAGCTAAAGACTGGGTTATTCAGCCTTACCAGAAGAAGACCCAGTGATTCATAGGAATACCCACGCTGATACCAAGTGAGCGAGAGGACCCCGAGTTAGGAGCACCGCAGATCGATCGGACAGGGAGAGCAGGCGGTGAGCTGGACATCTTGCAGCAGCTACAGAAAGGCAAGACAGCGGATCCGGTAGCCCAGAGAATCCCAGCCAAGATCGAGCGGAGAGACGTCCTGGGTCGAGCGGAGCACCAAGAATCTGGCGGATGGGTGAGAGGCCTTCCAGGCCGTTTGTGAATAAAGAAATCACGCTGCTGTTTGTTTCCAAAACCCACAGGGCCCCAACTTGACTAGTCGAAGATACCTCATAAGCAATTCACTGGCCAGTTGAATATTGTACCCGGGTACCATAACACACACACACTTACATTCTGGGACATAACCTGTGCGGGACTCACTCCCCAAACACAAAAGGGGGTTAAAGATTTATTTTCCTTTTTCTTTTCCACTGCGCGTTTCTCAAATTACGAAGCATCGTATTTCTTTTCCGCTGCGCGTTTCCCGCATTACGAAGTACTGTAAATATATATACGAACGCCGTGTTATTCATTGGATCTTAAATGTAAATTCCAGGCATTTTCGTTCATGTAGTTTTTTTTGCAAACAGCGTTTCAAATTTCAAACTTTCAAGCGTACTGTTTTTTATATTTTTTTCACCTCGTTCATCTGCGTGTCGGTTTTTTCTGGCAGCTGCTATGCTCTCTGATCGGCAGCTAGTCGGGTTTCTCCCATGTGTTCGGCGGGGTTAATCCAGATGTTTTCTGTGGGTTTCGGTGAGTGTTCGGCAGATTTGCGGTGAGTGTTCGGCAGATTTGCGGTGAGTGTTCAGCGGGTTTGCGGCGGGTTTTCCCTGCGCTACGGGGGCCCTGCGGTGCTTGCTGATTACAACGCAGGGTCGGCGAAACAGGATCGCCGAATCGCCCCAAAGTGCAGGTAACGAAGAGTCACCGAACGTACAGTGACTTTTCGATTCTTTTTGAATAAGTGTCACATGGATGGGGGTTTCGATGTCGTAAAAAGGGAGAGTCATAAGGTATGTTCAAAATGGGAAAATTAACACATGAGAGATCTTAGTCCCAAAAAAACAACAGTGATAAGATCATGACAACTAGAAAGAAAAAAAAAAAGACAAATAAATAAATAATTTGTGTTTTGTTTTTATTTATTTATAAAGTATTTTACCAGGAAGGATACATTGAGATTTCTCTCGTTATATGTCTAGATGGAGAGCATTCTGTACTGATCTATACAAATGTGTCATACAGTAGATTTAAATATGATTTAAGCATCCAATGTGTGAAATAATCATTATGCTGAATAGGTATTTCGTGTGATAAATGGCACAAAAGAAGCATAAATCTAATTTTATTTTCTCACGCATCCAATATAGTCAGCCTTAAAAGTACATTAATTCAGCCGGACTATTCCCTGAAGATGAATGAGCCTGAAAGCTGTCTCTTCACTTTCCACCGAAGACGCATTGTTGTTGGCGAGTACCAGAGCTTCCACACTTTCTAGAATGAACGTGCAAGATCGCAATTGCTTTTACCCCAATTACTATTAGCAGCTGTATTTGTTCAAAGCTGTACTTTGTAAGCGTTCACATGATGTACAGTGTAATACAGAAATATAATGATTAACGATAGCAAAACTCAGACGTGAAAGACAGTTGAACTTCGGCACAATGTTTAGTACGCACTTTATGCTTTGGAAAGATTGGTTAAATTACCCCGCGTAGTCACTTATTTACTATAAAGTAACTGTCATGCAGGTCTGTGATAACCTAGGATGGCAGAAAGGCGCATTTTAATGAGTCGTAGTGAGCCATAAAACAGAGCAGGGAAGTTTGTTTCGTTACAGTTTTTTCTCCCCATTTGTTATATTTTTGTCTCGTGACCTTTTCTCGTAACGTAATCAGGTAAATTCCATGTGTCGCTAAAAGCTAACGTTACAGCTGTATTAGCAAAATAGACATTGTTCCCTCATTTTCTGTGGATTGTCGACCATGATGGACTATTTGCAAAACCTTTGGGAGGATGTCTGATTGCTAGAGCACGCCTCCACCATTGTGAGGTCCTGTGCAACGGCTACAAGTTTCCAACTCATTCCCAGTGTGGAAAAATGCTATTGGTTCACAAACTACGGCCCATGTTACTAATGTTGAACTATGGTTCAGTTCCCGATGTATCAGTGGGTTCAGTCCCACTCGTTGGGTGATCAGATATTGCCGAAGTTGTCACTAGTAGCATCTATGATCTACACTTTAGAAAATACAATATTCAAGTAGATGCCCCTGAAAGGGAGATAGTATAGTCTTGCTTTTGCCCCTTCTTTATCACCTCCCACCACAGTAACCAAGTTAGCGGGAGTATGTTTTTTAGGAACATGGCGCATCTCTCTCTGGCATACATTAAAAGTTAGAAAAAAAAAGCAGTGAGTTACGACAAAAAACCTATATGGTTATTTAATACAAGCTGAACTTGATACCGAATTGCACCGAACAGTGAATTTCCCCGTACGATCTCATGGCAGTTCGGCTATTCAGAAAGCTTTCAATTCGCCAAATGCTGGCAAATTACCAGCAACGTACGGTGCAGTTCGCCTCAGATCACCGCAATTCGGCGGCAGTGAAATTGTCCCATAGAGAAGTAATGGTTAATCTATTCAGAGAACACTGAACTGCACCGAAGTGTCAGTGAAATGCCCCTTTTTGTGGTGGTTCGGTATGACAGGTTTAACCCTATCGCTGCTGAGCCATTTCACCCCGTGTGCTGAGCTCATTTTTACTGGTTTCGCTCATCATGTTAAGGCTAGGGTCAGATGAGCGCATTTTGTACGGACTGTGCGTCCGTGTAGTACGGACGTACATACTGACTGACAACAAGGTAGTGGCCACACAGTCCGTTTTTTTTCACTGACGTATTTTTTGACGGATGTAGGAGGGAAAATAAATTAAAATGAAAAAATATTCTGTCCGTCAAAAATGCTGGACGTATAAATGCAGTCCAAAGAGAGAATGCAATGGAGGCGCTAATTAAATGTGGATATATTATGTTATGCGGCCAACAGGGATTACAACACAAAACCTCGACAGAAATGTGTCAGTGATAGAGCGGAGAAAAGGAGGGGGATCCTAGTGGCGCAGTCCCTTCTGAGGGTAATTTGAGAGGAATAGTAAGGATTCCTATTAGTTCAGAAGCAGCGTGGTCTGAATGACCGTTCTAAAGTGCTGGTTAGAGGCGGGGCTATAGGCAAGGTGCAGACAAGCTGTGAAGCTGTGAGCAGGTTATACAATAGCAGCCTTCCTAGATCAGGGAAACATTCAAATGCATACAAAGTGCAAAACGTGCGTACAAAAATGCATGTAAAGTGCAATATGCGAATTGTGAACAAAAACACAATGTGAAAGAGTGTACAATTGCAAAGTAAAATAGGGTACAATTGACCAAGTGAACAGTAGATGCCCTGGTGGCTCAAATGTGCGTACAGATGTAAAAAAATATGGGGTTAAATGTACATAGGAAGGTTATTCAAAATATTAAAAGGGGGGGGAAGTCTTGTTTCTATTGTCCGTAATGGATAAAGGAAAAGTAGAAAAAATTCGGACCGTATATTGCGGTGAAGGCAAGAGATAGCCCGTTCTGATCTCTATTGGAGGGATCTAGTAGTTCCAGGTGCAGTCCTAAAACGCAGTCTTTGCCGTGGTCCTATATAGGCTCCCAATTTCCCAAAAAATGGGAAAAGAAGGAGGGTAAAGAGGAAAGAAAGAGTATATAGTGCAATTATGCTTAATAAATAGTAGGTGCCCAAAAGACAAGGGACACTTACAGTGTCCAGAGCCTCTTCTACCGGCTCTGGTGTGAAATGCCTAGGGCCTGGTCAAGGGTGGCCTCTGCCCTTCTTTACAGGTGCGGGGTGGTCTTCACAGTTGCTATGGGGCAGCCTTCGTCTTTCTTCTGACGATTTAGTTGTTGCCTCCAATACAAAGGGAAGACATCTCCATAGCGCAATGAGTTTAATTATTAAGTGAGGTATATAATAGTCAAGGACAAACTCACCAATGCTGGAGCCATAAATCCAGGCTCAACTTGTAGGCCTATGGTACTTCTATGGTGGGTACCTGCACCTCTTTCAACAGCAGCGCAGCTTCCATGCAGGCAGAGAAACAGAGGGGGGGGGAGGGAGAGATCAAGCATAAAAAATGCAAAATAAAATAAAGGATTCCTCAATGGATGTAGATGATTAGAAAAAAGGGTTTATTAATTAAAAGGAGTATCACAGATACGCGTTTCGGCTATTAAATATAGCCTTCATCAGTCTGTGTGGAGAAAACAGTCTCAGAAAATGGGGGATCATTTTCTGAGACTGTTTTCTCCACACAGACTGATGAAGGCTATATTTAATAGCCGAAACGCGTATCTGTGATACTCCTTTTAATTAATAAACCCTTTTTTCTAATCATCTACATCCATTGAGGAATCCTTTATTTTATTTTGCATTTTTTATGCTTGATCTCTCCCTTCCCCCCCCCCCTCTGTTTCTCTGCCTGCATGGAAGCTGCGCTGCTGTTGAAAGAGGTGCAGGTACCCACCATAGAAGTACCATAGGCCTACAAGTTGAGCCTGGATTTATGGCTCCAGCATTGGTGAGTTTGTCCTTGACTATTATATACCTCACTTAATAATTAAACTCATTGCGCTATGGAGATGTCTTCCCTTTGTATTGGAGGCAACAACTAAATCGTCAGAAGAAAGACGAAGGCTGCCCCATAGCAACTGTGAAGACCACCCCGCACCTGTAAAGAAGGGCAGAGGCCACCCTTGACCAGGCCCTAGGCATTTCACACCAGAGCCGGTAGAAGAGGCTCTGGACACTGTAAGTGTCCCTTTGTCTTTTGGGCACCTACTATTTATTAAGCATAATTGCACTATATACTCTTTCTTTCCTCTTTACCCTCCTTCTTTTCCCATTTTTTGGGAAATTGGGAGCCTATATAGGACCACGGCAAAGACTGCGTTTTAGGACTGCACCTGGAACTACTAGATCCCTCCAATAGAGATCAGAACGGGCTATCTCTTGCCTTCACCGCAATATACGGTCCGAATTTTTTCTACTTTTCCTTTATCCATTACGGACAATAGAAACAAGACTCCCCCCCCCCTTTTAATATTTTGAATAACCTTCCTATGTACATTTAACCCCATTTTTTTTACATCTGTACGCACATTTGAGCCACCAGGGCATCTACTGTTCACTTGGTCAATTGTACCCTATTTTACTTTGCAATTGTACACTCTTTCACATTGTGTTTTTGTTCACAATTCGCATATTGCACTTTACATGCATTTTTTGTACGCACGTTTTGCACTTTGTATGCATTTGAATGTTCCCTGATCTAGGAAGGCTGCTATTGTATAACCTGCTCACAGCTTCACAGCTTGTCTGCACCTTGCCTATAGCCCCGCCCTCTAACCAGCACTTTAGAACGGTCATTCAGACCACGCTGCTTCTGAACTAATAGGAATCCTTACTATTTCTCTCAAATTACCCTCAGAAGGGACTGCGCCACTAGGATCCCCCTCCTTTTCTCTGCCGTATAAATGCAGTCCGTCTGACCACGTTCCATCACTCACACACAAAGCTATGCGGACATTGCAGACGTGGCGCACTCCGCCCGTCCGTTCTAGCAGTATTACGTTCTTGCCTAACCTGCGTCCGTTTGCTGCCTCTGCCATGCATCTGCACTTCCATGCGGACGTACTTCGTGTGTGGGGCTCCATTGGTCAGAATGCTATGCTGCCACAGACGAACAAATGTACGGCAACACGGACGTGATAACTGCGCTCGTCTGACCCCAGCCTTAAACGTGATTTGAAGTCATGTTTTATTATGCAACCCAGACAAATTATATATTTTTTTTTTCGGCAGACTAGGCAGATTCATAATATATCATTATTATATGTAAAAAAATCCACTGCATACAGCACTCTCCATATTACCGTTCATTGCCTGGTGCAATCCAGTTGAAGTATATAGAATTAGGCAATAGAGGATGCACTCACGGTCTTCCAAACAAATATAAAGAATTTATTTTACAAAACTCACATGGACATCAACATTTCGGCTCGCAGAGCCTTTTTCAAGATAAACAAACAACACCAAATAACACATTTTTATACTAACAAACCAATGAATGAATTAACTCACAAATCTGTCAGAAATCTCACTAATGAGTTGCCCCACCCCATCCTGAATCAACAAGATTACGGGCGGGGCCAACAACACATTGATAATGGGACTGAATATTATATGTATACGTCATGTCCTGCCTGAAAATTATAACAAAAAATGCAATAAAATTACAATTTTCAGTCATGTACAGCGTGTAATGTGATTTTTTTTCACATTTTGCGAGCCTTTGCGGTAATTTATTCTGTGGGGTGCGCTTCTTAAAAAAAAATTAGAACCCGTTACTTTTATTTTTCTGAGAAATTATGTGATTTTAGCTAGAACCCCCAAAAAAATCATTAGTGCAGCATCATTGTACACATTATAATTGAAATGAGAACAATAGTCCTGCATTAATAAAACAAAAACACAAAAAAAAATTTTTAAAAAAAAAATTTTTTTTCATTTAGACATAACCTGGTCATTTTTGGTATCATTGGAAAGGTCATACTCTGGCCGTTCCAATGATACCAAACATTAACCTCCAGATGCCACGGATCGGGGATAGGGGGTCTTTGGACCCCCCTATCTCCACCATAAGTGTCAGCTAGGGGTTAACTCCCAAACTGACGACAACACGTCCATGCTGATAATATCAGTAGGCGGGGGGAGATCCCAGAGACTTTGCCGACATCCAGGATGTCGGTCATGTCTGGGAAAGGACCACGATCCGGAGCCGATTGGCGCTGAATCGCGATCCTGCCCCTACAGGCAGACTGTGCACTTCCAAGTGGTGTTTGCCTTTTTTTCCTGCTGGTTACCGATGGTGAGGGAGAGAGGTCAAAAGGACCTCCTCCCTCCCCTTCAGGCACTTTCCCTGCTCTTGCGGGGGTGCCTGAAATAGACGGCAACGCGGCCAGCTCAATGACGCTATTGACGCGGCCAGGGTCCCGGAGGCTGGCTGACATCCAAGATGTCAGCCCGCACCGGGAGGCCGCAGCGATCAGCCAAAATACGGTGTGTGGCCGAAATACGGTGTGCAGAGAGGCTCTGCACGGCAGTGTACGGATTGATATGCTGCATTAATTAAAATGTAGACATGTGCTGCAGCATATGAATCCACACACTGCCAGAGAGCAGCTCCTGCAGTATAATTAATGCAGCATATGAATCCATACACTGCCGGTCAACGCCTCCATGCCGTATAATTAATGCAGCATATGAATCCACACACTGCCGGGCAGCACCTCTCTGCATTATAATTAATGCAGCATATGAATACGCACACTGCCGGGCAGCTCTTCTCTGCAGTATAATTCTGCATATGAATCCACACACTGCTGGGAAGCGCCTCTCTGCGGTATAATTAATGCAGCATATGAATCCACACACTGCCGGGCAGCACCTCTCTGCATTATAATTAATGCAGCATATGAATCCGCACACTGCCGGGCAGCTCTTCTCTGCAGTATAATTCTGCATAAGAATCCACACACTGCTGGGAAGCACCTCTCTGCAGTATAATTAACGCAGCATATGAATCCGCACACTGCTGGGAAGCGCCTCTCTACAGTATAATTAATGCAGCATATGAATCCACACACTGCTGGGAAGCGCCTCTCTGCAGTATAATTAATGCAGCATATGTATCCACACACTGCTGGGAAGCGCCTCTCTGCGGAATAATTAATGCAGCATATGTATCCACACACTGCTGGGAAGCGCCTCTCTGCAGTATAATTAATGCAGCATCTGAATCCACACACTGCTGGGAAGCGCCTCTCTGCGGTATAATTAATGCAGGATATGAATCCACACACTGCTGGGAAGCGCCTCTCTGCAGTATAATTAATGCAGCATATGAATCCACACACTGCTGGGAAGCGCCTCTCTGCGGTATAATTAATGCAGGATATGAATCCACACACTGCTGGGAAGCGCCTCTCTGTGGTATAATTAATGCAGCATATGTATCCACACACTGCCGGGCAGCACCTCTCTGCGGTATAATTAATGCAGGATATGAATCCACACACTGCTGGGAAGCGCCTCTCTGCGGTATAATTAATGCAGCATATGTATCCACACACTGCCGGGCAGCACCTCTCTGCAGTATAATTAATGCAGGATATGAATCCACACACTGCGGGGAAGCGCCTCTCTGCTGTATAATTAATGCAGGATATGAATCCACACACTGCTGGGAAGCGCCTCTGTGCGGTATAATTAATGCAGGATATGAATCCACACACTGCTGGGAAGCGCCTCTCTTCGGTATAATTAATGCAGGATATGAATCCACACACTGCTGGGAAGCGCCTCTCTTCAGTATAATTAATGCAGGATATGAATCCACACACTGCTGGGAAGTGCCTCTCTGCGGTATAATTAATGCAGCATATGAATCCACACACTGCTGGGAAGCGCCTTTCTGCAGTATAATTAATGTAGCATATGAATCCACATACTGCTGGGAAGCGCCTCTCTGCGGTATAATTAATGCAGCATATGAATCCACACACTGCTGGGAAGCGCCTCTCTGCGGTATAATTAATGCAGCATATGAATCCACACACTGCTGGGAAGCGCCTCTCTGCAGTATAATTAATGCAGCATATGAATCCACACTCTGCTGGGAAGCACCTCTCTGCAGTATAATTAATGCAGCATATGAATCCACACACTGCTGGGAAGCGCCTCTCTGCGGTATAATTAATGCAGCATATGAATCCACACACTGCTGGGAAGCACCTCTCTGCAGTATAATTAATGCAGCATATGAATCCACACACTGCTGGGAAGCGCCTCTCTGCAGTATAATTAATGCAGCATATGAATCCACACACTGCTGGGAAGCGCCTCTCTGCAGTATAATTAATGCAGCATATGAATCCACACACTGCTGGGAAGCGCCTCTCTGCGGTATAATTAATGCAGCATATGTATCCAAACACTGCTGGGAAGGGCCTCTCTGCAGTATAATTAATGCAGCATATGAATCCACACACTGCTGGGAAGCGCCTCTCTGCAGTATAATTAATGCAGCATATGAATCCACACACTGCTGGGAAGCGCCTCTCTGCGGTATAATTAATGCAGCATATGTATCCAAACACTGCTGGGAAGGGCCTCTCTGTGGTATAATTAATGTAGCATATGAATCCACACACTGCTGGGCAGCGCCTCTCTGCAGTATAATTAATGCAGCTTATGAATCCGCACACTGCCGGGAACTTCCCAGCAGTGTGTGGATTCATATGCTGCATTAATTATAACTCATAAAGAATGAAAAACAAACTTATCAAAAAATGAATCGATCCGAATCAATAAATCGATCCCCAGAGAGGTGCTGCCCGGCAGTGTGCGGATTCATATTTTGCATTAATTATACTGCAGAGAGGCACTTCCCAGCATTGTGTGGATTCATATGCTGCATTGGAAACTATGGGTTAAAAAGCCTTGTTTCTTTAAAAAAAGTTAGAAAACCTAAACCTAATAATTAAGTAAAAAAAATTCATTCTATTGGTAGTAATCTACTTCCCATTCTTAAATAAGCAATAAAAAAAGGAAATAACAAAATAACAAAATGAAAAACCAACTGATCCGAATCACCCAAAATTATCTGAACCGTCGAAATGATCTGAACCGTTGAAATATCCGAATCACCAAAATGATCCGAGTCGCCAAAATTATCCAAATCTCTGAAATGATCCGAATCGCCAAATCTAATCGATCCAAAATTTCGGATTGATCCGAAATTTTCGGATGGTCGATATTTCGTTTTCGGAAATGCTCCCGAAATACAAAAATGGTGAATTTCGTCCGAATTTCAATTCATAATGAATCGAATTGCACATCTCTAGTTAATTGCTCTTGTTTTTTACTTTGCAGGTTCCTTTCTACACTTTCATTGTTTTTCATATTTTTTTTGTTTATAAACATTCTGAAAATTATTAGTTTGTTATTATTCACAAGTAACAAATGTAACCTGTGTGCTCACCTCTAAAACAGTGTTTCCCAACCCTACTCTTCAGGTATTTCTAACAGACCAGGTTTGCCAGATATATGAAGCACAGGATAGGTGAAATGATTTGCTGCTCAGTGATTGCAGGATTCAGTCTGCATTTCCCCAAGGTGATCTGCAAAATATGGCCTCTAAGTGCTTCCTGGGGACCACGTTTGGGAAACAATTTCCCTAAAATATGGGTCCTAGGTCTACCCTCCCACCATATGGGTTTCTGAAGGCTACCTCATTTTTCATATGGTGCTCCCTGCAGTCATCTGATCCCAACGTGAAAATTCCCTTAAATTCTATCCTTATTCTTTCTGAAGCCTAATAATTTTTGTGCTTCTGCATGACTGCTAAAATGACGGCATTATTCGTGTTATATCTTTCCCATGAAAGTTGCAGATGATTCAAAGCTCGTAAAACGGGCTAAAATGGGCAAAACACTCACTTTGACACGGTTTTATTGCTCTAGTGGATCATGGGAAAAAACAAGCAAGTTTTCTTTGGTTAGTTACGATAAAATGAGTAACACTTACATTTTTGTGCAACAACCCAAAAAAACCCCTTATAAGTTCCTGTACGAGGACAAATTGTGCCATATATTGTATGTACAGTATATATTGTAGGTACAGAGAAAATGCTTCTCCGATAACTCGTTTCCTAACAGCAATTTTTGTTCAAGAAGCAAATCCCTCACAGCTTCTATTGTTTATAGTTCTATTGTTAGAGACTTTTACAGCTGAAAGTGTATTTAAATATCAGTATGAAGGAGAACAACTTGTATGGGGAGTATAGAAGAATAAAACAAATGTGTACGGATATATTCAGTTAAGACAGCAAAGTCAGACAGAAACAAATGATAAAAACATGTAACAAAAGTGAAAACAATCAATTTCATAGGTCTTTACCCAGAGCAAAACAAGAAAGAAACAGGGCGACAAATTTAGTTATAGTGTCAATATACCTCCACATATGTGAAATAACATGCACAGAACACATATAAAAGAAAAATACTTAAATGTATGTCGTCGCTGTCCGGTCAAGGATCATAAAATACCCAAAAGAGAAAAAAAAAACAATAATAATAGTGCGGTATTGTTGTATGAACTCTACCGACCTTAAAGAATTATTCATTTCACGCTCACGTTTACTCGAGCCTTACAATATGTGGCTCAATTTTATCGCTTTAGCCGTTTTTCAGGATATCTATATACTCTCAACTTGAGCCAAGAAAAGAAAGAAATATAGAAAAGTCAGTGCCCAGACTGGGCTTGTACCCTACCTAGTTACAACTAAAACATCAATGGTAGATACTGGCTACCAGGTTAGTAGAAACACTTTATCGAATACTAAACAAGAATAGCAAACACAAACTAGACCATGTATAAAAAACATGTACAAGGATTATGGTAATTTGGAGACAACAGACCATTGCTCAAGAAAAGGGGGTACTCTTATATCAAGTCAAAAGAGGCATAGAGTTCATGCCCCCAAATTACCATAACCCTACATATGCTTCCACAACATAACTTCATAATTGGTCTTGGTAAATAGAGTCCACCGGGCCCTGAGCTCTCAAAAGGAATACAGTAACGTATCACCAAGAGTAAATGTCCCCGTAATATCTGTGTACAGTGTAGTTTATTGAGGGAACCCTTAGATCCCGAGTTTAATACATATATTGCAAGTGTGATATAACCAGACACACCTATAGAGCAACGAAATTAATTCTTATTGCAGCAAACCATTTTGCCGCACTGGCCTAAACAGCCCTCATTGATTTGGGGCTAAATAGCATAAGGAATTAATAAGCAATGGTAAGTAAATAACAGAACAACATATACTTTGTTAAAAACCTCCCTTCTCAATGCGTTTCGCTGCTTACCAAGTGCGGCTTTATCAAGAGATGCCAGTCCGGTCTCTACTTGCCTGTAAATATGGTCACCTTAGGGCACATCCTTGATTAACACAGGTGCTAGGTCACCTCCTAATGCCTTCAAACGTGCCGCCAGACTAGTCTGCTCATCTCCGATTCTCTTTACATGCGGCGCTCAGACGTGCTCTGCTGACATCAGCGCAATCATATGTCATGGCGGCTTAGCGTCTGAGGTTACCTAGCAACCCGCGTGTAGTGAGTATCGCCAGTTAAATTAAAGGATCCTGTGCAGGAAGAAAAACAACAGTGTTTTAATCATATAATCTAATTGCTGGGTAACCTGGAGGATGGTCAACCTGGAGGTTTACTCCACAGAATAACTCCATGAGAGGAAAAATAGTATATTCCTAACCACAAAGGGCCCCACAAAGGGATCTAAGTGGCCAAATGAGAATTTTCTCAACAGTGGGTAAACTATTTGGAGAAAAATAATAGTTGAAATAAATATATAAAATAAACTAATCAAGACCATGGTCTCTCCTTTCCAATGATCCCTCACATGTAGGGCTCGAGTCCTGCAGGAACACATGGGAACGACGTTCCTGCACTTCTCCCGCAGCAGGAACATTGCGGGAACGCAGGTCCCCGCTGTGGGCCGACAATGTTTATTGCTGAGGCTGCTAGTGGAAACCATTAACAGCATTCCGCTAGCAGTCCCCTCGACTGGCCATGCTGTGTTCCTCTGAGCGCCTGCGCCAGCATGCTCCCTCGCGCGGCTGCCTTCCTCAGCCCTGTGAGGGACGTGACGTGGCCTACTGCCGAGATCTCACGAGAGCGCTTCACATCCTTCAGATTGAAGCTGGTGGATACATGCAGGAGCAGGCTGGAGCTCGGAGGAACACGTGGGTCACCCTATCCTGAGGTCTGTGCTGGGTAATTATAATTCTGGGGGTCCTGCACCTGGGTATATTAAATTCCGGGGGTCTGTGCCTGGGTATATTAAATTCTGGGGGTCTGTGCCTGGTTATAGTCAATACTGGGGGTCTGTGCCTGAATATATATAATTCAAGGGAGTCTGTTCATGTGTATACATAATTCTGGGGGTCTGTTCTGGATATATAAAATTCTGGGGCCTTGCTGGGGTATATAAAATTCTGGTGGGCCTTGTCTGGGTATATATAATTCAGGGGGGTCTGTGTCTGGGTATATATAATTCTGGGGGCCTCTGCCTGGTTATATATAATTCTGGAGGTCTGTTCCTGGGTATACATAATTCTGGGGGTCTGTGCCTGGTTATATATAATTCTGGGGGTCTGTGCCTGAGTAGACATAATTCTGTGGGTCTGTGCCTGGTTATATATAATTCTGGGGGTCTGTGACTGGGTATACATAATTCTGGGGTGTGTGCCTGGTTACATATAATTCTGGGAGGTCTGTGCCTGGGTATACATATTTGGGGGCTGTGTCCAGTTATATATAATTCTGGGGGGTCTGTGCCTGGTTATATATAATTCTGGGGGACTGTGCCTGGTTATATATAATTCTGGAGGTCTGTGCCTGGTTATATATGATTCCTGTGGGGTGTATATATAGATTTTTTTTTTCTTCAGGTAATGGGGTTGTGGAATTCTTGGGTGAGTTCCCTCACTTTTTTCCCAGCACTTCACCCCTGCTCACATGGTCCTGTAGCCGGTGTAGTTCTGACAGCACAGGGGTCCAAATGATATCAGTGCAGACATAGTTATCCTTTCTCTGGGCCTATTATGGGGCATGGGTACTGCAGCTCCAATTGCCCATACATTAACACGGCCTTGAGGACACAGACAGTGCTGCTTTACAACAAAAAAGAAAAACTAGTGATGGGCTGAACACCCCTGTGCTTGGTTCGTATTCGAACATTAGAACAGCCCAAATGTTCAAATACGAACTCGAACACAATGTTAATCAATGGGGTCGAACCTGCAAAATGTGTTCACAGTTCTCCTAAATGTATTGGCAGCTGCCGGTACATTTAGGAGACCTGTGGCTGCAGCCCCCCGGCCCCTGTACCTCACCTGTCCAGCTGCAGTCCTGGCCTCCTGTTCCCCCGGTCAATCTGCTCCTCCGTCCGGCCGCGGCTCCTCTGCCCCACGCCTCGTCTTCATGCTGAGCTCTGATTGGGCAAAGTCCTGCGCCTGACCTGGACTTTGCCCAATCATGGCTCTAATTCAGTACTGAGCCCTGATTGGTCAAAGTCCTGCACCTGACCTGGATTTGCCCAATCAGGGCTCAATATTGAATTATAGCCCTGATTGGGAAAGTCCAGTTCAGGCGCAGGACTTTACCCAATCAGCTCAGCATGAAGACAAGGCGTGGAGCAGAGGAGCCGCGGCCGGACAGAGAAGCAGACGGAACAGGAGGGCCGAAGGCACCGGGGCCGGGGGGCTGCAGCCACAGGTCTCCTAAATGTACCAGCAGCTGCTGGTACATTTAGGAAAACTGTGAATGCATTTTGCAGTCATTTTTTATTATGGAATGTCCGCGGTCGAACAGACCGCGAACATCCCATAATGTTCGGCGTTTGCCGAACACTCGAACGGCCGATATTCGATTCGAACTCATGTTCGAATCGAACCAGCAGCCCATCCCTAAGCACAACTGACTATACGGGACCTATGTTTGCAGAGTTCCAGTGGTCCAAAGTACCCTGCACCTTCTGTAATGGGATTCCCCTGCTGGGCAAAGGGGGACTGCCTGTTTTTGATGTCATCACGTGCATGTGCGATGATGTTAGTGGGCGGGGGTTAGTCTCACAGCATGGGCTGGCATCCACGAAAGCTATGGATAGATCCTAAGATAGACACTGATCTATGGGATCGAGATGACATGGTAAGAGCGTCACCGCACAGGACAGTGAAACTGGAGGATGTGCTCAGCACGTCGTCCGCAGTGAAATGTTATTGTATCCATGAACCTACCTTTTCCTTTATCCAAACTATACTGTAACCCCCCCTATGTTATATACTACTAATAATTCTACCCATTCCAAGTATAAATGTGTTTACAAATAAGATTATGCAAGCATCATTAGAAATCATAATTATAATGCTTTTTTACGATATCGGGTATGGAAAATGTGGAAATGGCTGTTGTAGCTTGTTACGTGTGCTGTCATTGAAGTGGATTGTTGCACTGTAGGTATGAGGAGCAAGGAATCCAAGGGTTAATTGTTCAAAGTTATGATAAACCATAGCAAATAAGCCTGAGATCCTGCTCAGATGTTTATGGGCTAAATCGCTGCGTGTCCATTTTCAATCCAAAAGCAATCAAAGGACTGTATATAATGTGAAACACACAACGAACACAAGAGGATTGATGGGAAACCAGTTTTTATTTTTCCGAACAAATATATGGATGCCAAACCTGGAGATCCCCTTGAAAAGCCCTGAGAGTGAAATAGCATTAGAAGACAGGGAATTGGCAGAAAACTCAGACTCTGGTCATCCAAAAACATATAAAAAAATCCCTCCAGGAAACAATAGAAAAATCCCAAGAACCATAAATTCAAGAATTCGTGAGACATTACATCCAAGTGGCAGGTGGCCAGTAAAAAAGATTTCTTCCAAAGAACTATAAATGAAAATGCTGCTGTGCATGAAAAAAAGACAACAGTATAGATTCAGAGGACCAGTGCGGCCATATTGTTTGAGGTAAAAAGCGAAAGATTTAATATATTTTCCAGGAAATGAAGCAAATAGCATTCTCTGTGAAATAAAGTAAGGAAGGAAAGGTATTTTATTTAACGAGAACAAAGAGGTTATTCAATAAGCTTACCACCGCATTCTACCGAACGTTGAATTGAACGTTCGGTACAATTTCGGGGCAGTTCGTCTATTTTCCTGCATTTATTTATTTATAATGTTTTTTATCAGGAAGGATACATTGAGATTTCTCTCATTTTCAAGTACGTCCTGGCTTCAAGAACATTGAATTGTTATAGAAATACAAAGTAATAAAATGCAAGATATTAAAAACAAAACACAAATATACAGATTAACCGAATAATAAATATGTAGGAAATATATTCATTATGTTACATGTTTACAGCTGCATTTCGTATCGAGGTATGTTAATAGGGAGCTAGGGAGTTAATTCGACAAGTACAGGAGAATTATTGGCGAAATATGGAGCAGTTTGGCACAATTCGGCAGCAGCAAAACTGTTACATAGAGAAGTAATGGTTCGTCTATTCACAGAACGCTGAAACTGCACCAAAGTGTTGGCGAATTGCCCTGATTTTCGGCGGTTCAGTTCGACAGATTTACAGGCGAATCCCATAGGTCACAATGGAAAAAAATATAATTTGTTTTTTTAAAAAAAAAATAAACAAATAACACGTTTTCTTTTTATTTTCAGCAAAAAATACTTTTTTATCGGTTAGAACACCTATTTGTATTTTTCAGATTAAATTTTTGTTTCCCAATTTTTTTTAAAAGGTGTTTTTTTAAATTCTGTAACAGACCTTTTTACTATTTTTAAAGGACCTTTTTAATTATTTACAAACATTTTAATGCATTTTTATTGGTTTAAACACCTATTAGTAGAATAGAATTCTGTTTATTTTTGCAGTTGGGTGGATTTCGCCAAGGCCACTTCAGCGCACTTCGGCTCTTTTCGGCAACGTACTCCAACTTTTTCATGAGTGTTCGGCGACTCCATCTTTGGCGTACTACGGTGACCGTCTGGTGAATAGTGAATTCACCGGACTATCGACAAAATGGAATCACCGAAGTGCACTGAACTGTGCCGAAGTGAAAAGCACCTAAAGTTTGCTGAAATATCGATGCTTAGTGACTAGACCCCCTAGTGTTTGCAAGGATTTGCCACATTGGTAAACAATGGCCCTTTGTGGAAATCCATTTTAATCTTATAACATTTTTATAATAAACAATAAAAATCCCCATTTAGAAATATCTTCATACATTCTGTTTCAGAGCATCTTGTCAGTTCCCTCTAGACCAGTGATGGCAAACCTTGACACCCCAGATGTTTCAGTACAACATTTCCCATGATGCATAGTCATACATATGGCTGGCGGAGCATCATGGGACATGTAGTTCAGAAACATCTGGGGTGCCAAGGGTCGCCATCACTGCTCTAGACCATCAGTCATCGCATAACCAGGACGGATCGTGTTTCCGAGTGATATTGAGGGTTTTTAGCCAGTGGCTGAAATCACATCTTTTGGCCAAGCAACTGATTCTTCATTTTATTTTTCCATGTTGAAAATGTATTTGTTTATAGTAAAAATCCCAATATTGCTGCTTCCTGGCGTTTAGAGCTCAACTATATGAATTTTATTGACATTGTGCTTTACTGAAGTGTTGACCGCTTGGTCATCAAAATATGTTTTAGCTAGAAGATGCTTTCATAACTTCCTATTATTTTCATAAGCAATTACGGAAAAAAATATTACATAAACAAACTGTAATATATCAGGGTGATTGTTATGTAATCAAAAAACTCGAGTTTAGAAAATGCTCGGGTCTTTCACATCTTCGAGAGACACAGGTGATTCATGAAGACTACTCAGAGGAGGCAAGAAATTCACAGAAAAGTCACACATTACGAAGATTCCCAAGTACATTAGAGAGGACTAAGAAATAGAACACTTTACTGAGAAATTCTATAATAATTTTTTAAAAAACAAAACATAAGCGGTGATTCAGAGAGCACCGTAATGTCGGTGCCCTCTCGTTCGGTGCACGTAGGCAATTTCAGTTCGCCGAACAGACCGCCGAACGCAGCCTATGACCGCTGAACGCTACCAAAAAAAACCGATCAGCCGCTGAACTGAAACTTAAAAAAGGCAATTTTTTAAAATTGTTAAATGCAAGGAAATAATAAAAAAGGTCCTATGAAAAAATAATAAAAAGGTCTGTTACAGAATAATAAAAAAGGCATTAAAAAAAATGGAAATCAAAAATATCTCCTAAAACAAATCCAGAAAAAGGCCTAAAAAATTCTTAAAAATAAATAAATAAAACACTATTTGCTGCACATGAAAAGAATAAACGGTTGAATATAAAAATTGTAAAAACGGTAATTTTTTTACATTGAAACCTATGGAATTTACCTGTTTAAACCTCTCGAACTGAAACACCAAAAATCTGGGCATTTTGGCAACTCTTCGGTGCAGTTCAGTGTCCCTGAATAGATTAACTACCATTACGTCTCTATGGGACAATTTGATTGCCGCCGAAAGTTGCTGAATTGCAGCGATCTGAGGCGTATTTCTCCAATCTTTGGCGAATTGAAAGCTTTCTGAATAGCCAAACTGCAAAGAAAAAAATTCACTGTTGGGTGCAATTCGGTGACAAGTTTGGCGCTTGTTGAATAGTCATTCTTGTCCCTTCTAAAGTCTAGCATTCGACCACTACAATGGCCCAGTGGATTGTCTGAGTTTTATCGAGCAGTTGCACGGTAAGGAGCTGTATTACTGAATAAAACGTTAAAAAGATTTATAATACTCTTTTAATTTTTAAATAATAAAATATATCCTTGTGAAAGTAATGGTTTACATCGGTAGGATTAACCCTGTGACATGAAAAAGTTGAAAATCACTGGACCAGAATATTTTGAGTTCAAACTTTCACCACTTTAGTAAAGCGTACACCCAAGAGTTTCTAAAAGCAAACACGTAGTGGGAGGGTTCGCACACATTCAGGCGTGTTGCGGACACGTGCATGCCAGAGTTTGTTGGGGTTGGAGACTCAGTCCAGTTGGAGACTCAAAAAGATGTGGAACTGGAGCTTCACGGATACCTGGGTTCATGCTCAAAGAGCTGGCAACAAGCTCTGTGACAGTGCAATGCCTCTGCCACTGATGTAGTCACAGGAGTCATTGTCACAGGAGTCAGGTTTGGGTCAAAATCCCTACAACCAGGTTCCCTAATGCCAAAATCCTGATGGCCAACTTCCCTACACAGACAACTCCCTGATGGCCAACTTTCAGACATCCAAAATCCCAGCGACTAACACTAACCATACTCCCTAATCCCCTAAACCTAGCCCTAACCACCTAACACTAACCCCCTAAACCTAGCCCTAACCCCCCAAAACCTAGCCCTAACCCCCCAAAATCTAGCCCTAACCATAACCTCCCTAAACCTAGCTCTAAACCTAACCCCCCTAAACTTAGCCCTAACCCCCTAAACCTAGCCCTAACCCTAACCCCCCAAAATCTAGCCCTAACCCTATCCCCCTAAACCTAGCCCTAACCTCCCTAAACCTAGCTCTAAACCTAACCCCCCTAAACCTAGTCCTAACCCCCCTAAACCTAGTCCTAACCCTAACCCCCCTAAACCTAACCCCCTTAAACCTAGGGTTAGGGGGTTAGTATTAGGGTTAGTCGCTGGGATTATGGATGTCTGGAAGTTGGCCGTGTAGGGAACTTGGTATGTCAGGCACTTGTTCTGTCTGGAAGTTGGCCGTCGGGATGTTGGCATTAGGGAACCTGACTGTAGGTATTTTGTCCGGCACTCGGAGTCATTATGCAGGAGCCGACTGGCAGGAGGGGTTCGCCACCAGCTAGGGTCTTGGCCATTGGACAGATACCAATGTGTCGGACATTGACATCTTTGAAGTCCGAGTTTGATGTTCTCAAAATCACAAATCTCACTGAACTGCAGGGCACGCCTTCCCATAGAAAACTAGATATATTCTTTGGACAAACAGTTTGATATAAAGCAGTTATTTTATGTAGTATCTGAGCATCACGAGACATTGCATACAGGAACCCAATCCTATATCTTATCTCTGCAAAGGTCTAACTGGAAATAAAGCAGAACGTTCACCTAATCTTAAATCTAAATCACAAGGAGAGCAGAAATAAACCATAAACATCAGACCTGATGTAAAGATGAACCAGCACTTCATCTTGTATGATAAGAGTGAAGGTCTTGAATGTAAAGGAAAAATCAACCCTCTAGGACAGTGTTCCTCAACTCTGGTACTCAAGTACCCCTAACAGGCCAGGTTTTCCAGATATCTGAAGCACAGCACAGGTGATATGATTTGCTGCTCAGTGATTGCAGGATTTCGTCTGCATTTCCTCAAGGCAATCCTTAAAATCTGGCCTGTTAGTGGGATCTAAGGACCAGAGTTGAGAAACACTGCTCTAGGTGACCTAAAAGGACACTCTCGCCACCATGACGGTTAAGCTACTTAAAATGGTCATGGCGACACGAGTCTGTCCTTCCTTATCCTAACTACTCGAGTGCTAGTCTGTTTTCTGGTTTTATTGGATGCGAAGCTCCAGCCACCTCAACATCAGCGTGCACTTTGTTGATGATCTGCCCTAGTTATTGTGAGTGTTGTTTTCTTCTGTTATAGTTTGCTATGATCTCAGCAGCAGCTAGTCAACCTTCCCGTGATCTTATGGGTTCTTCAAGGCAAAAAAATGGAGCTGGAGCCATGGCTTTAGGAGGTTTTGACCAGTTGAATATGAATCAATTTGTAATGCATCGTAACTCCTTCTCTACCAACTGATTTGCCAAAAAATAAACCAATGTCAGAAACCAGTGTTTTTTTAAAATATTTTAGTGAAAATCATTTTTAATTAATTATACAGTGAGAAATATTTGAGAGTATTCCCAATGTCTGTCTTACTGTAATAAAGTATTTGGAAGGTGGATGTCACCATCTGCTGGCCAAAAGGAGTTACTGCAGTTCTGGTCTCTGTGCAGGATCTGCTGGGGAGATGTCAATGAAGACACATTCCTTTCCCAACTGGTTTTAAAAAATTGATTGCACTTCAGGCATAATGCCCACACTGCTACTAAAACTTTGAGGGCACATTCTGGAGTCACAAGGCAAACCAAATTAGTTTGCAACAAACACATTTCATTTGCAATAATACAGATTGTGTTAACTCAATCTCTTTTTTTTTTTTAACATATTCAAGTTTATTGTGATTCACATGGAATATTACAGTTCAATGTAGCTACTATATTGTAGCCCAATTTAAGGTTGAAAAAGAAAGAAAAAAAAAATAGTTAGTCATGTCACTTCTTTCAGATAAGCATTACATATAAGGAAGAAAATAAAGTTATACAGTTATACGGTGGTAGTTATCTGGTCCGTGTGGCAACCGGTTCACGTAAGGTTTCAGGGGGTCGTAGTAACAAGCAGTAGATTAAGAACCCGGGGTCTGTGCGCATCGACTCATTCTCGGCAGACATGTCATTAGCCAGTAGTACCATTTTAATGCATTTTCAGCGGCCCTCCCCTTGGCATAGGCCAACCTTTCCTCAGAGGCGCGGATAAATTCCACCTCGTGGAGCCAGAGCGTGAGTGGAGGGGGTTCGGCGCGCTTCCAGTACTGAGGTATCGTCAGCCTCGCCGCCTGTAACAGGCGGACAGCCACCGATTTCCTAAATACCTCTGGGATCATGTCAGTGTGGCTCAATAAATAAAATTCCGGGGAGAAGGGGGGTTGAGGTTCCATAACCTCACTAACCTGGGCATGGATAGTGTGCCAGAAGTGTTGCAGTTTCGGGCAGGACCACCAAATATGTAGTGGATTGGCAGCAGGAGCGTTGCAACGCCAGCAGGATGCACCATCCCCTCCCGGCATGTGTCTAAGTGTGTTGGGTGTCCTGTGCCATCTGTTTAGTAGTTTGTAATTAGCTTCCTGTACCCTAGTGGACATCGAGCTGGTGTGGGCCAACGAGCATATCGACCTCCATTGGTGATCCTCAAATTGGATGCCTAATTCCCTCTCCCATCCGGTACGGGCCGCGGACGGACAAGCAACATTGGACTGTATAAGCTCGTACATCGCTGAGAGACAATGGGAGGGTAACCTGCCCCGTTCCACTATCGTCTCGAACTGTGTGAGTGTCCTCGTGTATGAGTCAAGCGTGGAAAGCGAGCGTAGTCGTTGAATCAATCTGTGGTGGTGAAACCTAGTCAAAAAGGCATCTGGGTGGGAGAGGGGCAGCAGGCTGCACGCAACTGGTTGTCCAGCAGTTATAAAATGGCAGGGGCGTGGTGGCGGCGGGGGGTCCGCAAGGCCTGTCAGCTGTAAAGATCGGGAAAACTCCGGAAGCCGTTGGAGCGGTAACAGTGGAGATGGGAACGGTGCGAGGTCAAATTTAGCATTGAGGCGTTTCCAAGTGCGAAGTGTAGCGTTGATCAGAGGGTGTGTTTTAATCCCTTTGTGTAATATGGAGGCTGGTAGCCAAGGTAGGTCGGACAGGGGGCAATTCGCACAGGCCTGTTCGATTTCCACCCATTGTTTGTCTTGTGCGCCAGTCAACCACTCCAGCATGCGCTGCAAGTGAGCCGCTCCATAATAGTGCCAAAAGTGTGGCACTGCCGCCCCACCAGCGCCCTTAGGCGTGGTGAGTAGTGCCATAGTTATTCTAGGTTTTTTAGAATCCCATATGTATCTAGTGAGCGTGCGGGTTAGTTGTGTGAAAAAAACTCCTGGTAGGAGTATTGGGACGGTCTGAAAAAGATATAGAAGGCGCGGCAGTATGTTCATTTTAATTACTCCGGCTCGGCCAAACCACGATATATGAGGGTATGACCACGTGGAGAGGTCATTAGTCAAGCTCGTCAGGAGCGGTCGGTAGTTGGCTGCATACAGTGTCGCACAGTCTGGTGTTAGTATAATGCCTAAGTATTTCAGTCCCGTAGAGCACCAACGGAAGGGAAAGGCCGTCACCAAGGACTCCTTCACATCCGGGGGGACATGGAGGGGCAGAATTTCAGACTTGTCCATGTTAATCTTTAAATTGCATAAGGCTCCATATTGTGCAAAAAGGTGTAGCAATTTCGGAAGGGAGATCCTCGGCTGGCGGAGAAAAAACAGCATATCATCAGCATATGCCGCCACCCGGTGCTCTCTGTTCCCAACCACCACGCCGTGCAAATCAATATCTGAACGTACTGCCTGCAAAAATGGTTCTAATGTCAGTGCAAACAGGAGTGGAGACAGGGGACAGCCCTGTCTTGTCCCGTTTGTGATCGGGAAGGGGGCCGACAATGCGCCATTAATGTTGACCCTGGCCGTGGGGTTAGTGTATAGAGCGTTGATCCAGATCAGCATGTTCGTGCCTACGCCCATAAAGCGCAATGTGTGTGAGAGGAACAGCCAACTGACCCGGTCAAACGCCTTATCTGCGTCCGTGGACAGCAGTAAGGTCGGTTCACGGTCCCCAGTGGTGGCTGCGTGAATGAGGTCTATCGCTCGTACCGTGTTCGCCCTGCCCTCCCTCCCGGGTACAAAGCCCGTCTGGTCTGAATGGACCAGCATTGGAACGTGTGCCTTCAAGCGGTTGGCCAATATTTTCGCAAACAGCTTGAGGTCCTGGTTAAGGAGGGAAATCGGCCTATAGCTGCTGCAGAGCTCTGGGTCTTTTCCCGGTTTCGGGATAAGTGTGATGTTAGCTGTCAAAGCCGATGCTTGTAAGTGTGTGCCTTCCGTGAGTGAGTTGAAGGCCCTCAGCCAATGTTGTGCCAAATGTCCGTGCAGGGATTTATAATACTGGAGGGGGAGTCCATCAGGGCCGGGAGACTTGCCCGTGGGGGTTAATTTAATTGCCTCCTCTAGTTCCTCTCCAGTTATGGGTTTCTCTAGGGACTGACGCGAGTCACTTGACAAGGTGATGTGGAGATGTTGCCGTAGGTAAGCGTCAATGGTGTCCGCGTTTTGTGTGCCCGTTTGTTTGGGGAGGTTGTACGTTTCCTGAAAATGTTTATGGAAGAGTGTCATGATGTCCTGCGGTAGAGAGGATGGGGCCTGTGCGCCGGCGCGTATCTTAGATATGTAGGAGGCATTCCGCTGCCTGCGAAGGGAGTGGGCCAGGAGCCTACCGCATTTATTGCCGTGTTCAAAGTAGCGTTGTTTAGTCCTACGTATTTTTTGAAGGGCACTAATGTTAAGGAGTGTGTGAAGCTCCGCTTTAAGCTTCATTAGTTCTGTGTAGGTCGCGTCCAGTAAGTGGGCTTTATGGGTCTGTTCCAATATAGTAATGCGTGCGTGGAGTTCTTCAAACTGACGTGTTCGTGCCCGCTTAAGTCTCGCCCCTTGTGCTATTAGGTAGCCCCTCGCCACCGCCTTGTGCGCCTCCCATACCAGCGGGGAGGGAGTGTCCGGGCGTACATTATCTTCAAAGTAGTGCTCTAGTGTGTCTGTCAGTCCTTTAAGTACCTCCACGTCAGCTAGGAGGGTTTCATTAAGACGCCAATGTAAGGATTTGGATCTGTATAAGGCCGTCGCCAACGTCACTATGACTGGCGAGTGATCTGTCCAAGTCGTGGTGCCAATGGTCGAGTTGCGGACCAAATGTGCATGTTGAAATGGGATAAATATGTAGTCCAGTCGGGTGTAGCGTCTGTGAAGTGCGCTGTAATAGGTGTAATCCCGCTCCGTCGGGTGTTGGGCTCTCCAGCAGTCAACAGCCTGTGCTCATGCAAGAGGAGTCTAGTCTGGCGGAGCACTGTCTGTGCCAGGCTTGAGGTCCCCTTGGACGCGTCCAGCTTAGGATCCAAGACCATATTAATGTCTCCACCCACAATAAGGATCCCCTCCGCAAAGGCCCCCACCACTCGGAGAATCTCCCTGAACGCCCTGTGTTGCCGTTTGTTAGGCAGGTATACTGAAGCGAAAGTGTACAGTTGTTCGCCTATGGTCCCTTTCACTAAAGTATACCGGCCGTCAACGTCGCATTCAGAGTCCCTGAGGGTGAATGGAAGTGACCTGGCCAATAAGATGGCTGTGCCGCGCATCTTGCCTAGCGCGTAGTTGCTATAGAACCCTGTGGGATAGTCCCGGTTGCGGAGCGATGGTGCCCGGGGCCCTGTGAGGTGTGTTTCTTGTAAGAGTGCAACGGATACCTTCTGAGTGCGGAATTCCCGTAACGCGATGTGGCGTTTTGCCGGAACGTTCAAACCTCCCACGTTCAGGGAGAGGACCCTCAGGGAATCAGGAACATACGTCATGACGTACTACAGGTGAGATAACCAGGGTCTGACGTGAAGGGTGCGAAAGAGGTGTAACTACCACCGAACCTGCGCGAATTGACAAAGGAAAACAAACGTATGAATATGCAAAACAATCACAATGAAGATCGTAAGAGAAAGAAAAGGAAAAAACAAAGAATTAACTACTAATCAGAGTAATCGTAACGAGTGTGACGAATTTCAGTCGGACCGCCCCTAGTGGAGCAGGTCGGACCCTATCACACAAAAAGTGCCCACGACCGGGCGCGTTACTACTCAGTAGGGAAACGTGACCAACCGCCAAGAAATATGAATTAAACAATTAACAAGGGGTGTGCGTGCCCACCCCATGGCGAGGCCATTAAGGCCTGATGTAAGAAGCAAGCAAACAGACCCAGTCTCGGTGTAACAGTCCGCCGGGACCACTGATAAAAGTTTTCCTCATCCTGTGGAGAGGCTTGAGTTGACCCGTAGGTCAACCTGTCCGGCTCTAGGGAGCAATCATCCGTGTGGAAGGATCAGTGTAAAACGTGCTAGAGTTCCTGGGAGCTGGATGGGGTGTTTCCCCGCGTGGAGGGCCGTGAGCCTCGTGGGCGCCTCCGTCGGACAGAACGCTGCGGCGGGAGTTGTTCAGTAGTGTAAACCGTCAACGGGTCCGGCCACGTTATCTGTACGTCTTCTGGCAATCGGAGCGTGCGAAGGATTCCATCCAGGTCTTCACCCGACCTGACGTCACCGGGCCTTGTTGCGTTCTGATCTGCAGGCCAAAAGGGTGTAGTCATCGGTACTGTAGTCCTTCTTGTTGTAGGGCCAGCGTGAGGGGCCGCAGTGCCCGTCTTGATTGCAGGGTGAGCTGAGAGACATCATTAAACAGGGAGATCGGGGCACCATCCAGCGCCAGTCTCGGGGTGTCCCTTGCCAGTCTCATAATGTCTTCTTTTAAACTGAAATGTAGAAGATAGCAGATGACGTCCCTCGGAGGTGCTTCCGGGGGTCCCCTGGGCCTAAGAGCTCTATGAAAACGTTCAATATCTATTGGGGTGTCTGGTGGGTGTCCCAGGACCTTATTGAATAAACGCAGTAGTGCATGATGTAATTCCTCCGCCGTTTTCTCACCCTCAGGGAGACCCCTTACTCTAATATTCTGCCTGCGGCCTCTGTTTTCAAGGTCCTCAACATGTCGGGTGAGGGAGGTGAGAAGGTGATGGTGCTGTGCAATGTGACCCGTGGTGGCCTCTGCCTGGTCTGAACTCTCCTTCTGCCCCTTCTCTACCTGCTCCACACGGCGCTGTAGGCCTCCCAGGTCCCCTCTGAGCCGTTCGATGTCTGCCGCCAGGGACTGGCGGAGTGATGTTGTGGCCGCCGTCAGGTCATCTTTCGTGGGCAGTGATCGTAGGAGCTGGCGTATGTCCTCCGGTGCGTCCCACGCGCCGGTAGACGAGGATGTAGGTGATGGCGGGCCGCATGTGGGAGTTGGCGCCATTTTAGTTGGTGTTTGGGCTCCGTCCTCCTCGTGCTGCGGGGCAAAGTACTGGCGGATTCCGGGCGCCGGCGAGTCCGGGCGAGCTGCCGCTGTTCCAGGAGTCTGGGGGGCCTTTTTACCCTTGACCATGTTGCTCTGCGCTGGGGTTGTGCTTTGGTTTCGCCAGGGGTGAGACGGAGCTCACTCAGTGTGCGGCCATGTCAGTCGGCGGTCAGGCCACGCCCCCTTAACTCAATCTCAGGCTGCTTTGTATGCTACATCTGATTGTGTATACAAGATCACGGTGCCGAAAGAGTCAATGCATCTATATTGGGAGCCACCTGAGAGGCTGCATGTGTGCTAGACATACATCTGTTGATGGTCATCAGGTCCTGGTCAGTTACTTCCTGTAGTTAGATACTTCAGTGCTGGAAGAGCCAAAAGGAGATGACGGTGTGGGATAAGAAGATACCGCAAAATTGACATGGGTTAACATGTTTTTGATTTGTGTTTTTATTTTTTTTATTTTATTTACAGTGAAGTGTTCCTTTACTTATTCCAGAAGAATTGGATCCGTTCATTGTAACTGATACTTTACATTTTACGAATATATAATGACAAGTTGGTAAAATCTCAGGAGGTTCGGTGTTAACTTTTACTTTGAAATACAGTAATATGGGACGATCTGATACAAGTTTACATGAAAAAATGCATTGTATAGTATAACTGCCATGTGCAGGGGAAACTTGAACAGATGCATTGTATAGCATAACTGCAGTGTGCAAGGGAATTGTGAGAAGATGCATTGTATAGGAAAACTGCTGTGTGCGAAGCCCATAGGATTCAATGGAAACAATATTAAAGTTTTTATTCTTCTCCTCTTCGATCGTTTATTTTTTAATCCACTGCAAAAAACAGCAAAAAGCCATTATATTTATTGAATTTTTCAAAATTTTTTAGGTATTTTCCTGGATTTTTTAGGAGAAATTTTAGCTTTGGATATTTATTTTTTTAAAAAGACGAGTCTTTTTTTACCGCGTCTTCTTTTTTTTTCCCTTTTGTGAGTCGGCTGCATTTAACATTGCTGTCCTTGATGCTCAAGCCTATTCAGCTCCAGCGACAGAGTGGTTATTCCACCCCAACCCCCCTGCAGTCTGGCGAGTTTTTTTCTGGGGTTGCACTATTTTGTGCCGAAACTCGAGTTTCAGCACCAGAGACAGTTTTTATTGTCGCTGCACTGGTGCCTCAGCAGGGTTTTTTTTCTCCCCGCACCAGCGCCGCAGCAGGGTTCTTCTTTTTTTTTTTGGTCGGCTTGTCCATCGGCTGATCTGGGTCGTCCACAGACGCTTCCAATGGACAACCCTGATTGGCCAATGGCGTTGTCCGTAGTCAGGTGATGCCAGATAGACTTAAACCTTGCATATGTTTTATAGGAAGCAGAAATGTACTGGAAGCCAGGGAATAACAACTGATACTCGTTATTCAAGGTAGAACAAAACAAACAAATTAAATAGCTGCCAAAACCTTGAGTTAAATTGTTTCTGTTAAAAACTGTCTTGGGAAAAAAAACAGACACAAAAAGAAAAAGTTCTTAATTTGAGGACGAGCAGGCACAAGCACATTGGGGATTAATATTGAAAATCTGATGATTTGACAGCTGCCGGAATCTTATATAATTCTTACAGGAAAACGAAGTGAAAAACGTGATTTGTTAATGTATCCAAAACACGTATTATACGTTTTTTTCAGTTCCTACAAACAGATCTCCTCTAATACATCTTCCGTTCATAGATAGGTGTGAAATGCCAATACTTGCTTTCCTTATTAAAAAAAAAAAAGACACAAACCATGTTTGTTGAACCATCGTTTTGCTTTTCAATGTTGCCTTGTAATACCTATTTCTTCCTGCCAGCACAAAACCCTGTGGCCGTATCAGATTTACCCATCTATTTCTGGTTTGTTTTTACATGTCAAACAGCTGACAATGATGCAAGTTTGTTTTTCAGAGATTCTGGCACACATGGGCATTCCCCTGGCCGCAAAAATGTGTCAAATGGAAGAGATGGCAAGTGAGTTTTAAAAAAGGTAGATAAATGAATTCAATGGACTCCTCCGCAAATATAACTACAGGTATAACAAGCATATTCATAAGCAAAAGGGGTGTGCAATACACCTGGAAATACTCTCATACATTTACGTAAATAAAGAATCAACCGATCTATGCCTATAATCTATCTATAATCTATCCCTCAATATATCTTTCCTCTATCAATCTCTCTATCCATATATCTATCCGTATCTCTCTGTCTAGCTAACTAGAAATCTATCTACCCATATCTCTCTCTTTGTCAGGTGCAGGACCTGCCAGGCCGGCGCCCCCAGCACGGCATCCGACCCGGCCTGTTTGCTGGAAGCTTTAAACTGCCTTTTGATACAGTTTCCACCTGGTTTGTTGGGCTCTTGTTCTGGCATTCATCGACCGTGCACAACAGCAACACCACACATTGCTATGCTTCAGCGCTGCGGAATATGCTGGCGCTTTATAAATAAAGAATAATAATAATAATAATAATATGCTACATCACCCAGTAGCTTTACGGATCTCAAGATGTTATTATTTCTGCAGGGTTACAACACATTTAACGCTAGGAAATAGAAATCAGCATGTTAGTGTTTAGACGACAGATGCTAAATATTAAAAAATAATGCATCGGAGCTATTTTATCAGAAATTATGCAGTTTAATTCTGCAGATATGAATGAATGTGTGACATTGCCTTTATGAGTCTTAGAAGTTAGCATGACACATTATACAGTATATATGCTACATTGCTTTTTGACACATTATATATGTAACATTGATCCTACATTCAACTTTATTTACAAACTCAGCATGTTCTAGTAACAGCTATAATTTAATGTAATGTTGGCGCTATATAAATGACAATAATAATAATAAAATTAATCTTCTTCAGTGGAAAACTGCTTGATGTCTTACCGTCATATTATCATCCTCAATCGAAAAATGTATTCTAACTTCTTATACCTATAAAAAATATGTTACTAGTACAACAATTTAATTGTGTAAACTTGCAACACTGTTGTCTTCTTTTCTGTTATTTGTCACCATTTATAGGGCGCTCCAAACCGGAAAATTGAATAAAAATAATAATAATAAAAATATTTCTTGAAATAGAAAACTTTAGCTGTGACTCAGAATGCTGTAAAAAGTGAATTGAGAGTCACTGAAAACAAATACACAATGCCTTGTGTAAAAAAAAGTCCCCTGTAACAGAGCCTTACTTTGGCTTTGTATAATATACATAATATATACCTAATTAGCAATATATATATTTGGCCGCTGTTTGGCTCCCTGTATTGTAATCCTGACCATTCTTGGATTGCACATTTGGGAGTTTGCCAAGGGGATATATCCCCCTCATCTAAATAAGGTATATTAAACATTGCGGGCTATATTACATTCTTTACGCAAAAACGTACGCGCAACACGTGAATTTGTGCGCTAAGCGTTAAACGTTTACGCGTGCAAATCACCGCTGGAATTACAATCCTCGCGCATTTTTTGCATTCGTTAAGCAATAACGTGTGTAAACCGGACGCGCACAAATGCGCGTGCAGTACCGTTGCGCGCAGAAATCAGTGTGCGGACTGTTTTTTTTCTCGCGATTCAGCCAATCGGAATTAAGAATCACAATTATCTCACGTTAAGAAATTGCGCCTGCCAAAATCAATCTGAGCATATATGCTGCAGCAATAATAAAAGCACACACAACTTCTCCATTTTATTGGTTTGGGTATGTGTAGAATGTGTAACTATACTTTGCTGCATTTTTTTTGGGCTGGTGTATTTGGTTTCGGCCAGGTCATTCAGATTTGCCATTAACACCAGCTTTTAGGAGTTGCTAAAATTATGCACACAAAGGCTGTGCGTTAAATCCTGCGCATAGATTGTAATACCATCCGCGTACCAGCGCACATTTGCGTTTGCGCTCTCAATGTTAAGTATAGGACGCGCACAGTACAGTACGCTAGCAAAGGGTTTGCGCAGGTTCACCCGCGGTAGACAATTACGCGTGTTTGTTGCGCTGACTATGTAATACGGCATTCGACGCAGAGGGTTTTACCCCTCACGTTAATGCGTTTTTGCGCCGGCACAAACGTGTGCGCAAAGATTGTAATTTAGCCCTGCGTGTTTTTTTTCTCAATATTATATACTTTTCTTGTTTAGTCTTGAAAAATCTTTTTTCATTGTATGTAGTAGGAAAAACAACTGTGACCCATAAAGCAGATTAGAGATACAATTTAAAGTACAGCAATATTACTCCCAGAAAAAAAAAGACCAGCCTCAACATATGGGTTTTCTTACCTGCTTACATAGGCCTGTGCACAGGGTGTGCCTGGTGTGCCCAGGCACACCCTAACATTGGGTAAATGGTTCATCTTTGACCCCCCTACATTGATATTTTGACTGTTTCTTATCTAGTTCATGATTAAACAGCATGAACATTGACTGTATCGCTGTATAAAGATTGGTTATTCCTAACTAAAAATAAATGTTTTGTACAAATTTATCCAAGCATAGATATGCAATTAATTAATGCTCCATGGTTGCGCATCCTAATGAAACAGGCTGTGCACGCCATTGCGTACTTACATACTTGAAATGCAAAGAATATAATAGGAAGCTGAGCTCTTAAAATTATTAGAGACTGTGGTACACACACTGATACATGCACTTTCTACACATACTTCTTGACAATCTTCAAGCCAGATTAGGCTGAGCGTCCACTGGCACAGTAGTCTGACGACCGATGCGTTCATCCGACTATGTACGACGTCTGACGTCCGACGTCGTCTGACGAGGGTCTTCCACTGCAAGCGATCTGTCGGAACATCTATGGACGATCAGATAGATTTCAGAGGTGGAGTGCAGAGGCTGCCAAAACCAGGATGAACTGGTTTTACATATAAAACACAGTTCATTCTGCTTTTTTAAACACTGCAGTCCTTTGTGAGACAATGGGTGAGACAGAATACAAATATACATACAATACACACAGAACAGTAGAAGAGAGGACCCAAGAGCTTACAATCAACCAAGGAGCCTTCCCTACCCTGACCTACCCCTCTCCCCTACACATCTCACATACATATAAATCAGGGATCTCAAACTCTGGCCCCAAAAATGTATATTGCCTACAAATCCCAGAATTCTTTGAATGCAATAAATGGCCAGAGAATAATGAGAGGTGTAGTTCAGAAACATCTGGGGGGCCAGAGTTTGAGATCCCTGATATAGTTTACTTTAAATGCTTTTATAACTCCCCTGATCAGTTTCTCCACATCCATCATCTTCTCTGATCCGCTGAAATACATGCGATGCAAACGAGTGATTTGGTTCTGATTGCCCATCTGATGCCGTCTTTACCCGTCGCTGGAAGACGGACGTCAGACACCGGACGCAATGGACGATGGTCCATTCACCTGCATGTTGTTGGATCGGACGTACGACGACGGACGATATCTGATGATCGCACCATCACACAAATACGGTGCCAGTGGACGCCCAGCCTTATACTCCACTGCTAGCAGCTAGGTGCAGCCAACCTCCCCTGTGTTGCTTTGTTTAAGGAAGGAGCTCCCATCAGGCCTTGCCCCTTCATTGATATACACTAGGTGTAAGTTACCAGAAGCCTGCTTTTGCTTTCTGATCCCCTTCCGCTCTAGTCTCCTGCCTAAAGTGCCCCTGAATCTCTGATTTCCTGCCCTGCCCCTGCATCCCTGGATTCTTGCCTACTGTGGCAATGCATCCCTGGATCCTTCTGTAAAGTGCCCCTGTATCCCTGGATTCCTGCCTACAATGCTCCTTCATCCCTGGATCCTTGTCGAAAGTGCCCCTGTATCCATGGATTCTTGCCGAAAGTGCCCCTATATATCCGGTCTCCTGCCCTGCCGTGATCCCTCCAAGTCTTCAGCCAGTCCTCTGTCTCGTGCCTCCCTTTAGTTCCCTGCTGTGTGACCTTCTCTGTGTCTTGCTCCTCCCTTCCTTTGAGTCTCCTTCGTGCCTCTTCCCTCTCCTTTTCTGGCCTTCACTACTACCTTCAACATACCGTTGCTTATTTATATTAATAAACCTCCTATGAGCGGCATTTTGCGGTCTCTTCAAGCTTATCGTCCCATATTTGGCTTTTAGCTTTGCCCACCTTACACAGTTAGTGACATATACATGCATCCATACATGCACGCATGCACACACCCGCTCTGTCTCAATGATGGCAAACCTCGGCACGCCCTTTTAAAAGTCTGCAATGATATCCAAGCTGGCATGGAACAAGGAAAACTAACTGGAGCATCTTCCTTGATTTTGCCAAGGCCTTTGACACAGGAGACCATGGCATCTTGTTAAAAAAATTAAAGACTCTGGTATTGGTGATCGCACGCTAACCTGGTTTCAATCATATGTATCTGATCGATGGCAATATGTGTCCATTACTGGCAGCTCCTCCCTCCCCCTCCCTGTCACTTGCGGTGTACCCCAAGGCTCAACACTAGGCCCCCTGCTATTTACAATATTCATAAATGATCTGCCCAACGTCTGCAAAGCCTCAACTGTACACATGTACGCAGACGACACCGTAATCTATACCAGCAAACCAAATCTCCGGCAGCTGGAGGCCGTGCTGCAAAAACAATTCACACAGGTAGAAAAGTGGATCAAACACAACAAACTTTTTTAAAATACTGACAAAACTGTAACGATGCTCTTTGGAACAAAACCTAAACTACACAAATTGCAAAATCCCCATCTATGTGTGGGGACAAAATCAAATGGCACACTGACCACAGTCACTTCTCTCAAATATCTAGGTATGTAGTTAGACCCAAATCTATCCTTTGACCCCCACATCGAAAAACTCTCATCTAAACTTTTCCCCAAACTAGGTGCCCTGTACAGAAACAAATCCTGCCTGAGCCCTACGGTAAGAAAGCAGATTCATTGTACAACTAATGATTATGCCGGCTAATACTATTGATTACGGAGATGTAGTGTATGCAGCCGCCCCGCAAACACACCTTCAGAAACTTACTACATTGTATAACTCATTCTGCCGCTTTGCACTACAATGTAACTACATGACCCACCATTGTGACATGTTAAAAGAGCTAAACTGGCTGTCACTGGAATCTAGGCGCACCTTTCACCTCTCCAACCTGGTGTTTAAGAGCTTTTCTGGGAAGCTGCCACCCTACCTGAATAGGCTGCTTCCCCCAGCAGTTCCCTCATACTATAACCTCCGATCCAGGACCAGCACCTTACTTGCAATACCACAATACAAAAAGAAAGTGGCTTGATCCTCATTTTCCTACAGAGCACCGCAAATATGGAATAACCTCCCAGACTCCATCAAATCTTCCCCCAGTCTAAAGTCACTCAAGAGCTCCCTATTAACATACCTCAATACAGAATGCACCTGTAAACATGTAACACAGTGACTATTTCCTACATATTTATTTTCTGTTAATCTGTATTTTTTTTTAATATCTTGCATTGTATTACTTTGTATTTCTGTAACAACTGTAACATTTTAATGTTCTTGAACCCAGGACATACTTGAAAACGAGAGAAATCTCTATGTATCCTTCCTGGTAAAATCCTTTTTTAAATAAATAAATAAATAATTATGTTTCAGATCTACATGCTCCACAAGGCTTACATATACAGCTGGCTGAGCATCATGGGACCTGTAATGCAGAAACATCTGGGGTGCCAAGGTTCACCATCACTGCTTTAGCTTTTGGTTATGCTAACTTCCATAGGCGTGCGCACAGGGTGTGCTTGGTGTGCCCAGGCACACCCTAATGTTGAGTGAAGGGTTCATCTTTGAGCCCCTACATAGATATTTTGCATGTTCCTTATCTGTTTCATGAAAAATTACATGAATAGTTACTGTATCTCAGCATAAACATTGGTTATGCCCATAGGTGTGAACAGGGGGTACGTCTGGTGTGCCCAAGTCGAGATGAAACGGTCCTTTTTCACCTCCTACATTGACATTTTAGATGTCCCTTATCTGGTTCATGATAAATACCATTAAAACCGTCTGTGTCTCTGGTCAAATGCTCGTTATTTCAAAAGAAAAATATGCATTTTTTGCAAAATCTTCTAAACTTTAGTTTTCAGTTAATAAATGCTCTATGGGGTGCACACCCTAAGGTAACGGTCTGCTCACGCCAGTGCTAACTTATTAGAAAAACACTAAAGTATATATATAAAGCATAAAAGCATGTCTTGTGAAGGGATGTCCCTTTACTTTATGGATACAAGGCAACATCAAATGAGATTCCCAACGTATTAAACGTCAAAAGATACGTATGGTATACATGAGACATGAAGGCGTGCGACTTGCACAGAACGCTGTTGCTAGGAGGAGTAGTGTCTTAAAAAGAAGTGTCAGCTTAGGGTGATACATCACAGTGCTGGGGTTTGAGTAAAACGGCTCTTGGGGATGTTCATTGGAAATCATTAAGTAGATTTCCAAAATTCTATTTCAATATTTATCTCGTAACATTTTAATACTCTATCTCGTAACGTACATTGCTTTGCAAATTCCACGGGAAGTTAAAATACTGGGACCCCACATATTAAGCTTCATGAAAGCAGGTCTTTCTTAACTTATAAACAGCCGAATGTATCCACGGAGCATACTAAGCTCTTGGCAGCGTGTAATAAATACCATTTATTCACAGCTGGCACTGATCTATGGCAGGCTGTGTATATTGTATATAAAAGCACTGGGTTATTTAGAACTTCCACGGCATTAAGGTGATGAAATTATTTTCAGATAGTTTATACCTTTTAGGCAAACTTCTTCATAGTTATATTTGTGACACAAATATATATCTACGCTTACATTCTTCAGAGCAAGTGTATATATATATAAAACATGTTTTCAGGATTTATTATATGACAAATAAATTCCCTTTTAAAAGGCTGAGAGTTATCAGAGAGAGGTTCTTGTTGACTTTCAAATATGTAATTAATTGGTTTTTAAATGTCAAAAAGAATCATGTTCATGAAAGTCTACTGGAATGAAATGATTCTTGAACATTTTATAGAATTATTCTGTGATTGTAGGTCAGAAGAATCACTAGAATTCAGATGAATCTCAATTTGTCTGACAACAAACCCAGATGTCGCTTTGGGTCTCCCATTGACTTTATAAGCTGTTGCTGCAATTTTGCTGGGCCAGTGGCAGGTTCACTTAAGGACTATACTCTTATAAATATAACCACAGACCCCACATTACAATACATTTCTGAGGCTTATTCAATTTCTTCCACCACAGGTCAAATTACCTGCCTGTCATTCGGGGGTCGCATTATCGCCTTCCCATTCAAAGCCAAGATACCTCCAATTCAGGGTGCTAATACAGTGACGTGGAGCAGGTAACTGCAACACGTGGTGCCAGGAACCCCTTAAACCAGCCATGGTACCACTCCTTAATCCCTTGACTACTAAGTGGTTTTCCAAAAAAACACTGTCAGAAACCAGTAGTTTTTTGAAAAATCATTTTAACCCTTTCACTGCTGAGGACGTGTGGGGAACGTCCTCATTGACTCCTAAGGAAAGATACGGGTGGAGATAGGGGGTTCGTTTGAACCCTGATATCTCCTGACTGTTTGCAGCTAGCAGGGTCATATTTGGTATCATTAGAAAGGCAAGAACATGGCCTTTCCAATGATGCCAAACATGACCATGTTTAAAGAAAAAATAAAATTATTAATAAGTCTTTTTTTTTAAGACCTGAAATGGCTCAGCAGTGAAGGGGTTAAATTAATTTTAAAGTAAGAAATAATTGAGTTTATACCTATTTTATGTCTTCCTGTAAACAACCTATTTTTGGGCAGTAGATGGCGAAGTTTTAGTGCCTGTTCTATTTTCTTCTATTTCTCCCTGCATCGGATGCTGAAAGTCCGATATTTCACAGCATTCAGCAGCTGATTTTACAGTTTTAGCTCTCTGGGCATTATGTCCACAGGGCTAAAATGTTGGGGGTACCTTCTGCAGCCGAAAAGCTAACAAAATTCATTTGCACCAAACAAATTTCATTTGCTTTTGGGCTGCAGATCAGCATATCGAGATATCTCAATATGGGGACACCAGATGGTGCCTTTGAAGCCCAAGATATTTTGATATCGATAGTGAAGGGGTTAAAGTGGCAGTATTTACCTATGTTGGAAATAGGATAGAGTTCTGGCCAGACCCGATTACCAGTCCTTAAAACGGCTGGGCTTAAAATGTGTTAGGCACAGAGACTCTAGAGGGAGAGGTCAGGGCAGAGAACCAGTCCTCAGAATTGCTGGGAAGAACAATCAGATTAACTAGAAACAAGCAAGGGTTAGCACACAGAATTACAGGTCAGAAATGTAGTCAGGAGGGAAGCCAGATCGGTATACAGGGTAGCATATCAGAACATAGTCGCAGAGAAATCCAAGTCTGAGCACAGGGATACATGTCGTATGAGGTCAAAACAAGGCCTACTGAGAAGCCACAAGAAGGCATTGTAGATTGCTTGGGTGTGGGATTAAATAGGTTGGTCAGCCCCATCCCCTCCAGCGTCGAAATGACACAGACGTTAATTACATGGCTGCTCAGGGTCATCATAAATGTATGTACATACCCTCTGCCTGCTTCAAAATGGCTGAAAGGTGTTGAGTGGAGTGATGTGGGAAACATTAATGTCAGGTGAAATGACAAAACATTGGGATGGAAAGAACAATGAAAGGGAGTGCGACCAGCTGCAGAATTACTCAAAAATTAGGTACTGGTGAAGGTGAACCTTACAATTACCTTACTTCCATCAAGAGCCTAAATACCTCCCTCCCATCTGGGGCCAAGATACCTCCCTCCCATCCGGGACCAAGATACCGCCCTGCCATCCAGGGCCAAGATACCGCCCTGCCATCCAGGGCCAAGATACTGCCCTGCCATCCAGGGCCAAGATACTGCCCTCCCATCCAGGGCCAGATACCGCCATACAATCCAGGGCCAAGATACCGCCCTCCCATCCAGGGCCAAGATATCTTTACTCCCATTGAGGTCTATAATATATCATTAACATTAAGGGCCATAATACCACCTTCCAATCCAGAGTCATATTACTGTCAGACCTCGGGGGCTGGTGCGGCTCCGGCATCCCTCCCTGCGGCCTCGGGGTCTGCGTCTCCCCCGCAGCCCTTCCTTGCACCCTATGCGCACGTGCCGTTGGCCTCAATGGCTTTAAGCTCCTGCCGGTGGCACGCCTATGTGTGACATCATCATGCCTCCACCGTGGGTCTCCCTGCACCATGTGACCTTGATGGCCAATCAGATTGCAAGGCGCAATATTTAAACTTGCTTTTTGTCTTTTCTCATTGCCCTTTCGTGGTTTTGCTTGTCTAACCCTAAGTGCTTGTTTCTATAACCTCTGATTGATTTTCTGTGTATGACCTGGCTTTTGGATATTGACCTGTGTATCTCTATACTCCTTTGACTCGGCTTTTGGATTTTGACTTTGCATACTGCTGTATTCCTACGACCTAGGATTGTGTTTGACCCCTCTTGTACCCAGTACTGTCTCCATCTCGCTTCCTGTTTTTTTTCCGCAACTTTCCTGTCTCCCTACCAGCCACACTAAGGACTGGTTTCTGTCCTCTTTGCTTACTGTCCCGGCCTTATTGGTTCACCTCTCGCTATTGCGAAATTCAGCCACCTCAAGGACTGGTATCGCACCTGGGTTAAGGCTTACCTACTGTTACGTATAGGGCTGACCCGAAGCACGCCCCAGGGTAAAACGTGTGCCAGCCTCACAATTACCCCTCTCCCATTCAAAGCAATATTACCTCCCACAATTCCTGAGCTATATTCCCACCTGTATATCTACAGCAATATTCCACACTCCCGTTCAGTGCCAAATTCTCTCCCTCACCCTTCTAATTAATCTTCATCACATCCCACAGATATGTTCCCTCCTTCTCAACCAAACCAGGTGCTCCCACCCTTAATATCAGGCCTGGTTTTTCCCCCTAGAGTCATATTCCTTACCTTTAGACATATCTATCCCTATTACTTATTATGACTTTGGAGTGGAACATATGTCCGTGAAGAATAGCAAATAAAACAAAACACGTATTAAACAACCTACGTGATAGTCATTAAACATAATGCAGAATGTTTACCCTGCTATCGGACCAGGGAAGGTCTGGTAAATGATAATCTGAAACTCTGGAGAGCCTAGCGCGCTATTTACTCTTCAGCGACATTGACAGATTGTTGTGTATGCTGGCATAAGGATACAGTTCACCTGCCTCCTCGCACCAATTACTTTTCAATAGAACACATATTAATCAATACTAGGAGAGGAAATGAACATATGAGCACGGGTTTCAAGGGAAAAATGGGTTCATGAACATACCTGTGTCCTACTACTGGATTAACTTTAAACTAGTCTAATAGGAGTTTTTGTAAGAATAAAAAGGAAAAAAACGCTAAAACCATATCACCTTAACACCAAATGCTAGAAGAGGATATGAGAACTTGTGTTTTCGACTGTAATATTGTTTTCTGGAATATTATTAGAACTTTGGGGAATTTTGGAGCTTTTAGTAACTTAAGGTGGATATTCATGTTTTTAGGAATTGATTGACACATTAAACATTAGGGGTTCTTCACTAACCTCCAAATTGACCCCGAATTGCACCGAACGGTGAATTTCACCATCCAGTGCCATTTCGATCCAATTCGTCCATTCACGAAGCTGTTAATTCGCCAAATACAGGCAAATTGAAAGCAAAATATGGAGCAATTCGCTGCAATTCTGTTGACAGGACACTGAGTTGCACCAAAATTCCAGTGAAAAGCCATGAATTTCGGTGTTTCAATTAGATAGGTTTAAACTCATAGGATTCAATGTAAAATAGTAATATATATTTTAAAAAAATTTAAAGACCATTTATTCTTTTCGTTTTTTTGCCAAAACGCTTTTTTATTTTTAAAAAAACATTTTTGTATTTACTTTTAGACAACATTTTTATGTTACTTATTTTTTTTTAAAACAAACACTTTTTTTGTAACAGACCTTTTTATTATTTTTTGCAGGACTTTTTTCATTATTTCAACACATTTTATTCATTTATACTCCTACTAGGAGACTAGGAGACATAAGGGGTTATTCAGAGAGAGGTGAAAACTCGGTAGAACTGGCAGGAGAAGAGACCAATCTAGGCCAAATAGCTGATTTGGAAAGTGAGATAAATGTGAGAATGCTTCTGGTTTGGCTATTTTTACCTAGAATTTTCAATTCTCCAGTCATTCTCCTGGTTTTCACCTCTCTCTGAATAACCCTGATACATTTTTTATTTTTTTTTGCGGTTCGTCGGAATTTGCTGATGCTAATTTGGCGGTTTTCGTCAATTTCCGATAACTACTGTGGTGAATCTAATTGTGGCAAATTACAGTGACCATCTGCCAGATTGTGAATTCACCGTATTTTTGGCAAAACGGAATCGCCAAAATGCAGTGAATCACAACGCACTGAAATTGCGTGCAATTTCGGTGCTTTGTGAAGAGATCCTTTTATATTTCTAGATGAAATGTATCCCAAGCTCCTTTATGTCACTTTAATTAAAATGCATCACTGCTAAGACAATAAGGTAAAACAGTTTATATAAATAATTATCAATAGAAACAATGGTTAATGAATGGCCACGTAGACCGAAACACTACTTTTATTTGTTTCTCATCTCTGCCCTGGGCCTGCCACCAGAAATCTTGGGGCCCCTTACAAATCCGTAGGTCGAGCTCCCTTTCCCTGAGCTGCCCAAACCAGTATAATAATAAAAGATAAATATTTCACTCCTCTTCTGCTTACCTCATTTTACATGTAGTGAGCTAAATCCCTGGAGGTTCAGCAAGCCGATAAAAGTGTTCCCTGTTCGGGAAGCGTTCGGGTCTCCCCCTCTTCCTGACACAGACCATACTAATCGCTCCCTCAGTGATAAGTCGGGGCGCTCTTAACGGCATCAGATGCTGGCAATTTGTTGGTATCTTGGTGGGTCAATCCTGGGTGACATGGAGAGGTACTTACATCAGTGGAACCTAGACAGACTGAATAGGGTTTGCAAAAGGTCAGGGGCCATTGAAGCCCCTGGGCCCCTGAACATATCATGGGCTGTCATCCTCATGATAGCAGCCCTGTCTCTGCCTAATAAAAGATCCTGTTTTACCATATCCAGTGTCTCCCTCATGTTCCGGATGCTCATAACAGAGACTCTCACTCCCTGTGATGCAGGAAGGTAAGAATTGCCGAGTTGCGTCAACAGGCTACGGAATAAATATGACTAACATCTTGCAGATAGAAATATGTAAATACTTAATTGCTAAAATTCCCATTTTATCAGACTGGATTTAATTGTACCGACTGGGTGGAGCAGAGGTAACATCACTGCTCTAACCATGGAGACACAGGTTCGAATACCGGCAAGAGCACCTCTCCAGTAAGTGTCCTTGGGGAAGACACATAACTCACCACCCAGGACATACGTGATAACTAGGGATGGGCTGCCGGTTCGAATCGGTTCAATGTTCAATTCGAACATCGGCTGTTCGAAAATTCGCAAACTACGAACTTTTCGGGAAGTTCGCTAAAGTTCGAAAAAAAAATGTCAACAAAATTCCAAAAAATGCTTAAAAGATTCTAAAAATCTAAAAATAAAGCGACTCTTTACTGCAGAATATAATAATAAACGGTTTATTAGATATTGGATTAAAACGGGAATATTTTTAACATTGAAGCCTATGGGATTCATAAACATTTCCCAGTCCTTGTTGGTCAAACATTTCCCCGTCCTTGTTGGTCAAACATTTCCCCGTCCTTGTTGGTCAAACATTTCCCACTCACTGTTGGTCAAACATTTCCCACTCATTGTTGGTCAAACATTTCCCACTCATTGTTGGTCAAACATTTCCCATGGCTTCAAATTGCATTTAAACATGAGCAAAAGTCGTAAAAATGAGCTCAGCGCACAGCGGTGTAATGGCTCAGCACTCAGCAGTAAAAGGGTTAAAAATGTTTTTTTTACTTTTTTTTCATTGTTTGCTGTCCCCCAGGGCAGTACCCGGACCCCCATACACCTTTTATGGCCAATATCTTGCATATTCGCCCTCTTGGAGGGGACCTTTATTTTCGAACGTTCGAGCCCCATTGACTTGCATTGTGTTCACATTGTGTTTGCGGTCAAACTTTTTCGGGTGTTCGAGTTCGAATGCGAACCGAACACAGGGGTGTTCGGCCCATCTCTATTGAAAATGAGAGAAATCTCAATGTATTCATCCTAGTAAAATACTTTGTGTAAAAAAAAAAAAAAAGATGACGTAATTTGGAAACCACCAAAATGACTCTATCAATGAGGTTGTATAGATTTGTTCTGCAAGCACATGCAATAGTGCAATGTCATGTGTGAGTGACTCATCCCTTAGCACTTATCTGGTAAAGTCACTTTGCTTTTTTTTTTTTAAACCACCCCATGTGGTTTCTGAAATTCCCCACTAATTGTTTTTTTGTTTTTTTTTAAATGTAGAGCCATCACTCAATTGACAGAAAAATCTATAAGGGTTCCTTATATTGGCCAACGTTCACCATTTTTTAAAATATACAGGTCTATTCACTGAAGGTGAAACTCAGGAGAATGACTGGAGAAGTGAAAAATCTAGGTCAAAATAGCCAAACCAGAAAAATTCTCCCATTTATATCACTTTCCAAATCGGCTATTTGGTCTAGATTGTCCTCTTCTCCTGCCAATTCTCCTGAGCTTCACCTTTAGTGAATAGACCTGATTATAAACGTTGGTTATCCAGATGGCTAAATTCAACAATGGCAGACGACGGTCTCAGAAACAACGGATATTCTTCTGTAAGATGAGAAAGCTATGGCTATCCTCCATTTACGATTTTTCTGCTGTACATTTCAACTGCAGTAAATATGTTTCGGCGATTTTAAAGCGTCGATCTCCATTGAACTTTGATAGAATCAACTCTGATAACAACAGAAAGAACAACACTTGAAAGTTCGTTAGCGAGCGGCCTCAGATAGGCAGAGATCGATCAAATCTGCGCATGCGTGGGCAGCTCCGATCCATTCTTCTACGCATGCGCTCAGGCACATGTCATGCGTATGTAAAGTATGCAAGGCCTGTAGAGTTGTGCAATTTGTAGTTCCTACACTATACAAGTTGCACTGGGGTGGAAATTGTGTTAGGAAACGTCTTCAAGGGACTTCAAGGTACGGGAGCCCCTGAACTGAACAGGAGGAGCTGTGCGCTTCGAGGGATAAAAGGTGAGTAAAAACAGGTGTAGCACTCACTCCCGGAGGAGCCGCTGAAATTGAACCTCGGGCCAGTCTCCCCGCACTAGGGAATAAATATACTCCAGCACCGTTGTGGATTTTATAAATTATATAGTTTACTAGAACAAATGGCATATAATGAATAACACGGTGTTCGTATATATATTTACAGTACTTCGTAATGCGGGAAACGCGCAGCGGAAAAGAAATACGATGCTTCGTAATTCGAGGAACGCGCAGCGGAAAAGAGAAAAATATATCTTTAACCCCTTTTGTGGTTGGGGAGTGAGTCCCGTACAGGTTATGTCCCAAAGAATGTAGGTGTGTGTGTGTGATGGTACCCGGGTACAATATTCAATTGGCCAGTGAATTGCTTATGAGGTATCTTCGACTAGTCAAGTTGGGGCCCTGTGGGTTTTTGAAACAAACAGCAGCGTGCTTTATTTTCACAACGGCCTGGAAGGCCTCTCACCCATCCGCCAGATACTTGACGTTCCGCTCGACCCAGGACGTCTCTCCGCTCGATGTTGACTGGGGTTCTCCTGGTTACTGGATCCGCTGTCTAGCTTTCTGTAGCTGCCGCAAGATATCCAGTTCACCGCCTGCTCTCCCTGTCCGATCGATCTGCAGTACTCCTAACTCGGGGACTTCCAGCTTCCTCAATATCAGCGTGGGTAGTCTGGTGAATCACTGGGTCTTGCTTCTCCCACTCCCTGGCGCGCTCTGCCAGCTCTCTCCACGAGGCTCAGGATGTAAGCGTCTGTGTCCCACCCACTTCCTGTGTCTGCCCCCAAAGCATGCCGGGAAATGTAGTCCCAATGTTTTCTGTGTTTGTCCATCATAATCTTAGCATGGTCTCTGTCTCCCTCTGGTGGCCATTGCAAGTAAATGCAGCAGAACAGTCTTTTTAAACACAGCGCTACACAGGTAACCAGGCAGAGGCTGTCATTTGCCCAATTTATATAAGACCAGAAAATCGAGAACTGTATTTTTAATAAAGTATCCCTGAACTTTGGCAGAAATTACAGTGGAAACACCTTTCAAAAATACATTGAGAGCTGAGCAACTTCAGAAGAAACTACAGAGAACTATGGTGACAGGTCCATAAATAGAGAACTCACCCTATTGTTACCGAATTTGAACCACTGTAGTTTGTTGAAGGGTAAAAGATTGGCGGTTAGTGAATAACCCCTATTGTCTTTTTATTTTTATCATAGCACCACTTCACTTTATACATATTTTCTTCTTAATACCATGAGACCATTCTTAGATTGTAAGCTCTCGAGGAGGGTCCTCTCTTCCAACTGCTCTGTCAGGGTTATTCAAAGAGCACCGAAATGTCAAAGAAATTCCGGTGCTCTTTCGTTCAGTGCGATTCGTCGATTCAAGTTTGCTGACCCTGCGGTGAATTCAGTATTCATTGCAGGGTCCCTGAAGTGCACAGAACAGGAGCCGCCGAACACATCCAATGATCCGCTGAACTAACCGCCGCCAAAAAGAAAACGGTCAGATGACGAACTGGGGTTAAAAAAGAAAACTGCTATTATTTAAAAGGCTAAAAAGAATATAAAAAAAAGTAATAGTTTGTACATTGAATCCTATGGGATTTGCCTGTTAAGGCTGGGGTCAGACTAACGCATTTTTAAAGTGCGTTTACGCGCACTTAATCACGGCCGCAGTAGCAGCAAATGACGCGCAATGACGGCCAATATACGAAGTACAGCTGCACGAAAGTCCGGCCGCGCAACGCAAGTGGAAAATTAAAGCATTTTTTCGAGAACGCAGAACCGCTAGTACTGACGTACAGAGTGCGCTGCGTCCACTAGCGTCGTGTGTGCGTGATTAGGAGACGTCAGACCCTGCTAATGTCTAGCTTACATAACGTCCAGACGCAAAAAGTGTTTTTTGACGATCCGTAAAAAGTCACGCGCGAAAATGCGCATTGTCTGACCGTTTTCGCGCATTCCGTGAAAAAATACGTCAATGCGTTCGGATGCACTTTTTGATTGTCGCTGCGAATAATGCGTTCGTTTGACCCTAGCCTAAAACCTGTCAAACAAAAGCACGGAAAACCAGGGCATTTCATTGACATTTCGGTCCAGTTTGGCATTCTGTGACTAGATTAACCATTATTTCTATGATATAATTTCCCTGCTGCCGAAGGTTGCCTAAATTGCGACGATCTGAGATGAACTGCATCGCCTTTCGCTGTCAATTTGACAGTATTTGGTGAATTGACAGCTTTCTGAATAGCTGAACTGCCACAAAATCGCACCGTACGGTCGAATTCACAGTTCGGTGCAATTCGGTGGCAAGTTCGGCTCTTATTGAATAACCCCTTGTGTGTTTAACTTGTATGTATATTTGTAGTTCTGTCTCACATGAAATACAGCACTACAGAATTTGTTGGCGCTTTATAAATGCTTGTAAATATAACCATGACATGTCTGGCTGTAACTCTCTGAACCCCATACAAATAGAGCATCCTCCTTCTTGAAGAAGTGTTCTCGTTATACAAAATCTCGAACAACCCTGAATTTCAGGTAATTATGTGACAGCAGCGCTCTGTTACGATGTCATTACAGGCCTATCTACGTGACCCGCAGAAGATGCCAGGCATACGGGACGGCCATTGCTCCGAGCCCTGTGTCACTTGCAGGTCACCTACAGCTGACATTACAGCGCGTTTACATCACTTGCAAGGTTTAACCTTTTCAAAGTCAGCTGATGAGGGCAATTCTATTATATTATTCGTTCGCATGGTATTTAGGTCACACGTCCTTCGGAAAGATTCTGAATTTCAAAGCATTCGGCAGGAGTTGCAGTGACACGGTGGCCTCGGTGCATTTGCTCCAGGTGATACATAGCGTGCAAAGCAAATAACTTTTTTATTCCAGAGGAGTTATTAAATTCGAACTAATCATGGCAATTTGTAAAGCATTCATCATCCACCTCGTTCAGCAGGCTCTGTCTATGGGGATGCGTAGTCTAGAGCTTGGGCTCTCAAGCAGCACAGCCCTGCGTACCCCCCCAACCTCCAAGGCCGGGGGTCACACGAGAGGTTTTAAGAGCAGAAGGAACGTCCGTGAGTGTGGACGTTCCTTCCACTCTGATGCCCATCTGGCCACCTCTCTGTGAACAGTTAGTGCGCTCAGCGCCGCAAGGCTTGATCCTCCTATGGAGGATCGCGGTTTGCAGCCCCGTCGAACGTGTGTCATAGCGCTTTGCTGGTGAAGCTTTCAGCACGACTGCAGCATGCCTGCTGTAGCGCGCGATACAGCATGCGGCCGAGCCCGGCAAAGCATCGCATCACTGCGACGGACGCTGGGAGGCAGGTCAGTACGGGCGCACATAGTGCACATGTCTGACCCCGGCCTATTATGACACCACTTATAGGGACACTATATGAAATATATGCTCCCCTCTTTATTTACCCGATTCTGCTGACATCATCTGCCCAACTATTTTTTTTGGTAGATAAAATGGTCAGGGTGTGTAGAGTGTCCCTTGAAGGGTCTACTCACTGCTTCAGAAAACTGAGGGATTTCCTTTAATGAAACTAGCAGGGTTATCCAAAGAGATCCGAATTGCTTGAGAAAGGTAACCGAACGCTGAAAATCAGCGTTCGGTTACCTTTCCTGGCCATTCGGCTATCCAGAGAGCAGGCAATTTGCCAAATCCTAGCGAATTGCCTGAACATACGGTGCCTGTTCGGTGCCTGTTCGAGGGCAGTGAAATCCCCATAAAAAGCACTGCTTCGGCTATTCAGAGAACACAAACCAGCAGTGAAAGGTTCCCCTAATGCCCTGGCATTCGGTGTTTTAATTCGGCAAGTTAATTCAGGAGAATCCCATAGGCTTCAATGTTAAAAATATTCCTGTTTTAATTCAATATCTAATAAACCGTTCATTATAAAATTCTGCAGTAAAGAGTCTCTTTATTTATAGATTTTTTAGGATATTTTAAGCATTTTTCAGATTTTTTTTTTTTTTTAAAAGTCCGATTTTTTTATGTTTTATTTAAGTTTACTTATTTTTTCTGTAACAGTCCTTTTTATTATCATTGCCTGGATCTCATATGCAAATTTCAGACATTTTCGCTCAGTAGTTTCTTTGCAAACAGCTTTTTACTTTCACATTCATACAAACTCTTTTGCTAATTTATTCACCTGCCTCTGTCTGCAGTCTCGGCTTTTTCTCGGCTTTTTCCGGCGGCTTCGCTGCGTGTGATCGGCTCCTGCTCGGGTTTTTCCGGCGTCTTCGACGGGTTAATTCAGATGTTTTTGAGGGTTTTCGGCGTGCATTCGGCAGGTTTTGCGGTTAGTTTTCGTCAGGTTTGCGTTAGCTTTTCCCTGCAATTCGGGGACCCTGTGGTGTTTGCTGAATACACCGCAGGGTCACCGAAATGGGATCGGCAACACGAACCGAATTGAAGAGAACGAAAAGTCACCGAACGTGCGGTGACTTTTAAAATCTCTTTGGATAACCCTGTAGGTCAACTCACTATCTAGGGACGTTTCCAAATACTGGCGAATTGTCAGCGAAATACGGTGCAGCGATCTTCGACAGCAGTGAAATTGCCCCATAAAGAAATAATGATCAATCTATTCAGAGAACATTGAACTGCACCGAAATGTCAGTGAAATTACAAGATTTTCGGTGATACAGTTCGGCAAATTTAAACACGTGAATCCCTTAAAATTCAATGTACAAAAATATTTTAGTTTTCATTTTTTTTTAAATTCAACCGTTTATTCTTTTCATTTGCAGCAAAACATCTATTTATTTACTTTTTGGAACATATTTTTTTTTTTTTTTTTTAACGCACAATTTTTGATTCCCATATTTTCAAAAAAGTGTTTTTTTAAAAAATATTTTGCAATAGACCTTTTTAGAATTTTTCATAGGACGATTTTTATTATTTAGACACATTTTAATGCATTTTTATTGTTTTAAAAACCTATTAGAAGAGTAGCAGAGTTCAGTTTTTTTCTTCAGTTCTGTGGCGTTCGGCGGTGGTTTTCAGAGACTTCACGATCGGTGCACTTCGGGGACCCTGCGGTGAATAGTGAATTCACCGAAGGGTCATCAAAATGGAATTGGCGAAGGACACCGAACCAGGAAGAACTGGAATTTCACTGAAATGTCATTGCTTTCTGAATAACCACTCATTCCTGAGTACACGTAAGGGTAAGAATGAGAATTTATTTATTGCAGACAGGCAGGGCTATTTATTATAAATGTGCATTCATTTCATAACGAATCCCAATTCATTTGAAAATTCGTTAATTCGTATTTTGGAAGTACTTCCGAAATAACGAATTGATTTCATCTGTATTAAAACAAAAATGAAAAGAAATGGTATATAACAAAATTGATTTGTTATACTGTTTCACAAGAGAACCATATATTAAATGATTCCTCAGCAGGATTTGATTTATTGGGGTTTTATTTAGTGATCCAAAATTCGAATCGATATCAAACATTGAATCGATCCCAACTTACAATACAGGTCAATGCTAAAGCAAACGACATTATGAAACAAAACGGATTAGTTTGACCGTTTCACAAAGCACCCTGTCTCTGTAAATTGGCCTGTGGTGCTGAATCTGTATTCAGCACAAGAGGCCAATGCACAGCTCAATATTTAACCCTAGCTCGCCTTTAAACAGCAGGATTTGATTCATTTGGGTTTTATTTAGTGATCTGAAATTCAAATATTGAATCGATCCCAACGTGCAATCGGCAAAGTGTTTTTAATTCAAACAACATTTACATCAGACTAAAAGCACAGCGTTGTGATAGATCAATTACTTAGAAACACTTTCATACAACATGTACTAATAATGAGAGAGTTTATTAGAGCATATACACAGGAAGTGATTTGGCCCACAGCAATGAATGTTCCTCAAAATTCGGAATGTGTTTTTAGATTTATAGTAATTTCTGTTACGGGTTATGCATTGAATGCATTATTATATATACATACCCATCAATCAATCATCAGCGGGTCATACTAGTATGCCCCGGCCAGAATTAGGCTAGGGTTAGACTAACGCATTTTTTGTGTCTTCCGTCAAAAAGTGCGTCCGGACGCATGGACGTACTTTTTGACAGCAGACGCGATAGCGGTCACACGGTGCGCAATTACGGCCGTGATTTTTGACTGAGCTATAAAAAAAAATGGACGTGATGTAGGCCAGACATGTGCAGTGTCTGACATCTCCTAATCACGCACACATGTCACTATACCGACGCAGCGCATTCTGTGCGTCAGTACTAGCGGTTCGATGTTCTTGCAATAATGCGTTTGTTTGACGCTTGCGTTGTCCGGCCGTACATTTGTGCGGCCGTACTTTGTATGTTGGTCGTCATTGGAGGTCATTTGCTGCTACCACGGCCGTACTAAAGTGAATCTAACCGCACGTTCAAACAGCGTTTGTCTGACCCCAGCCTTAAAGCACCACATGCCCGGCGTGAAAGGGTTAAATATATAATCAATATAAACTTTTCACAGCATTTTAAAATGTATGATACCTGTATTACCTATACGGACCTGCCGAGTAGCATGTAGCAGCTGGAAATTTCAGGCTTAAGACCAGAAAACACCATAGGAGTTATCCACTAAGCGCCAGTGTTTGCCAGCATTGCAAATAGTGTTAAACAAAAGAGACTGTACTGCAATGTCTGCAAATGTCAGAGTTTTCCAAAGGGTTGCCAAATAGGCCATGTTTTCCTAGACACGCATAATGTATTCATGCTGATGTGCAGTGAATGATAATTATCAACCGGCACCATGTAGAATCCATAAACTGCAGGTAAGAAATAAAAAAGGAATCCCAGGTGACCTGCCTTGAATTCCTTCCTCCAGTATGTGAATTAAACATGTTGCAGGGCAGCACTTTTCCCTGTGTTCACCCTCCGCATGAAATGTCCAGGAAAACATGGCTGATCTGGCAACCCTCGTTTTTCAACACCAAAATCCAACAGCTAGGAGAAGCTGCAATGATAATATTCTCAGTTCCTATTCAGATTTTTTTTAAGAACCTCCGGCTTGTGTCGGCATTACAATATCGGTATTTGCAACACCGGCAAGCACCAGCGCTTAGTGGATAACCCACAATATTTCGATCATGTATGTATCAGTTGCCTGATTGATAACATCCTACTGTCCCGGTGTGTCTTCTTCCATTATAAAGTGCTGTGGAATATTTGGCCGCTGCGGAATATTTGGCCGCTGCATAAACATGAAGTAATAATAACGATAAGGGAAAGTGGAATGTACGTTGCTCTTTACACGTTTTCAGTTTTGGGTTTAAAACCCATGCACGATATCTAATTTTTTATTTTTTTTAAACACAGTAGAGTAAGTCAAGAGAGGTGTCGATGCGCCTTTCCATGAGAACTGTAAATTTTGCAGTCTCATATCTCTCAGCTACATGTGTCAACTGATAGGAGGAACTGCAGCAGACACACTACGCCCCTTAACCAAAGAATAACCACGTGGTTTTCTCCCATCACGGTCACCTCAAAGAAAGCGATAAGCTCTATCTCAAATTTAACTTGGCCTTTGGAACAGTGTCTGTGGAAATTTCTCCAGCGGTTACATCATTTGTTGTCGCAGCTGCCGAGTTAGGTCTGCAGGACCAAGCCTGTTTTACCTATACACATTTTGTACGAAGATAAAGACGTAACAAAGGCCGGCTGCAGCCAAGGGCACAAGGCAGGGCACTGATTGATGAAGTCCCATTGCCATAATTATTTTACTTTCAGAGCACAGAGAGTTCCTCAGTAATGCAATGTCAATGTTGACTCTGGATGAGGCGGGAAAAGGTATTTACAGTTAAGAAACCATAAATGTGAAAACAATAACGAGAAAAAAAAAAGTGGCACTGCAATAAAAAAGATACGGGAACAGATAATTCCTTACGTTTTTGTTCTGTGTTCTTAATAGTCTATACAAATGTTTTTTAAAACGCTTCTTTGTTATGTTGGCCTCCCCAGCGCCCGCATTGCCCCTTTGCAATGTGTAATGAACGCAGCTGCCAGGCTTATATTCCTCACTGATCGCTCCTCGTGTACCTCCCCCCTCTGCCGGTCCCTTCATTGCCTTTCTATACTTTCAGGATACAGTTTAAAATACTGACGCTCACGTTTAAATCACTCAACTCGACCCTCCCCCTTACATTACATGTCTTCGTTACTCCACAAGCACGTTCCTTCTAGACATCTCCAGTCAGCGGGCAACCTCTGTTTAACCTCTGTCTTCACCCACACTGCCAATTCTCGCCTCCAATCCAAGTTTCTCAAGGGCAGCCCCGGTCCTGTGGAATGACCCACCTTGGCCTATCAAAATCTTCCCTAATCTTCAGGCCTTCAAGAAATCCCTCAAAACCCATCTCTTCAGAGTAGCGTACCACATCAATGATGCAACCTTTTCCACACCTACTCACACATCATGTTTGACTAGGGTTGCGAGATTGGCCATGTTTCCTGAACACATACTGTATAATTTATTCACACTGATGAACAGTTCATGAAAAATGCCACCCCACAGCATGTATAATCCATATGCCGCAGGTAAGAAATCAAAAAGGTATCCCAGGTGACCTGCCTTGATTTCCTTCCTTCAGTATATGGATTATACATGTTGCAGGGCAGCACTTTTCCATGTGCTCTCCCTCTGCATGAAATAGTAATATCCAGGGAAACATGGCCAATCTGGCAACACTATGTTTGAGGCCACTTCCCTGGCCCCCACCATTCCTTAACCACTGGCAGTAGTGTCCCTGACAACCAATAAAACTCCTCTTGTCTTCCTCCACCCCAATCTCTCTAGATCAGTGGTTCCCAACCGCGGTCCTCAAGTACCACCAACAGCTCCGGTTTGCAGGATTTCTGAAGCACAGCACAGGTGATATGATTTGCTGCTCAGTGATTGCAGGATTCAGTCTGCATTTCCTTAAAACCTGGCCTGTTGGGGGTACTTGAGGACCGCGGATGGTAACCACTGCTCTAGATTGTAAACTCTTATGAGTAGGGTCCAACAGCTTGTCTCCATCCTATGTTTGTTTGTTTGTTTGTGTCTAGTTCCCTTTGGTTATTGTAAAGCGCCACAGAAACTGTTGGCGCTATATAAATGATAATAATAATAATGACAGGGTTGATCGTAGTCAGCATTACACTGTGGTCCTGCTTAGAAAGGTAAACATTGCAAACATTTTGGAACTCTACAGCTTTACCTTCGCTTTCAGCGAGAAGTGCCCTCTTCTTTTGCTTTACATATATATATATATATCGATGTGTCGAGGAGTAGAGTCTTGTATCATCGTTATTCATTGGTTTTCAGGGTGGAACTGGCCTGAAATGCTACAGGGAACTGGTTCCCTTGAGTTGCCCACTGATGACCATTCTCCCGCCAGGAGCCAAAGAAACCTTACTAAACAATAATAATAACACCGACAAGATTTTTGTTCTGTGGAATAATATTTATAATTTGGCACAGGTTACAACATCCTCCATATTTTAAAAATATAATATAGCAATATGCACAATAAAAATAGAAGACAGTGCTGATATGAGTTCTCTCCATCTCACCTGTACCTTTCCAAACCTAAACCTCACTAGAGGTGCCTTGACGTTCGGCGGGTGAGCTTAATCTTTTAATGGCCATTAACAGAAACCAAAGCCTCTAATTGCGTTTTGTTTCACACGGTATGATGGGAATAAGTGCAGCTGACATTTTTTCTCCGTGTTATGTTTTATACATGTTGCTGGGCTGGATACATTTGGTGGTTGCAGCCGCCCCATCGGGGAATAGGCGCGACCCCACCCCTCCTGTACTATGTATGTTTTTATGTACTTCCAGCCAGGTCATCCTTGTAGCTGTTCCGCTCCGTGTCTTCGTTTTTTGATCCCAAGGCGGATTTTGTTTCTGGGGGAGCTTAAATAAAAGCCCACCAGTCTACCTCATGATTGACAAGCAGCATGTGCAAGTTATGGTTGGCTACACAGCAGCCTGTGGCTTAATTTTTTGGATAGGACTCACCCTCACTAGAGGTGCCTTGACGTTCGGCGGGTGAGCTTAATCTTTTAATGGCCATTAACAGAAACCAAAGCCTCTAATTGCGTTTTGTTTCACACGGTATAATGGGAATAAGCGCAGATGACATTTTTTCTCCTGGTTATATTTTATACATGTTGCTGGGCTGGATACATTTGGTAGTTGCAGCCATCCCATCGGGGAATAGGTGTGACCCCACCCCTCCTGTACTAAACTAAACTTAACTCCGTTCCTATCTCACTTACTTCCAAACAGCAAATTATACATCCTACCACAAACCCTACCACAGCACTGCCAATCAACCCCCGCTGTGAGAAAGGGGATAACTAAACCACAATCACCCAAAACCACCCAGACTAAACCCTACAATTAAAGGAAGGGAGGTTGGGGATGCTGCTCTCCAGGTTACCTCAGGAAAAAAGGCACGCAGAGCCACTGCGCGTTCGCCTTTTAGCTACTCCCTCGGCCCCGCCCACTCATCTTCCCGCTCTTAACTGTGATTACTCAAACTAAACTCCTAGCGTGCAGGCATCAGGGGCAACTCAAGGGCCCTCCACCTGAGTTGTTCCTCGCCTCCATTATAATTGTAAAACGTGTGTTTAAAAAACCTCTGTTAAGGATCCTCCCGAGCAGGAATTACCCATAGGGCACGCTTAATCAGCTTTAACTCATCCAATGACTTACACACACACACACACAAACACACAACTTTATTTTGTTCATTTGATTAACTCTACCCTGCAGTCACGTAAAAACATAAGGAAGCCACTGATAAGTCGAAATGTTTTGTAACCATAGGGAACAGCTAAAGTCTCCTCAGCTTTCTGTGTTGTTTTAACGCCCTGACTTTAACCCCTTAATAACAGATGACTTGTTAGATCTGTCATGATACCCAGGGTTTGCCTAACCTCTCACAAACAGGTTAAACCTATCAATTAACATGTCAAATTATGTATTTTCTCTGTTGTCCGTGTGTGACCTCTCCGATAACCCCTACACTGCCAAGCACCTTAGTCTATTGGTGCTGTGTAAACCCTGGCTGTTCTGTCAGCGATCGATGCAGGAGAATGGTCTGGTTATACATTTCTAGTTATAGGACTAGGAAATGAAAAACTTCAGTATAGTTAATTAATACAACTATTTACGTCACTTGTAATAAGGTTTAAGATTTAAAAAAAAGCATTGTAATACTAAACAATTATATACTTTATGAGGCAACATATATAAAACCCATCGAGCTGTATTCCAAATAGGGCTGAAAGATTGGCCATGTTTTCTTGGACAAAAAATATTACTGTTTTTTGTGCAGAGGGGAGCATGGGGGAATATGTTGCCCTGCAACATGTATAATTCATATACTGCAGGAAGGAAATCAAGGTGGGTCACCTGGGATTACTTTTTGATCTCTTATGTGCAGTGAATGGATTCTGCATGTACTAGGTGGCATTTTTCATGCACTGCTCATCAGCAGGAATAAATGATATGTGTCCAGGAAAGTATGGTGACAAATTAATGCAACTCTGGATCAAAATAATTGTTGTGACAAGGGGTGGACTGACTAATAGGGCAATAGTGCACTGCCTGAGGGCCCAGGCCTAGAGGGGTGGGGGGGGGGCAAATGACGGCACTTCTAAGGCTTGATAAGGCCTGTCCTTTCAGCAAGGCCCCACACCACAGATGTACAGATGATGCTTATTTTTCAGCATCTGTGTGTCCCAGACAGTTTGTTAGTGATTGTCTCTCAATCTCTTTGCCTATGTCTGAGAGTGTTTCTCTGTTTTTGCCAGTGTCTTTGCCATATTTAGATTTTGAAAATTGTGTGGCAACATAAATTCTGTAATACAACAATTTACATACAGCTTATGTGGGTGTTGCTTGCATGGGGGCAGGCACAATGGAGGGCCCCATTATCTTCCATTACCCAGGGTCAGAGATGGCCCAAGACAATGTGTTGACTGGGTCCAAGGATAAAATGCTGCACCCCCCAAAAGAAAATGAGGTGAGTATCGGGAGGGAGGTTAGGAGACCCTGACATACCATGTACACCCGCGGGTCTAAGGGAGACTTCCCGGTCAGACGTACATGGTACGTCAGCGGTCGGGAAGGGGTTAAACACCAGGTTGGAAAGGTGAAGGGTGCGTCTGGATTCCAGCGACGTAGTTACATTGTAGCACAAAATGTCAGAATGAGTTATACAATGTAGTAAGTTTATGAAGGTGTGTTTGAGGGGCCGCTGCATACACTACATCTCTGTATTCAATAGCTGGCATAAGCATTTGTTGTACAATCTGCTTTCTTACCGCGGGGCTCAGGCAGGATTTGTTTCTGTACAGGGCACCTAGTTTGGGGTAGAGTTTAGATGAGAGTTTTTCGATGTGGGGGCCAAAGGATAGATTTGGGTCTAACCACATACCTGGATATTTGAGAGAAGTGACTGTGGTCAGCGTGCCATTTGATTTTGTCCTGATACATAGATGGGGCGTTTGCAATTTATGTAGTTTAGGTGCTGTTCCAAAGAGCATCGTAACAAGTAAATTTCAATGTATCCTTCCTGGTAAAATACTTTATAAATAAATATTAAATACTGAATAAGATAACGCACACGTCCACGACAGTGGACACAAATTAAAACTTTTACACACGTTTTGGTAGATGTTACTTTATGTGAAAAATCCACAAAATGGAAACAGGAGATGAAAAAACTAACTTTATTTTTCCTTTTTACATGCGATTACTTCAAACAAAGAAAAATAACAGCAGCATGTGTTTTATAATGTGTTTTTGTTGGTAATGCACAGGTAATCTAGTTACAGCTTATGTAAGCGGTAGTATCCCTTTAAACCTCCCAGACGCCATCAAATCTTCGCCCTGTTTTAAGTCACCCAAGAGCTCCCTATTAACATGCCTCAATACAGAATGCGCCTGTAAACATGTAACATAATGGCTATATTTCCTACATATTTATTTTCTGTTAAACTGTATATTTGTGTTGTTTTTTAGGCTGGGGTCAGACTAATGCATTTTTAACGTGCGTTTAGGCGCACTTAATCACGGCCGCAGTAGCAGCAAATGACGGGCAATGATGGCCAATATACGAAGTACGGCCGCACAAAAGTGCGGCCGCGCAACGCAAGCGGCAAACTAAGCATTTTTTCGAGAACGCAGAACCGCTTGTACTGATGTACAGAGTGCGCTGCGTCCGCTAGCAGCGTGTTTGCGTGATTAGGAGACGTCAGACGCTGCTAATGTTCAACCTACATAAAGTCCAGACGCAAAAATTGTTTTATTGACGATCCGTAAAAAAACACGCACTAAAATGCGCATCATATGACCGTTTTCGCGCATTCCGTGAAAAAATACGTCAATGTGTTCGGACGCACTTTTTTACGGATGACGCGAAAAATGCGTTCGTTTGACCCTAGCCTATATGTTGCATTGTATTGCTTTGCATTTCTGTAACAACTGTAACATTTCAATGGCTCTTGAACCCAGGGCATACTTGAAAACGAGAGAAATCTCAATGTATCCCTCCTGGTAAAATACTTTATAAATAAATAAATAAATATTACTTTGCAGCCATAAGTGACCTTATGGAAAACGTTGTCACTATATAAAGAATGATGACATTAAAACGTTATTCAAGCAGGTTTAAATAAAACTTTACGCCATTGAGTACACTCTGTAAATAAGATTAATAATGCATTGATGCTATGCTTTTACTGCACATGTGCTTGTTTTTATTTTTAGTACGCACTCCTAAAAAGATCCTCTGTTTTTACTGGAGGTTCTGTTCTGTGATGTTATTTTTACTGTTGGGTATGTTGATAACATGTACTAATCCTTCCTTTTATTTTCAGCATATTTTGTTTAGACGCAGTACTGACCCCATCTCACCTTGTTTTAACTTGGAATGCAATGCTGGGGATCTGGTCAGCATATATCATTGCTGGCAGAACTTGGCAGATCAAGAAGAAGAAGAAAAAAGAAATAAAATCATTAAACAAACGGTGCTATGTAAACAGACCCTAGGACACGCTGTATGGGATATATTTCTTATGCAAACTGCAGATACAGTATATAAAATAAAAATGAAATAAAAACAACCATCAGTTCATAGATACATGTCATTCATCCTTATATTAGCTAGGTCTATTATTCTTTCAGAGAGAGGCGTGAAGCCTTATATCCTGAATAGACTTACGTATAAACATATACCGAACAAATTGTGTATACTGTATATACAGTGGCAAGAAAAAGTATGTGAACCCTTTGGGATTACGTGGAGTTTTGCATGAATTGGTCATAAAATGTGCTCTGATCTTCATCTAAGTCACAACAATTTGAAAAACACAGTCTGCTTAAAATAATACAACACAAACATTATATGTTTTCATGTGTTTATTGAACATAACATGTAAACATTTACAGTGCAGGGTGGAAAAAGTATGTGAACCCCTAGCCTAATGACTTCTCCAAGAGCTAATTGGAGCCAGGAGTGAGCCAACCTTGAGTCCAATTAGTGTGATATTATTGGATGTGTTGCTGAAAGCTGTCCTGCCCTTTAAAAACACACACCAGTTTTGGGTTTACTGGTTTCAAGAAGCACTGTCTGATGTGAACCATGCCTCGCAGAAAAGAGCTCTCAGAAGACCTACGATCAAGAATTGTTGACTTGCATGAAGCTGGAAAGGGTTACAAAAGTATCTCCAAAGGTCTTGATGTTCATGTGTCCACGGTAAGACAGACTGTCTACAAATGGAGAAAGTTCAGCACTGTTGCTACTCTCCCTAGGCGTGGTCGTCCTGTAAAGATTACTGCAAGAGCACAGCGCAGAATGCTTAATGAGGTAAAGAAGAATCCTAGAGTGTCAGCTAAAGGCTTACAGAAATCTCTGGCACATGCTAACATTTTTGTTGACACATCTACAATAAGGAAAACATTAAACAAGAATGTAGTACGTGGGAGGACACCACAGAGGAAGCCATTGCTGTCCAAAAAGAATATTGCAGCACATTTGAAGTTTGCAAAAGAGCACCCGGATGTTTCACAGCACTACTGGCAAAATATTCTGTGGACAGATGAAATCAAAATTGAGTTGTTTGGAAAAAACACACAACACTATGTGTGGAGAAAAAAAAGGCACAGCACACCAACATCAAAACCTCATCCCCACTGTACAACATGGCGGAGGGAGCATCATGGTTTGGGGCTGCTTTGCTGCCTCAGGGCCTGGACGAATTGTTGTCATTGATAGAAAAATGAATTCCAGAGTTTATCAAGACATTTTGCAGGAAAACGTAAGACCATCTGTCCGCCAACTGAAACTCCGCAGAGGATGGGTGATGCAACAGGACAATGACCCAAAGCATACAAGTAATTCAACAAAAGAATGGCTTCAACAAAACAAAATACGCCTTCTGGAGTGGCCCAGTCAGAGTCCTGACCTCAACCCGATTGAAATGCTGTGGCATGACCTTAAGAGAGCGATTCACACCAGACATCCCAAAAATATTGCTACACTGAAACAGTTTTGTGAAGAGGAGTGGTCCAAAATTACTCCAGATCATTGAGCAGGTCTGACCTGCACCTACAGGAAACGTTTGGTTGGAGTTATTGCTGCCAAAGGAGGGTCAACCAGTTATTAAGTCCAAAGGTTCACATACTTTTTCCACCCTGCACAGTGAATGTTTACATGTTCTGTTCAATAAAAACATGAAAACATATACAGGGTTATTCAAAGAGATTCAAAAAGTCACCGCACGTTCGGTGACTTTTCATTCTCTTCAATTCGGTTCCTGTTGGCGATCCCATTTCGGTGACCCTGCGGTGTATTCAGCAAGCACCACAGGGTCCCCGAATTGCAGGGAAAATTCACCGCAAACCCGACGAAAACTAACCGCAAAACCCAGCGAATGCACGCCGAAAACCCTCAAAAACATCTGGATTAACCTGCCGAAAACCACGGAAAAACCCGAGCAGGAGCCGATCACACGCAGCGAAGCCTCCGGAAGAAGCCGAGAAAGCCGAGACCGCAGTCAGAGCAAAGTGAATAAATTAGGAAAACAGTTTGTATGAATGTTTGAAAAGTGAAACACTGTTTGCAAAGAAACTACTGAGCGAAAATGTCTGAAATTTGCACATGAGGTCCAAGGAATGATAATAAAAAGGGCTGTTACAGAAAGTAAGTAGTAATCTTAAAAGAAAAAAAAAAAGAAATCCAGAAAAATGCTTAAAATATCCTAAAAAATCTATAAATAAAGAGACTCTTTACTGCAGAATTTTATAATGAACGGTTTATTAGATATTGAATTAAAACGGGAATATTTTAAACATTGAAGCCTATGGGATTCTCCTGAATAAATTTGCCGCATGAAACCACCGAATGGCAGGGCATTTCGGGAACCATTCACTGCTGGTTTGTGTTCTCTGAATAGACGAAGCAGTGCTTTTTCATGGGGATTTCACTGCTCTCGAACAGGCACCGAACAGGCACCGTATGTTCAGGCAATTCGCCAGGATTTGGCGAATTGCCTGCTCTCTGGATAGCCAAATGGCTAAGAAAGGTAACCGAACGCTGATTTTCAGCGTTCGGTTACCTTTCTCAAGCAATTCGGATCTCTTTGAATAACCCTGATAATGTTTGTGTTGTAATATTTTAAGCAGACTGTGTTTTTCAAATTGTTGTGACTTCGATGAAGATCAGAGCACATTTTATGACCAATTCATGCAAAACTCCACGTAATCCCAAGGGGTTCACATACTTTTTCTTGCCACTGTTTATATATATATATATGTTCACTGTAGCCTAATTAGGCCGGTTGCACACTAGGCGTTTTCTTCTGCGCACTAGCGTACGTTAAAATGGACGCACTTTATGATGGAAGAGATGGTAGACACCAGACAATGCGTTAATTTTGACGCACGTCGTAAAAACAGAATTTGAGTTGAATGAAAAAAAAAAGCTGGGCTTTTGACATTTGACGTTCAGCACGCGGCCAACGTCGCGTCAATCCTAGCGCAACAGCCTTGGTGTTTCCATGACTGACGTCTTCAGCGCGTGTTATGCGTTGCGCGTGTACTACGTGTGTTCCTCTCTATCCGCGTAATTATATGCTACAACGCACCTCATAAAGAGTGTCATAACGCGCACTAGTGTGCAGAAGAAAATGCCTAGTGTGCACCCGGCCTTACTGGTATTATTTTTATTTTAGAAACTTTCAATATAAAGTATAGTCATTCCGACAGAAGTCACAGCTAGGGTCATCGTAAAGAATGGCAAAATGGACAACTGCCTCGTGGCCCATAATTCACAGAGGCCTCCAGCAGCTTGGTAAGATGTAGCCAGTGGTCATAGATTGACATGGAGGGTAATTCAGAAAGCACCAAAAAGTTCAGTGAAATTTCGGTGCTTTCTCATACGGCGCACTTCGGTACGTTTTGGCGCTTCCAGTTCGTTGACCCTGTGGTGAATTCAGTAAAATTTCAATCACCTACACCGTATAAAGTAATTTTTTCACATTTTATCATTCAAGCCTTTACGGTTATATATTCTATAAGGATTTTCTTTTAAAAAAAAATACAAATGGTAACTCGTTACTGTATCTTTATAAGTAAATACGTGATTTTAGCTAAAAAAACATTACATTTTTGTTAGTGCTGCACTACTCTTCACATTATAATTGAAAAGTGAACAATCGTGCTGCATTAATAAATTTAAAAAAACACATTTTTATTTTTATTATTTATTTTTAGGTTTTTCGTTTACAAGTAACCTGGTCATGTTTGGTATCAATGGAAAAGTCACGATCTGGCTTGGTTCTCTGTGTTTCCCTAAAGGCAAAACAGACTTGTAAGCTTTCAAAACAATTTCAGCACATTGGATGTCATGCCGATGTGCTGAAACATTAGGGGCATCTTCTGAAACCCTGCTGCAAGTGACTATAGTTTGCGTTAAATGGAAAAACTTTGCTTCACTCCAGAATCAGAGCAGATCGAGCATACTCAATCCCAGGGGCACCTGCAAGTGCTTTTGAAGATCAAGGTGTGTGGGTTTAGATTGTGGATAGAGTGAAGGGATGGGAAATAGTTTTATAAAAAAAGCTATAAGGATATAAGGCAGTGCATATTTTGGAATAGAGTGAGGGGTTAGAGAATGATTAGGCTTAGGACATGGTAGGCTAAATTAGGAAATGTTTTGCATAAAGGTGTAGGCTAGGGTCAGACGAACGCATTTTTCACGTCGTCCGTGAAAAAGTGCGTTCGAACAAATGGATGTATTTTTTCACGGAATACGCGATAGCGGTCATACGATGCACATTTTCGTCTGGGATTTTGTACGGATCATCAATAAAACCCTTTTTGCGTCTGGACGTTATGTTGGCCGGACATTAGCAGCGTCTGACGTCTCCTAATCACGCACACACGCCGCTAGCGGACGCAGCGCACTCTGTACGTCAGTACTAGCGGTATCACGTTCTCGAAAAAATGCGTTTGTTTGCCGCCTGCGTTGCGCGGCTGCACTTTCGTGCGGCCGTACTTCGTATATCGGTCGTCATCGCCCGTCATTTGCTGCTACTACGGCCGTGATAAAGTGCGGCTGCACGCGCGTTCGCACTGCTTTCGTCTGACCCTAGTCTAAGGGTTGATGGTTAAGATATGAATATCGTTGAGGTACAGAATAAGGGTTTTTGGATTTCTTTATGAACAAAGTTTTGTGCTACAAAGTCATTAGGATTTGGTCACTGAGCATAGTGAGATGATAGAAAGAAGGCTGGATAGAGTGAGGACTATGGAGGTGGTCAGGGAGGTTGCTGATTGGTTGGGAAGAGTTTAGGGTTTTAATCGGGTCATGGGACGAAGCCAAGATTTAGAAATAGAAAAAAAGTTTAGAAAGTAATTGGAATTTTGAAATATATTTGAGCAGTTAAAAGGTTTTGGAGTTGGGGATTAGAGTGAAAGCTTTTGGTTTTATTATGGTCAGCGGCAGAGTCAAGATTGATGAATAATTTGTTACCTGTCTCACAATCACAGGGCTCAGCTAGATAAGAGGGTCGTTGGCTAAGGGCCTAATAAATGATGGGGGCAAAGCTGAGGAAGTGAGCCGCCAGTTTCAATTTCCATGATAAATACTCAAGACACTAGCAGGTGGCCAAGGCTTGGGCTTTTATGGCGAATGGCTAACCACATGTGTACAGACATTTGTTGACTCACAACAACAGCCACCATCCATACTTCTAGTTGGAGTAGGGGTGCATTGCTTGATGCAGGGGTCAGCAAACTTGGCTCCCTGATGTTTTGGGATCTACATCTCCCATGAAGCTCAGTCACCCATTAGTCTGACTGAGCCACATGGGAAATGTAGTTCCCAAAACATCAGGGAGCCAAGTTTGCTGACCCCTGGCTTGATGGGTCCAAGATGTCTAGAGGCAGGGTGTATTTAAAATTAAGAAACCATATGAAGGCTCCAAAATAGGAGAAAAATCGAAAGAATGGTGGTGTTTGGAGGCATCCAACAAATTTAAAATGGCTGAGCCTGAATAGGGTGAGTGTTAAACCCGGGGGGGGGGTTAATTGGAGTCGGTTATAATATAAGATATACAGTAATAGGATATATATATATATCACGTATGCCTGGAGAAATGCTATGTTAACACAGGTTTAGAGGCAGTGGAGGTTTAGTACTTGCCGTAAGGGGTCTCAGAGTTAAAAATGTATTAGTTTTAGCTTGTACCGTCGCTATATGTTAATATTCATTACTATTTTTACCGTGGTGATGATATTGTGTAACTATAATGTGCCGTGACATTTTGGAAATTGACATTTCTGAAATCTGAACCTTCGGCAGTGAAGACGGCTCTGGACTAGATATTGTTCAACGCTCAGTTTAGAGCCTCAAACAATAATTATATACATATTATTTCTTTCAATAATTGCTCCTGTCAGTACCTGCCCTACTTTTACAGACACCTGTTGTTTATGAACATGAACACTGAAAAGAAACTAGAGAGAAATTTATCTGCAAGGCAAGGTGTGTAACACAACTAACACAGGGAACCTGATACCTAGAATATAGAAAGGCAGAAGTAAAAAAAAAAGCAACAGTATTAGCTCACTGATTTAAGTAGGAGCTAAAATGTTACGTACGTCATTTTTTAAAAAATCTATAGAGGTTATTTAGAGGGCACTGAAATGTCGCTGACATTTCGGTACTCTCTCGCTCCCTGCACTTCGGGGAATCAAATTTCCCGACCCTGAGGTGAATTCAGCATTCACTGCAGAGTTCCTGGAGTGCAGGGAATGGACCTGAAAATCCGCCGCAAAACCGTCACAAAAACCGACGAACATCGGCTGAAAAACCGCCTCAAACCCACTGAAACAAACTCATCCGATGCGATCCAAAGTACCGGATCACTCGACCTGCCGCAAAATCATGTCGAACATGTCTGGAAAAAGCCGATGAGCTGCCGAACACAGCTCAGACCAGCTGCCGGAAAAAGCCGACAAGCTGACGAACGGGGTAAAAAAAAAAAAAAAAAAACCAATTGAAAGTGTCAAATACTGAACGAAAATGCCTGTAATTTACATATAAGATGCAATGAATGATAATAAAAAGGACTCTTACAGAAAAAACTATCTAAAAAAAAAACGGGAAAAAAATTTTTGCTGAAAAAATCCAAAAAAATGCCTAAAACATCCTAAAGAATAGTTAAAGAGACTTTTTGTTTACTGCAGATTAAAATAATAAACTGTTTATTAGATATTAAATTAAAACAGGAATATTTTTAACATTAAAACCTATGGGGTTCGCCTAAATAAACCTGTCGAATGAAACCACTGTACAGCAGGGCATTTCAAAAACTTTTCACTGCTGTTCGGTGTTCTCTGAATAGATTAACCTTTGCTTCTCTATTGGGATTTCACTGCCGTCGAACAGGCACCGTACGTGCAGGCAATTCCCCAACATTTGGCGAACTGCCTACTCTCTGAATAGACGAATGGCCCCGAAATGTCACCGTACCGGGAAATTCACTGTTCGGTGCCATTTCAGAGCTAGATCGGCTCTCACAGAATAACCCTGTTAATATACATAAATGTGGTTAAATGAAGTTAAAGGGACACTCTATAAAAATGACCCCCTTTTTGTGGTTAAATGATAGGGCAGATGCTTCTACTTTATTATGTAAGTATAGTCAAAGAAATGTGCTGTATGAAATGTATCCGCTGATGCTTAGGATATAGTTCTCATGAAGAGCTGGATAAATAGGAAATAATTGGAATGTTTTGCATCTCTCAAGGACTTGTTGCCACCACTGTGATACATTTTAAAGCATGTTCATTCACAAAGACCGTCAAAAAATGGAGGCCGTAACTGCCTGGATGCGCATAATGCATCGTCTGTCTCGGTGACCTATTCACACGTTACCTTCACTATCGCTAGTTCGTTTTAGAGAGAAAAAGAAATCAACAACAAATTTTCATATGTAAGTGTTAGCATTTCTAAGATCTAGGCAAGGTCACACCTATCTTTACTGGAAAATATACATTAGGTCCTTTCTATACCAGATGACGCAATGCGGTATGACATGTTCAAACAAAATAAGTGGATGCTTTCAAATGCAATGACTGAAAAAAAAAAATAAGATACATTACTTGGACTGATAGGAAAACACCTTTTATCTAAAAGAGTGTTTCCAACTCTGGTCCTCAGGAGCCTCTAACAGGCCAGGTTTTACGGATTCCATTGGGGGAAATACAGGCTGAATCCTGCAATCACTGAGCAGCAAATCATATACATGCTGTGCTTCAGTTATCTATCAAACCTGGCCTGTTAGGGGTCCTGAGGAGCAGAGTTGAGAAACGCTGATATAAAACACATACCTAAAGCATCCTCTTGAAGATGACAATGTTGTTTTATGTCTTTTTTTTATGTCAGATTTTCTCTTGTCAGATTTTCTCTTGCCATTCTGGAAATCTGGATCGCCAAAGTTTATCATGGTTGCAACAAATCCCCGCCAAAAAGAAGACTCCTAATTGGGTAACCATTGAGAGATTAGGGTATTTTTTATTTTTATTTATTTTATTTTGCAAAGGATTTTACCAGGAAGTAATGGTCATTTGATCTGTAAAACCAGCTGAGGAAGCCACTGAGGATATCTCAACGGGCGAAATGCATTCTGGTCACTAATTATTCCCTTATTTTATATTTTGTTGTATTTTATGCTGTGTTTTATAAAATGTTTGATTTTTACTCCACCACATGGCGTTTTATTTGAAGTTGTACCCTACAACAACTTCTGAGCCTGATTCCTAAGGACCTAGGTTAGGTCCAAGAAAGTGGTGTAAAGACTTGAAGTATCAAGACTACCTGTACCGAAAAGGGCAAGTGGGTAGCCGTTAATAACCCAGAGGCGCATCGTCCAGAGCCAGGAAGGCTCTATTTCACGTGAGTGTGCTGACGCTTCTTTGGTTTATCCATGTGGTATACATCAGATCGCACAATGATGTTTTTCCTATTTTGAGGTTACCCTAGGAAGAAAGCTCTCTTCAGGATCTGGGAAATCTACTCCTGGGACTTAAAGAAAGGAACATTGTTTTCGCTGCACTCCATCCCCTTGGACTAATGGTTGCAACAACGTTGAACAATGGCAGTCAGTGAATAACCTCCTTAGAGGGTTATTCAATATGCGCCAGTGTTTGCCAAAATGTGCAATCATTGTCGAAAACTACAGTTGTTGTATTGCCGACACTCCAGCATTTGAAAAAATAATCCGAGCAGAAGCAGGAGAAGCTTTATAGTGATAAACATCCTGCTTGGATGACTTTTGTGAAATGCCAGCATTTATCAACGGTACAAATGCACTGATTTTCCAACTTTGGCAAAGACCAAAGATATTTGAATAACCATCCTCGGGCCCTATCACCTGGTGTGAGCTAACCCTGGCGTCAGCATGTTTTCGCGGTAGTGCCAGTTAAAATGAGTGTAGCGCTTGACCGACAGATTGTTTGCCTGCTGCTAGAAGTGGGAAAAATCACTTAACACGTGTTAATTTGTGATTCGTAGAGCGAGCTTACTGTACTTTCCGCGTCCTATACATAACATGGGGAGCGCTAGAGAGCACTTGCGCTATTGTAACTATTTATTTATTTATAAAGGATTTTACCAGGAAGTATACATTGAGATTTCTCTAGTTTTCAAGTATGTCCTGGGTTCAAGAACATTGAATTGTTACAGTTGTTACAGAAATACAAATACAATGCAAGATATTAAAAAACAACACGAATATACAGATTAACAGAAAATAAATATGTAGGAAATATTTATTTATAGTCACTAGGTTACATGTTTACAGGTGCATTCTGTATATAGTCACTATGTTACATGTTTACAGGTGCATTCCGTATTGAGGTATGTTAGTAGGGAGCTCTTGAGTGACTTTAGACTGGGGGAAGATTTGGTGGCGTCTGGGAGGTTATTCCATAACTGTGGTGCTCTGTAGGAAAATGATTACTTGGTGCCTGCCCTAATTTTTAAATTGGACGCTAAACACAAAATTTTACCTACTGCTCAACTCTGGTGTTAACTGACGAAAACGGAAAAAAAAGGGGAAAAAAGTCAAAGGTTCTCGCCCAAAATTAACAGGCAATTAACAGGTAATTGAAAGGAATGTAGCACAGGTGTTCTCTTGGCCCCATACACCATAGTAATGGATCTGGTCTGCAATGTCACTGCTGTTGCAGTAGGCTCTATTATGATATATAGAAGAGAGAGAGACACACTCCAGAGCGCAAACCTGTACCTAATGAAAGAGTGGGAGGAGAGGTCTTTTCGCTCTAGGTGGCGTAATGCTCAAAGGTTGAGTCTATGTGTACATATATTCACACAAAATTGCATAAGCAAAGATGCAAGCAAACATATATCATATAAAATTTAAAAACAGCATTGCATATATGGTCTGATTGATATAAAAGATCCTTTGTAATGCAGTATTGGTGGTATATCGCCACCTAGTGTCCGTATTTCAAAAAGTCTTTCAATTGAAGAAATGTGTAATAAATAAAAGTTCTTTCTGATCTGCGGCACTTCTCTGTCTCTCTTGTACCTCCGAGAGAACAGGAGAGTGTGATTAGAATTGTGCCAAGCACTGGATGTTATTAGTCTGAATGATGGATGCACACTTACGCAGGTTTATTCCTCGTGCTGCAAGCGGCTGGTCTGTGAAACGACTCTTCTTTTGGTGCTTACTCCTCTGTTCCTGTGGTGATCGGTCCCAGGGCCCAGCAGATCCAGGACTTCCCTTCTGGGGGTGCTAGGATTCTTTGTATGGTGCCTTGGTTGAAAGCAATACCGGAAGCAGGGATGGCCAATAAAGATGTGGATTTTATTCACATAAGTATAAAAAAACAATAAAATGGGCTTGGTGGAGATATAAAACAAATTAAAATAAATGGTGTCCTTTAAAACGCGTTTCACTGCTCAGGTGGCGGCTTCATCAGTCATGGATGAGTTGGTGTATACAGTTGTGTTCAAAATTATTCAACCCCCACTGAAATTGAGTGTTTTGACCAGTTTGACATTGATTTTGATCATTCAGTCATCTTGCTTACAATTAAATCAAAGAGGCACGTGTAGGTCAGACAAATATAACATAACATTTATAATGAAATAACCACAAATGTCTTTTCTGTGCTCACATCATTATCAGTTTTATTCAACCCCCAAGTGACATTCAATCTTAGTACTTAGTACAACATCCTTTTACAGTTATAACAGCTTTTAAACGTGAAGTATAGCTTGACACAAGTGTCTTGCAGCGATCTATGGGTATCTTCACCCATTCGTCATGGGCAAAAGCCTCCAGTTCAGTCACATTCTTAGGCTTGCGCACTGCAACTGCTTTCTTTAAGTCCCACCAGAGGTTCTCAATCGGATTTAAGTCAGATGACTGCGATGGCCACTCCAAAATGTTCCAGCCTTTAATCTGCAACCATGCTCTAGTGGACTTGGAGGTATGCTTGGGATCATTGTCCTGTTGAAAGGTCCAACGTCTCCCAAGCCTCAGGTTTGTGACGGACTGCATCACATTGTCATCCAATATCTCCTGGTACTGAAGAGAATTCATGGTACCTTGCACACGCTGAAGTTTCCCTGTACCTGCAGAAGCAAAACAGCCCCAAAGGATGATTGACCCCCGCCATGCTTCACAGTAGGCAAGGTGTTCTTTTCTTCATAGGCCTTGTTCTTCCTCCTCCAAACATAGCATTGATCCATGGTCCCAAACAGTTCTAATTTTGTTTCATCAGTCCACAGAACACTATCCCAAAACTTCTGTGGTTTGTCCACATGACTTTTGGCATACTGCAGTCGACTCTTCTTATTCTTTGGAGACAGCAAGGGGGTGCGCCTGGGAGTTCTGGCATGGAGGCCTTCATTACGCAGTGTGCGCCGTATTGTCTGAGCTGAAACTTCCGTACCCGCATCTGACAAATCTTTTCTCAGTTCCTCAGCAGTCACACGGGGACTTTTCTCCACTCTACGCTTCAGGTAGCGCACAGCAGTCAAAGTCAGCATCTTCTTTCTGCTACGACCAGGTAGCGTTTCAACAGTGCCCTTTGCCTTGAATTTGCGAATGATGCTTCCTATGGTCTCTCTTGGTATGTTTAACATCTTTGCAATCTTCTTATAGCCATTGCCCTTCCTGTAAAGAGTAATCACCTCTTCTCTTGTCTTCCTGGACCATTCTCTTGACTTCACCATGTTTGTAACCACACCAGTAAATGTCTAGAAGGAGCTGAGTATCACAGTCATTTTAAAGCTGCCTAATTGGTGCTTATTATGCTTTATTGCTGCTCCGTGACATCCACAGGTGTTTTCAATACCTGATTGGAAACACTTGAATGAACCTCTGTTCTTCAGAGTGGTAGTCTTTAAGGGATTGAATAATTGTGTCAATGAAGAATTCACAAAAGAAACATTTACTACTGTATTACAAAACCAATTGATGTCATTTTAGTTGCATATGGTTCTTTAAAAAGTCCTTGTAGGATTTCATTCTGAATACAATTACAAATGTACACTAAATTCCCTAAAACCCTTTACAGCATTGGGGGTTGAATAATTTTGAACACAACTGTATGGACAGGTCTTATAAAGGGTTTTACTTTCTGTTTAGGTGCTGAAAGCTGCCAAGAAACTGTGGGCGCTGCCATCTTGGGGGAGTGGTAATGTTTTCCAGCTGCCTGATTGGTCACGCCATGTTACTTCCTGTTTGGCGGCCATCTTAGGTGGGGCACTTCCTGTTTCAGCGATTCCAGTTTCAATTTCGGCGGCCATGTTTGTAGAGCAGTCCTAATATGGCAATTCCGGCGGCCATGTTGGTGGAGCACACTAAAAGTGGCTGACTAATGTCCTGAGGACTTTATATCCTCCCTGTAATAGCGATTTTACATTGGTGCAATAACGCATTTACACTGGTGCAGTAATCATTATATTTTAGAATACACATAGAGGGTTTCAGTGTAATATCCCTTGGTCAATTCTATTATAGATACTTAGGGGGTTCCAGTACAATATACATTGATCAATTCTGTTATAGTATAATATGCATTGATCAATTCTGTTATGTTTACTCAGGGGATTTCAGTGCAATATACATTGATCAATTCTGTTAAATACACAGAGGTGGTTTCAGTGTTATATTTGTGTTAGATATATGCAAATGCATTACTCAGTTAATAGACTCTTATGGGTACAATGATTTTTTTTGTAAACTAAAACAGTGTTCAGTTTATAAGCACGTAAGGGTACAATCCTTTAATATATAAAGGCCTAATGGCTCGCAGTCTGTAGATGCTTTTATATTAAAAAAAAAAAACCTGAATGGCTCACGGTGTATAGATGCTTTGTATAGACCTTATAGTCATTAGTCGTAGGGTACTTGTTGGCATACATTTGTGGGGTATACACGCATAAAGTTTTATTATTGTCTTAATTGGAAAGATTTAGTGGTATTAGTCTGAACATGTGTATTGGGTTATCAACGTTTAATGACCAGACCATAGCGCATAGGAATAATATATCTATGACCAGACCATAGCGCATATGAATAATATATCTATGATGCTAATTAGATAGTGCATGTGGACAGAGTTGGATTGTGGAAAAGGGGGAAGAGAGTATTTCTGGTGAGGAATACTGTATTTTAATTCAAGAAATGGGAAAGTTCAAAGTCGATGTTTAGGCCATGTGGGTGTAATGTATGTAGGTTATAGATGTAACGCATCTCTTCTTTACTTATTTCTTATTCTAAATCTCCTCCTCTCCATTGGTTGCGTACAATTTTTAGACCTGTGAATACGAGGCCTGCTGGATCTTTGTTATGTTTCACTTTATAATGCGCCGATACACTGTGTGATTCAAGGCCATTCTTTATATTTCTGACATGTTCCTGTATCCTCTTGCTGAGGGATCTTGTGGTTCTTCCCACGTATTGGAGGCCACAGGGGCATGTGAGGAGGTAAATTACATTCCTAGTGAAACAGTTCATCAAATCTGTTATTTTTATTTTTCCTCTTTCTGTGGGTATCTCTGTGACTATTCTTTTCTTGCTCTTAGTGTTCCTGCAATTTAAACAGTTCCCACATCCATAAAATCCTGGTTTGACACCAAACATGGATTTTAGTTTTTTGGGGGGAGGATGTTGACTATGTGTAATTCTCTGTTTCAAATTCTTTGTTCCTCTGCATACTAGGTTAGGTTCTTTCGGCAGGATGTCTTAAAGAAGTGTATCCCTATGGAGGATTGGCCAGTATTTTCGTATAATCTTCCTTATTTGTCAGTTCTGTTGATTATAGTTGTATATGAGCGGTATGTCTGTTTTATATCCTTCTTCTTTATTTTTATAGATTAATAATGGTTCCCGTTCCAGATCATTTATTTGTTTTTTTGTGTGTTGGAGGGTTTTTCTATTGTAGCCTTTTTCTTCAAATTTTTGGAGGAGTATGTATGCTTGTATGTCGTAATCTTGGGTTTCTGTACAGTTTCTCAGAATCCTGAGGAGTTGTCCTTTGGGTATATTATCAAGGCATTGTGGCATATGGCAGCTGTCTTTTTCTATATAACTGTTAGTATCAACTTTTTTGAAAAATGTTTTCGTTTTCAATTTTCCTCTTTCAATGAAGATTTTGAGGTCCAAAAAATAAATTTCGTCTCTGCTCCAAGTGGTATCTAGTCCTATATTTCTTTTGTTTTGGTTCAGACTGATGATGAATTTTTCCAAAATGTCTTCTCCTCCTTTCCAAACGATAAGTATATCGTCGATATACCTTTTATACACTACGAGGTTCTCTTTCTCCCTGAAAGCCATAAAAATGGGCCATAAATAAGTTGGCATATGCTGGAGCAAAGCGAGTTCCCATCTTTGTCCCGCTTTTTTGTAGAAAGAAGTTGCCTTTAAACCAGAAGAAGTTATTCTTAAGGATCAATTCAATTCCCTACATAATGGACTCTATTTGTTCCGGTAGGAAGTTTTTTGATTCTTCCAGAAAGTGGCGTGTAGCTTCCATTCCTTTATCATGTGGAATATTCATATATAGGGATCTGACATCACTTGTTACTAATATATATTCATCCTTCCAATCAATTTATTCTAATATCTGTAGGACATTAATGGTGTCTTTAAGATATGCCGGGGTGGATATGACTAGCGGTTGAAGCAGTCTGTCGATATACTCCGAGACTCGGCTGGAGGCTGAATTAATGCCAGATACAATGGGTCTTCCCAGAGGATTTTGTATATCCTTATGGATTTTTGGGAGGAAATAGAAAACTGGTGTCTTTGGATGTTGTATCTTCAGATATTCGTATTCTTTTGTGTTCAAGATACCCAATGCGTAGCCTTTCTCTAGATATTCATGGAAGGTATTCTTTATCCTCAGTGATGGATCTGTAGTCAATGTTTCGTATGTGGAGATATCGTTAAGGAGTCTGGATGCTTCAGTTTCATACTGAGTGGTGGTCTTAATTTCCACCCCTCCTCCTTTGTCCGCTGGTTTCACTATAAGGTTCTCATTGTCTGTTAGATCCCTTATTGCTTGTTCCTCCTTTTTTGTCAAATTCTTTCTTTTGCTTATGGGGATTTTTTCAATTTCCATCATCACCATCTGCTCGAAAGTGTTCATTTCTGTGGATATCATTGACTTCGGGAAAAATTATGATTTTTCTTTCAATTCAGTATGTTGGTATATCTGGATCGGTGTAGTCCTCTCTAGGGCTTTTTAAAAAGTATTTTTTAAGGCAGAGGTTTTTCTTGAATTTCTGTAAATCCACAAACATTTCAAATTTGTTAAGTTGTTTGGTGGGTGCGAACTTAAGTCCTTTTCTTAGGATTCCAATTTGTTCTTTATGGAGTTCTTTCCCACTGATATTGAAAATACCTCCCTTTTCTTGTGTTGTTTCTTTATTTTTTTTCTGTTGGTTTCTGACTTTTATTCTGGTTCTTCCTCCTCTTCCTGCTCTTCTTCCTCTTCTCTTCTTATTCTTTTTCTTGTTTTCATTGCTTGTTTTTCTTTTGGAGATCCTTGTGTCACTGGTCCTATTCCTCTGCGTGGGTGGACCAACTGAAAATCCCCTCCTTCCTCAGGTTGTTTCTCTTGTCCGAGAACTTTGTATCTGTTCCTGGTGGAGATAGGGTACGAATCTTCTTGTCCCCTTCCCTGGTTCCTCCTATTCTGGGGAGGACCTTGTCTTCTTTCGTTTCTGGTCGTATAATGATAGTAATTGTCCCTTCCACCGTTCCATGTATTATAGTGTGGATAGTCATTATATTTTCTTCCTCCTTCATATGGGGCTCTATAAGGAGCTCTGTAGTTCCCTCTCTTCCGTCTCTGTCTGTATCTGTAGGGGGTTCAGGGATTGTATGGTCCCATTGGTCTTTCGTTCCTTCTTGGGGTGTATGTTTCTCTGTAGGAGACCCTTCTTGTATTGGGATTCCTCCTTTCTTCTAAATCTTCTTCGAAGGCCAGTTGATTCATCTCTCTATCCTCTTGTTCCTCTCTATATGAGGTGTTTCGTGCCCTCCTTGTGTTAATCCGTTGTTTTCTCTCGCCTCTGTAAGCGTGTACTGTAACTCTATGTTTTCGGAGTTCCTTCTCTTTGATCTTGTGAGTCTTCCATCCTTTTGGTTTTCTTCAATGTTTTCTTCTTTTTCTTTCTTCTGGTTATCTAGTTTCCAGATTTCTCCTTTATCATAGTACTCAAGGTCTCTCAGATACTTCTTTCTTTAGACTTCCTTTATTTCCTGGTCCATTTTGTCCAAACGATGTTCTATTTTCTCCATATAGTCAGTAACTTCTTCTGCATTACATATAGTAAGTAGATCTTTATTATGTTTGTCGATGTTAAGGTTAGCTTCCTCCAGGATTTCTTTCCTTCTCTCTATGATGACATTCATCATGTGAAGGGAGAAGCCCTCTAGCATTTTCTTCCATTCTTCCAGGAAGGGGCTATCTTCTCTCTCAAAAGAGGGGCCTTTTGTAAAGCGTAGTCCTCTTGGGACCATTTTATTCACCGAGTATTTCTCTAATGTTAAAATTTCTCATTTAAGTCTAAGTTCAGTCTTTAATTTTTTTTTCCAATTCTTTCATAGTGGTATATTTATCTATTCCATCCACAATGATCGCTTCAAGGTTATCTCGACTGAAAACCTCCTCTTTGTTGACACAAAATTTATTTCTAAATTCCATGTCTCCTGCTGCTCCAAAAGTGTTGTGTATGGGGGATGTGAGTAAAATGGTCAAGAAAAAGTTTCACAATACCTATATATGGAGCGCTGGGTGAGGTGGTGAAGGTACCTTTTGGGTGTATTATCTATTATGATATATGTTTCCTTTATCCACATATATCCTAATTCTAAGGCTAGGGTCAGACGAGCGTGATTTCTACAGACTGTACGTCCGTGCACACGGACGTACGTTAGTACGGAAGACGCAGTAGTGGCCAGACAGTCCGTTTTTTTCACTGACGTATATATTTTGACGGATGTAGGAGGGAAAATAAATTAAAAAGCAAAAGCATTTTGTCCGTGAAAAATGCTGGACGTATAAATGCAGTCCGTCTGACCACGTTCCATCACTCACACACAAAGCTATGCGGACGTTGCGGACGCAGTGCACTTTGTGCGGCCGTTCTAGCGGTTGTACGTTCTTGCCTGCCTTGCGTCCGTGGGCCGCGGCCGTTGTGTGTCCGCAGTTCAGTGCGGACGTACTTCGTGTAACGGGCTCCGATGGGCTTCCTGTCATGCTATCATGGACGTACTTTTAGGCGCAATCACGGACGTGAACACTACGCTCGTCTGACAGCAGCCTAATATATTGCCTAATTTTAAACATTTTATGCTGGGGGTTATTCATAGTATGGAAGCGGCTGATTATTAGGGTGACCATGCGGACCATGTTTAAAGGGACATATGGATAAGTCTAGCCCTGAAACATGTTTTATTTATATGCTGCAGCAAGGGACTTTATTGTGGCTCACCTGGCCTTCCTTATGGATCTATTAAATGCAGTGTAATGATTCTACATTCTGTTGGGTGGCATTTATCATGCAATGCCCATTGCCCATCAGCCTTAATTAATATACGTGCATATAAACATGGATGATACGGCCACCTTGGAGGATTATAATTATGCAGGGGTGTGAGGGCTCTTGGCTGGATGTGTTCATACTTATACAAACTTGTGAAGGCAGGGGATAGGTATGGCCCGGCACTCTGCAAGGGAAAAAAACTGTTCTATCCTGTACACAATCGCATTAGTGCTGGGTCTCAGCCCGTTTCTCAGCGTTTCCCTAGCACGAGCTAAAGGACCTTGTACATGGACTACAGCGGAAAAGGTGATCTGTTGGTGGGTCGGCAGGCGCTACCTTTGAGCAGCTCGCGCTAGATTTTTCCGTTAGCGATGGTGTTTTAGCTCACACCAGGTGATAGTGTCTGTTTAACACATGTATGATTTTTTTTTGATTTTTTTACGTTTCTTACATTTTTTTTATAGCAGCTGCAGAATAAATGAACTCACGTGAGCTTTTAAGGATATCAGTAGCATCCATTGAAAGGGAAATTAAATCAGCTACATCTCTCAATCAGTATAATTGCATTTAATTTATCTAATTTAATGCTTAGAATTATTGTTTTGATGAGCTGAACTACAATCCCATGAGAAAAAAAAACACTGAGAAAAAAATAACCCTTTTTTTTTTTAAATTCACAGTGATCTTGTCATTCTAACACGTTCCCCCTGTGATTATTTAATTTTCTGAATCAGCTGATTTGGAAACTCTTTCTATAAAAGATACGGGGGTTATACTCTAAGCTACGGAAGCCCAGAAAGGCCATGTATTTTTAATATTTATTTTGGTTTGTTTCATTAACATTTTTTTGTCATACACTGAAAAAAAAAAGTAATGAAAACAAAATAGTTTTATTTTGTTTTCCATGCACTGAAAAAAAAGTCAGGAAAACAAAATTGTTTTCCTTAGTTTTCCTGACTTTTTTTTTTCATACATTGTTAGTAAGGAAGCCCAGAGAGGCCATTTTCAGTTGGGAAGTGTCATAGAGAGGAAGCACACACTGAAAGCAGTTACTTTGATCCTGATTCACACTACTGATCCAAGTAGATCTTGAGGAATAGAATTCCTTGCCTTGATCACTCTTAATTCTCTCACTTCACTAAAGTACCTATGAAGTCTTCTTCCTCTATATCTTTCCAGGTCTCTTTCTGATCCCCTGTGGATTTTTGCATCCTGACTTTTTTTCAGGGTGCTTTTTGAGCAGCCATTTGAGGGGGGCTGTTTTAGGTAAAGACAGTAATCTATTCCTCAAGATCTACCTGGATCAGTATTGTGAATCAGGATCAAAGAAGCTGCTTTCAGTGTGTGCTTCCTGTCTATGACACTTCCCATCTGAAAATGGCCTCTCTGGGCTTCCTTACTAACAGTGCATGAAGAAAAAAGTCAAGAAAACAAATGAAAACAATTTTGTTTTCCTGACTTATTTTTTTTTCAGTGTATGAAAAAAAAAGCAAGGAAAACAAAGTAAAACAATTTTGTTTTCCTGACTTTTTTTTTCAGTGTATGAAAAAAAAAAAGTTAATGAAACAAACCAAAAAAAAATTAAAAATGCATGGCCTTTCTTGGCTTCCGTACTAAGCATCATAGTGGCAGCAAAGTTCAATGTAGCTGCAAACAGCAGTAGAAATCACAGTTGTTGCATTTGCAATGAACTTGTACCTGTACAGAGAAGCAAAAATCAGCAACGGCAGGTGAAGCTGCTGCAAACAAGGGTTAACAATGGTAGCATTGTAAAATTCATATACTGCAGCTATTCTCCATTTAGTGTTGTTCTACCCTTGTTTCCAAAATTGTCACTATCATGGACAAAGCAAAGAAGTCTGTACTGAATAACTTCAGTAGAAGCTATAGTGGAAAGAATGGTGAACCCCCCCCCCCAAAAAACAAAAGTAAAAACCACAATAAATGCCGAATTCTCCATATTTTCACAATATCTCTAGACTGTAAGATGTAAGCAGGGCTTTCTGTACCTCTTGCTTCTGTTCCTATGTTTGTTTTAATTTTGTCTTGTTCCATTGGTTGTTGTAAAGCACTGCAGGAATTGTTGACGCTATATACATGATGATAATAAATAAAACTTGATTAACAGTAGCTCCCTGAAAGCCACCAAACTAGATCCACCATTCTTACAATTAACTTATAAGGGGTTAGTGACTGACTAATATATTGTATTTATTCCAAGCTCATATTATCTACTGCCCCTTGACTACTGTAACCCCTTTCTCACTGGCCTCCAGATTCTCCCTCTGCAGTCTGTTAGGAATGCCTGTGTCAAACTCACACACCTCACCTCTCACACCTCACCTCCCGCACCTCTCGCATCTCGCCCCTTTGTCAATCTCTACACTGACTTCCTGTTTCCTTTAGAATCAACTTCAAAATACTGGTGACTGCACACGTACTGCGCCCCTATGTACATCTCCTCCCTTATTGGCAGGTATGTCCCATCCCGACCACTTTGCTCTGCCAATGATCTGATGGTATTGTCTCCTCATACCCGCACCCCCAACGCCCACCTTCGGGACATCTCACGAACTGTCCCCACAACATTAGACTCTCCACATCTCTTAAGTCCTTCAAGAAGTCTCTGAAAGCACATTACTTTAGAGAAGCCTATCGACTCACTCCATGATCCCCATTGTAAATTTCTTGTTCCATCTTCCCGTACAGACCCCACGCACCCCGCTACTTCTTGTACTCTGCTGTTTACTAGGGATGTGCATGGCTGAAAAATTTGTTTAGTTTAGTTTCATTATGTTTTTAAATCATTTCGTTTTCGGAATTTCGTAACTAATTTCATTTCGTATTTCGTTTTGTTTCGTTTTGGATCGATTTGAAATTTCGAATCGATTCGAGTTTCATATATCAATTCGATAGTTGATATCAATTTGAATTTCGGATCACTAAATAAAACCCCAAATAATCAAATTTTGCTGTTAAATGAAAAGCTAGGGTTAAATTTTAAGCTGTGTCACAGATTTAGTATTTGAGTCAAATTAAACAGTGAAACAAAATTAATTTGTTTCATAAAGTCCTTTGCTGACTATTACTTGTATTGTAAGTTAAGATCAATTCGATAGTTGATATTAGTTTGATAGCTCATTTTAAATTCAATAGTTGATATCAGTTATTCAAATTTTTCTTTTATGATGAAGACACAGTGTAAAATGAAATAAATTTGTTATATACCATTTCGCTTAGTTTCGAATTCGTATCGTATCGATTCGTTATTCAGAAGTACTTCCGAAATACGAATTATCAAATTTCTTTCCAAATTCCGAATTTTTCCGAAACGAATGCTCATCTCTACTGTTAACCCTCACCTAGTGGGTCACCCCTTTCCTCTTAGATTGTAAACTCTCGAGCAGGGTCCTCTCTCCTACTGTTCTGTGTTTTTAGCTTGTATATTTGATGTTATGTCTCACCGATTGTACAGCGCTACGGAACTTGATGGCGCTCTATGATTACTTGTAACTGTATTTTAATTATAAATCTAAAAAACATTATTCTCCTCTGAAGTAATGTTTCTGTGCAGACCAATTGGCCTTCTGGCTCCTGAGACCTCCCAAAGACTTTAGGAGTGTCAAAAATTTTGATCAATGTCAACTTTTATGGAGAAAGTATGGATTTTATCTCAAAGTCACATTATACGTTATTGTGACACGAAGTTTAACTTATACCAGGGGCTCTACTTCTTGCTTTTATATCTAGTTTCTACAATTACGTTTTTGGCAGCTTGGACAATCACGTCATTTCTTTTTTCTAGACTGCAAGAAAAACAATACCATAGAAATCTCTAAATACGGTCCTTTTACTCACATTTATTATAATCGTTCGGTGGAAGGAAGACCCCTTCAAAGTTGTTGTTTGTGAGCTGAAAATAAATGATTTACTTTTCTTTTCTTAAAATGATTGTAAAGAATAAATGAGAATTGCATTTAAAGAGATTTGTAAAGCAATGAGATTCACTGTGTCTCCCGTTTTTGTTGAAGGGATCTCACAATTGGATGGAAACTATATAAAAAGCTATAGATCTCTGAATCATTCGCATGCAAAGGTTAAATGGGAAACTGCTGCTAGATTTATCGCACTGCACATATATGACTTTGATTTTAAGTTCTTCAGGCTTCTCAGGATGGGGATCAAGTACTAAAAATACACAAACAAATATTCTAACAACAATGTAAAATTTAAAAAATATATGTAAAGAAATCAGTGTACACATGGTCTTGTTAATTCGATTAATCTTGCTTTTTTTATTCATTCTTTGCAGGGTGACATTTCAGTCCTCATTGGGACATGTCTTGTAAAAAGTCCAGGAGAAGACTGAAACCTTGACCTACTGTTACTGAAAAAAAAAGGTGAATTTAAATGAGAAGACTTATTGGGCACTGCCACTGATTTGGGTCTACGGTTGTGGCGGAAGATAGCACTGAGGCAAGTATTAGTGTTTATATTAGAGGTGGTGCAATTTGGTTTGGGTGGATTCAGAATTCGACCAACTAAAGGGAAATTTGGCATTTCAGATCAATCCCGTTCCAATTAGAAATATCCCGAAATGATCTGAACCAATCCGATTATAATTGTCCAGATATAATAATTGGATTAACTCAGCATATTAAAACTAATTTGGAGAAATCATAATCACAACAAATAGTGTAACCCTAACCCTAATTATAAAACAAACATAAACTGTAAACCTACTTGCAACACTAACCCTAATCATTATCATAATAAACCTAACCCCAACTGTCACCCTGAATCTAATCCTAACCCGAATCAATGAAACAAACAAAAACTGTAACCCACAACCCTAACTGTAAATCTAACCCAAACTGTAACCGTAACTCTAGTCCTAACTAGGGATGGGCTGCCAGTTCGATTTGAACATGAGTTCGAATCGAACATTGGCCGTTAGAAAGTTCGGCGAATTTTGAACTTTTTGCGATGTTCGCAAAAAGTTCGACTGTTAGTGAAACACTGTTTGCAAAAAAACTACTGAAGGAAAATGTCTGGAATATACACATAACATCCAATGAATGAATGATAATAAAATGGGCTGTACAGAAAAATGAAAAAACGATTATTTTGCAATTTTTTTCCAAAAAATGCTTAAAAGATCATAGAAAATCTAAAAGTAGAGAGACTCTTTACTGCAGAATATAATAATAAATGGTTTATTAGATATTGGATTGGCCCAATATTTGGGTGCACTGACCCGTGTACCGGATGCATACAGGGCAGCCATCAGAAATGATGGGGCCCCTTACTGAACCTCTCGATGGAGCCCCCCGTAAACATCCTCAACCCGTAACAGCTTTTTGCCCCCTTCCAAAACAAACAAGGACATAACACAGTTCCACAGCAATAAAACTCACAGTAAAATTAGGCTGGGTTCACACCACGGCGTAGCGCATACAAAAAAACGCGCGAACGTGCGTTGCAGCGCGTTCGCGGCTATGATATGGCCGCGAACGCGCTGATAACTGCCCCAAAGAAGCTCCCGCACTTCTTTGGACGTAGGGCGTTTATCAGCGCGTTCATGATTCCCACATAGGGAATCATGGGATTTCATTGTTTGAGCGTTTTACAGCGCACAGGAGCGCGCTGTAAAACGCTTAGGTGTGAACCCAGCCTAATGTGTGGTGTGTATGAGCGTATCTGTCATGTCTGGGGCTCAGAGGGGGCCCCGGCACCCGGCGGCGCCACCCACAAGCTGGGTGCCAGGAGTTGTGCCGGCTTCCAGAGCTCGCAGGGCTGGTCAGGAAGTGGGTCGCGGCATGATGATGCGCGCCCAGTGCCCACCAGGTTTAAATACAGACGGCACGATCCGGCTCATCGCCCTGTCGTGGAGCATGCTTCCCTCAGTGCTGAGTGTCTCCTGGTGATTCACTACTTGGTTGATTTTTCAGTCTCTGTTGTTTCCTGGCTTGTATGAGAACCACCCCCGTGTACCAGTCCTTGGCTATTCCTTGACCACTCTAACTCTGATTGATTTTTGGCTTATATGATAGTTACCCCTTGTGTACCGCTTTGACTATCCCTGACCACTCTAACACTGATCCATTTGGGCTTGTGTTAGAATGTGTCCTTGTATACCATCTGGCCTATTTCAGGTATTTCCCACTCATTGTTCATCAAACATTTCCCACTCATTGTTGTTCAAACATTTCCCACTCGTTGGTGATAAAACATTTCCCATGGCTTCAAATCGTGTTTAAACATGAGCAAAAGCAGTAAAAATTAGCTCAGCACACATCGGTGAAATGGCTCAGCACTCCACAGTGAAAGGGTTAAAAATGTTTTTTAAAACTTTTTTTTCATTGTTTCCTGTCCCCCAGGGCAGTAATCGGACCCCCATACACCTTTTATGGCCAATATCTTTCATATATGCACTTTCATTTTTGGAAGTTCGACCCCCATTGACTTGCATTACGTTCGAGTTCGAATTCAAACTTTTCGGCCGTTCGGGAGTTCGAACCGAACACGGGGGTGTTCGGCCCAACCCTAGTCCTAACCCTAATCAATGAAACAAACAAAATATAATAAACGACCCAATATAGTGGACGCTTCCCTATTCAAAATCGTCCGGTTCTGATTATTTCGGAATCCAACATTATAAAGAACTATGCAAAGACAGATAGAAGTGGCCGGGGAAAATAAATAATTGTGCTCAAAATTATTTGTTTCTCTTGGAAAGGGTCCTGCAACTCTAATAAGGTTTGTTAAGATTCGGGGAAACCTAACCCTAACTGTAACCCTAACTATAGCCCTACTCCTAATCAATGAAACAAACCAAAACTGTAACCCTAATCATAAAACACACATAAACTGTAGAGCTAACCCTAACTGTAGCCCTACCCCTAATCAATGAAACAAACCAAAACTGTAACCCTAACTGTAACCCTAACTGTAACCCTAACTGTAATCATAAAACACACATAACCTGTAAACCTATCCCTAACTGTGGGTTGCACCTGTTTGCCCATGACATATCATCATGATGATGTGTGAGGTGGCAGTGTTGTTCCTGCACTTGTTTTGATCCTATCACATTAATATGTGCAAGAAGCATTTTTACTAACATGATGCAGGTAACCGCTCTTTAAATTCAAACGGATAATATAAATTTTTATGGTTCAGTGTTCGTGATTGACTTTCGGTCTTGTTTCCATCCCATGGCTATTTCCACGAGAAGAATATCTAATTGTTGCCTTTGGCTTCCTCAGGAGATTGATGCTGAATAAATAACTCTGTGATATGAGAGAACTTGACTTGCATTTTTCTAAGCATGCCACCATGCTAAATGCAAATCTGGGTAAACTGACATGACCTTATAGTCAATCACCGATATGTCCTGAAAGCCTCTGGCTCTAGGGTGGGGGGGTGAAGATATACTGCTTTGAAGTGCCTTTTTACTTCCCCTCTGGCTCTCAAACTGTTAAATAATTTTAATTGTTAATCTGGATGCTTTCCACACACAAAAAAAAATGTAAGCGCTCGATGAAGCAGCCAAATTAAGTTGAAACAATGTCTTACTCGTCAAGCTCCAGCTTTTATGACATGTTGCCAGGCCATTCACCTGCACCCTGGAGGCAACGACATGCCCCAAAAACAAGAGTAGTCATGTTTCCCACTTACTCACCAAGCAATTCACTGGCTGGAAAACACATTTATTTTGCTATTCAATCCCCAAGAAAAGAAATGTAATTTAAGAGCAGACCTGGCTGGTGTTTTGGGAGTTTAGGCAAAATGTATGTAATATACAATTTCAGTGTAAAATGAGAGAAGGCCAATGCACAAAGGAGCGCATGAAATCTAACGAAACTGAACGATTAACACTGTGTTTGACTCACCTGACACAAATCTTAAAATGTAATTTGACGTATATAGAAATAATATCTAATATTTGGCCAAATTATGCTCTTTCACCAGTGATTGATGTAGGCTGAAATCTAACTTTGTAGAAAAGGTACAGAGCACCAAGAAAGCTGGAGTACATACACTTATTCTGTTGTCTTGGCAAATAGATCTTTTCCAAGAAGTTTCAATATAAGGAAAGACAAAAATATTGTTGCGTAGTATGTATATACAGAGATATATATTTATGTATTCTATACACTCACATAACTAGAGCCTAAACTGGCTCTAGATAAAGTCGCCTCTTGGGTTTTTGTCTTCTATTTCTCAGGTACCCAACGACCTTCAACTCTTCTATTAGGATACTCACTCAAGAAGGGAAGATATTCACTCCCTTCTTGAGTAAATATCCTAATAAAAGAGTTGAAGGTTGTTGGGAACCTGAGAAATAGAAGACAAATACCCAAGAGGTGACTTTATCTAGAGCCAGTTTAGGCTTTAGTTACGTGAGTGTATAGAATACATAAATATGCACAGTACTGTGCAAAAGTGTTAGGCAGGTGTGAAAAAATGATGTAAACAAAGAATGCTTTCACAAATGGAAGTGTTACACATTTATGTTCATAAATGAACAAAATGCAGTGAATGAAAAAAAAAGAGAAATCTAAATCAAATCAATATTTGGTGTGACCACCCTTTGCCTTCAAAACAGCAGAAATTCTTCTAGGTACACTTGCACACAGTTTTTGAAGGAATTCGGCTGGTAGGTTGATCCAAACATCTTGGAGAACTAACCACAGATCTTCTGTGGATGTAGACTTTCTCAAAGCCTTCTGTCTCTTCATGTAATCCCAGACACACTCGATGATGTTTAGATCAAGGCTCTGTGGGGGCCATGCCATCACTTCTAGTACTTAAAGGGATACTCTAAGCAACATGACCACCTAAGCTATTTTAGGTAGTCATGATGCCCGGAGTATCCTGCCCTCTGTCCCCCCTCCCTCCGCTCAGCGGTTCAGCAGAAAATGCTGAAAACAGCTGAGAGAGGCGGAGAAGTTTACTCCGCCCTCCCAGCTGTCAGTCAGCAGAGCGGGAATCATATTTCCCGCTTCTGCCAACTTTTGCCGAGTAGGAGTCGTCATCGCGCTTTCAGCGCGATGACGTCTCCAACTCACCGCAGAAGCTGGCAGCTCACTCTGAGGGTTAGTGTTGCGCGCATCCTCTAGCGCGCAACACTAATCCTCAGAGGGAGCCGAGAGGAAGCCTGCCGATTGGCTGGCTTATGTGAGAGGCGCGCATGCGCGCTTCTCACGTAAACCAGAAGCCAAGAAGCAAGAAGAAGGACGGGAGCGGAAGAGGAGGGAGGTGAGTATAAAAAAAAAAAACGCCGCTGGAAAGAAGAGGATTTTAGGGTAAGAATTACAGTTACAAAAAAAAAAAAATATTTATTAAGGGAATAGGGATAGATTAGGATAAAAAAACGGGGGGTGATTTTTTTGTTAGAGTGTTCCTTTAACTTGTTCTTCTTTACGCTGAAGATAGTTCTTAATGACTTTGGCTGTATGTTTGGTTTCATTGTCCTGCTGCAGAATAAATTTGGAGCCAATCATACGCCTGCATGATGGATAAGTATCTGACTGTATTTCTCAGCATTGAGAACACCATTAATCCTGACCAAATCTCCAACTCCATTTTCAGAAATGCAGCCTCAAACGTTCAAGGAACCTTCACCATGCTTCACTGTTGCCTGCAGACACTCATTATTGTACCGCTCTCCAGCCTTTCGATGAACAAACTGTCTTCTGCTACAGCCAAATATTTCAGATTTTGACTCATCAGTCCAGAGCACCTGCTGCCATTGTTCTGCACCCCATTTCCTATGTTTTCGTGCATACTTTAGTCGCCTGGCCTTGTTCCCACGTCGGTGGTATGGCTTTCTGGCTGCAACTCTTCCATGAAGACCACTTCTGGCCAGACTTCTACGGACAGTAGATGGGTGTACCTGGGTCCCACTGGTTTCTGCCAGTTCTGAGCTGATGGCAATGCTGGACATCTTCCGATGTCGAAGGGCAATAAGCTTGATGTGTCTTTCATCTGCTGCACTAAGTTTCCTTGGCCGACCACTGCGTCTACGATCCACAACTTTGCCCGTTTCTTTGTGCTTCTTCAAAAGAGCTTGAATAGCACATCTTGAAACCCCAGTCTGCTTTGAAATCCTTTTTTTTTTTGGAAATTCAAAGTTTTATTCTGAAGATATAAAACAGATAATACAGGATATCGAGACAGATACAAATGATATGAGATTGAAAGACACAGATAATAAAATAAATAATAAAAAAACTGAAAACAACCATGGTAGGTAGTCGACGGGGCAGGGTTAGAAAGCAGGGATAAGGATCATACCGGGACATACAATAGCAGCAGTTACGTGATCTCCGTTCCCGTGTAAATCTATGCAATCACCTAAAATACCCTGCATAAGCGGAAATCACCTAAGGCGTGCATGACCTCAGTATCTGACAAAACTACTTCCGTCCACCCCTCCACAGTTGTCAGACAAGAAGAAAAATAAAATATCAAAGGGTGATAGTAAACATAAAAGGTGAAATAGAGCAAACAAGGAAGATATAGATAGAGGAAGAGAGAAGAAGGAGAGAGAGAAAGATGAAAGAAAAGAGAAAAAGGGAGGGAAAAGAAAGAAGGGAGGGAAAAAGAGAGAGAGAAAGAAAGAAGAAAAAAAAAGGGGGGTTGGGAAGGGGGGTAGATAGTCACGCCCGGGCCAGTCCGTCCCAGCGTCAGTAACCTCAGGTCTCCCCCAACGTACGACGAGCAGTCGCCGCATAAGAGTCCCAGTGGAACCATTTCAGCCCCACGTTCCTAGTTGTAGCCTCCAGGAGGTAAACCGAACGAAAGGCCTCTACCCTGGTGATCCAGGACCAGAGAGATGGCACCTCCGGGGAACGCCAATGCACTACCCCAGTCTGCTTTGAAATCTTTTGTCTGGGAGAGACCTTGTTGATGCAGTATAACTACCTTGTGTCTTGTTGCTGTGCTAAATCTTGCCATGACATGAAACTGTCTTTCACAACCTCACCTTGGTAGCAGAGTTTGGCTGTTCCTCACCCAGTTTTAAGCCTCCTACACAGCTGTTTCTGTTTGAGTTCATAACTGGGTTTCAACCTACGTGTGACATTGATGATCATTAGCACCTGTTTGGTATAATTGGTTGATCATACACCTGACTATAATCCTACAAAATCCCTGACTTTGTGCAAGTGTACTTATGAGAATTGATGCTGGTTTGAAGGCAAAAGGTAATAACACCAAATATTGATTTGACTTAGATTTTTCTTTTGTTCGCTTACTTTGCATGTTGAAAATTGACAAATATAAACGATCATTACTTATATTTCTGAAAGCATTTTTTGTTTACAGCATTTTTTCACAGCTGCCTAAAACTTTTGCACAGTACTGTATATATACAGTTGTGTTCAAAATTATTCAACCCCCACTGAAATTGAGTGTTTTGGACAGTATGACATTGATTTTGATCATTCAGTCATCTTGCTTACAATTAAATCAAAGAGGCACGTGTACGTCAGACAAATATAACATAACATTTATAATGAAATAACAACAAATGTCTTTTCTGTGCTCACATCATTATCAGTTTTATTCAACCCCCAAGTGACATTCAATCTTAGTACTTAGTACAACATCCTTTTACAGTTATAACAGCTTTTAAACGTGAAGCATAGCTTGACACAAGTGTCTTGCAGCGATCTACGGGTATCTTCGCCCATTCGTCATGGGCAAAAGCCTCCAGTTCAGTCACATTCTTAGGCTTGCGCACTGCAACTGCTTTCTTTAAGTCCCACCAGAGGTTCTCAATCGGATTTAAGTCAGGTGACTGCGATGGCCACTCCAAAATGTTCCAGCCTTTAATCTGCAACCATGCTCTAGTGGATTTGGAGGTATGCTTGGGATCAATGTCCTGTTGAAAGGTCCAACATCTCCCAAGCTTCAGGTTTGTGACGGACTGCATCACATTGTCATCCAATATCTCCTGGTACTGAAGAGAATTCATGGTACCTTGCACATGCTGAAGCTACCCTGTACCTGCAGAAGCAAAACAGCCCCAAAGCATGATTGACCCCCCGCCATGCTTCACAGTAGGCAAGGTGTTCTTTTCTTCATAGGCCTTGTTCTTCCTCCTCCAAACATAACGTTGACCCATGGGCCCAAACAGTTCTAATTTTGTTTCATCAGTACACAGAACACTATCCCAAAACTTCTGTGGTTTGTACACATGACTTTTGGCATACTGCAGTCGACTCTTCTTATTCTTTGGAGACAGCAAGGGGGTGCGCCTGGGAGTTCTGGCATGGAGGCCTTCATTACGCAGTGTACGCCGTATTGTCTGAGCTGAAACTTCAGTACCCACATCTGACAAATCTTTTCTCAGTTCCTCAGCAGCCACACAAGGACTTTTCTCCACTCTACGCTTCAGGTAGCGCACAGCAGTCAAAGTCAGCATCTTCTTTCTGTCACGACCAGGTAGCGTTTCAACAGTGCCCTTTGCCTTGAATTTGCGAATGATGTTTCCTATGGTCTCTCTTGGTATGTTTAACATCTTTGCAATCTTCTTATAGCCATTGCCCTTCCTGTGAAGAGTAATCACCTCTTCTCTTGTCTTCCTGGACCATTCTCTTGACTTCACCATATTTGTAACCACGCCAGTAAATGTCTAGAAGGAGCTGAGTATCACAGTCATTTTAAAGCTGCCTAATTGGTGCTTATTATGCTTTATTGCTGCTCCGTGACATCCACAGGTGTTTTCAATACCTGATTGAAAACACTTGAATGAACCTCTGTTCTTCAGAGTGGTAGTCTTTAAGGGGTTGAATAATTGTGTCAATGAAGAATTCACAAAAGAAACATTTACTACTGTATTACAAAACCAATTGATGTCATTTTAGTTGCATATGGTTCTTTAAAAAGTCCTTTGTACAATTACAAATGTACACTAAATTCCCTAAAACCCTTTACAGCATTGGGGGTTGAATAATTTTGAACACAACTGTAGCTGTGTATATACATACTACGCAATAATATTTTTGTCTTTCCTTATATTGAAACTTGTTGGAAAAGATCTATTTGCCAAGACAACAGAAGTGTATGTACTCCAGATTCCTTGGTACGCTGTACCTTTTCCACTAAGTTTTCTGGTTCCATTGGGATCACAATTGGTTTTGGGGAAACCACCAATTGGGTACATAGCGACGGGGTGTGTGGACTTTTTTTGGTGTGGCGCTCCACTATTTGCATTTTGAAATCTAACTTTGTCATTAGACTTGGGGCCCTATTTCCTCATTAATACTAAAATGGCGACGCTAACGGGGAAAACCTGCGTCTTCACGTTTCCCGGTAGCATCCCAATTTTAGCAATAGATTCCGGGGCAGGCACTACCTTGGCACTTTGTCCCAGAACGAAGCCTCGGTGATACTCGTGTTAGCGCTTCCATGGCGCCGCAAGTATCACCTCCAGACGTTTGGGTCTTGTGCCTACGTTATTCGTTTCCGTCTTGTTCCTGCAGCCCTTGGTTGTCTGATCCAGCTGTCCACCTACCACAAGACTCCAGTGTTCTTATCTGGTCATTTTTATCTGCAGGGCCTTTACAAGTCCCGGCTGGGTGGAGTAGAGGTAACATCACTGCTCTGCATGGAGAGAGCCTGTGGAGTCATGGGTTCGATCCCAGCGAGCAACCTCTCCAGTAAGTGTCCTTGGCAAGACACCTAACGGTTCAGACTCGCCACCCAGGACATACTTGAAAACAAGAGAAATCTTAATGTATCCTTCCTGGTAAAATCCTTTCTCAAAAACAAAAAAAAAATCCATTATGAATCTTTTAAACATGACCCAAAATGTGTACTGACTACTTTTTCTACATATTTTTCATCCTTATATGATGGGCATAAAGTCTTGAAAAACTGGGATGTTTTAGAATCTTGTCGCTCATTTGTTGACTTTGATAGTTTACTAAGTCTTACAATAGACAAGCTAGATCAATTGAATGCTGCTATGCCCTTTGAAGAGGGTCAATTGGTGATATCATTATTAACCCCTTCACTCCCGAGATTGAGATATCACGGGCTTCATCCGGTGCCCAATATCAAGATATCTTGATCTGCAGCTCTGCAGTCCAAAAGCAAACTAAATTTGTTTGCTTTTTGGCTGCAGAAGGTGCCCCCAAAGTTTTAGCCCTATGGGCATAATGCCCAAAGAGCTAAAACTGTGTAAAATCGTCAAACTGAATGTCCTGACATCGGACATTCAGCAGCCAATGCAGGGACACGAGCTACAACTGTAACCAATGTAACTCAATTTGGCAGTAGACGGCCCCAGCTACTGGCCAATATGTTACTACAATAAGAAATACAATGGGTAAAATCCCAACTATTTCTTACTGTATAATTAATTTAATTTTTTTTTTCAAAAAAACACTGGTTCCTGACTGGTTTTATGGAAAATCACTTGGTAGTGAAGGGGTTAAAAAATAATAAAGCTCCAGGTTTGGGTGATCTTCCAAGTTCTTATTACAAAGCATTTGAAACATCACTATCCAGGCACTTCGTTTCTGTTTTTAACAATATTTAGAAAGGCATTTAATACCAGATGACATGAAGTTGGCTCTCCAAACCCAACAGGGATAAGCCATTATTTGCTAATATCAATACTTCTCTCATAAATAATGGTATTAAAACATTTTATGAAAATTCTTGCCCTACTGCTAACACTATTTTACCTGGGTTAATTAATTTAGAGGGTTTTCTTTGCGGACAGTAAGCTCTCAACAACATAAAAACATTAATAAAATTTATACAAGTCACAAATGACCCAAATGCTCCTATTTTTTTCATCTTCATATGTTGAAAGAGTGTTCAATAGAGTTGACTATGTGTCCATAGCCATACTATAGATTGTATCTAGGTTTTCAGCTTGGTGGTCCTATTATGACTAGGCTTTATATGATCACCTGAATGCAGTGATGTGTACTGTGGATATCAGCCAGACTGGTTAGAAATAAGAAATGGTACCAGGCAAGTATGCCCTTTGTCACCCTTTCTTTTTGACCTTTGTATTGATCCATCAGCCACAGAAATTAGGCTTAAAGAATCTATAAAGGAGATGGAGGTGAAGGATAAGGTATATAAAGATTCTCTCTTTGTGGATGATATCACATTGACGATAATAGTGATACTCTGTTCGATTCCATCATTCAGGCCCACAGATGAGGATTTCTCATCAAAGTTTCTGATTACAAACTGAAAGGATATAAATGTGAGGACATGAGGTTCTGTTTAATGTATCTACTTTCCTAAAATCTAACTTTCTTGCATCTGTCCTTTTTTCCATCTATCCTCTGTCAGCATAGTAAGGGCTTTTTATTAAATATAGATGATTTGCATGCAAAGTCATTTTTCACATGTACTCCTTATTCGAAAGCACGGTCGAACTGGATGCCTCCCTCTACTCAGCGGCGTAGCATGGGTTGTCAGCGCCCGGGGCAAGGCAAGAATTGTGTGCGCCCCCAACCTGTGGACACGGTAACATACCCTTCCACCAGTAGAGTATTGACCCCCTTTCCCCACAAGCACATGTATTGCATGTTAAGAAAATACTGATATAATAAAAAAATTAAACACACATGCCCCCATGTTACTCCACTGCTACCAGTCACCCTGTCCCAGTATACCCTAGCATAGTTCCACTCTCATACTATACCCAGTCACCCTCTCACAGTACCCCCAGTCACCCTCTCCCTCAAGTACCCCAGTCACTCTCTCGCCCAGTACCCCCAGACACTCTCTCCCAGTACCCCCAGACACTCTCTCTCTCAGTAATCCAATTTCTCCCAGTACCCCAGCCACTATCCCAGTACCCCCAGTCTCTCTCTCTCTCTCAGTACCCACACTTTCTCCCAGTACCCAGTCTCTCTTTCCCAGTCCCCAATCACTCTCTCAAAGTACCCCAGTCACTCTTTCTCTCCCAGTAACCATAGTCACTCTCTCCCAGTACCCCCTAGTCACTTTCTGTATCAAAGTACTCCCAGTCACTCTCTCTCTCAGTATCCCCAGTATCTCTCTCTCTCTCAGTACCCCCACTTTCTCCCAGTACCCCCAGTCACTCTCTCTCTCAAATTACCCCCAGTCACTCTTTTTCTCCCAGTACACCAAGTCACTCTCTCCTAGTACCCCCCAGTCACAATCTCTCTTAAAGTACCTCTAGTCACTCTCTTCCAGTACCCCCAGACTCTCTCTTTCAGTACCCCCACTTTCTCCCAGTACCCCCAGTCACTCTCTCTCCAAGTACCCCAGTACCTCTTTCTCTCCCAGTACCCCCAGTCACTCTTTCCCAGTATCCCCAGTCATTCTTTCCCTGGACCTCCAGTCACCCTCTCCCCGTACCCCCAGTACTGTGTGTTGATCACGCTGCTCTGGTGTCACACAGTGTCACCTATCTGCATGAAGTTGATGGTGGCCTGTGGGGGTGCTGTCCAGGGGGGCTAGTGGATACCAGATTTTAAATGTGCTGCAGGGCAGGTGCCTCCCTCCCTCCTTCCTGTTCAGCGGCTGCAGGGCTGCCAGCAGCGGGGGACTGGCACAGGGCTTCAAGGGGTCTGACAAGCGTGGTACAGGTTGTTCTGTCGGATAATGCTGTGCTGCTTCACGTGACTCATGTCAGCATTAAGGCAGAGTCAGGACAGGACCAGAATTTTCTGTCCCAGTCCTCCCTTCTGGACGCAGAGTGTTAAGTCACCGCCACTGCCGCAAAACTCGAGGCTGCCCGTGCAAGGGCCTCTCACGAACACCAGTGTCCATGATCGGACACCTTGCTGATCCATGCTGGAAAATATTAGTGGTTCAAACTTCTTTTGAAATTTTGCGCCCCTAAGAAAATTGCACCCGGGGCGACCGCCCCTGAGGCCCCCCCACGCTACGCCACTGCCTCTACTCTAGCAATCAGAAAACAATATATCGTCCCTTGTGACTGAAGCAGTAAAAAATCCCCACTCGCTGATTTTTTTTAAGTTTAAAATATAAAGAGCCCCCATGTAAGAAAACCAGACCTTATTCAGTTTGAATAATATTTGTAAAATGTCCCGGCGATACACAAACTCTTGCGATAACAGACATTTAAATTTACATTTTTTACAAGTCTGTTTAATTTTTTTTATCGCAAGGAGAAGAATATCCTGTTAGTTTTCAAGCCGTTTATCTTTCTAAATTAATATTTATATGAAGTATTGGACTTCCTCACTCAAGGACTTGCTCAAATGAAAGCACGCAACTATCATCTATACTCTGGGACTGAAACAGGTTTGCAAAAGAATTAATGAACTGCAAAAAAATATTAACCCCATATTATTATTATTATTTATTAAGCACCAACACATTCTGCAGCGCTGTACAAGGTGTAATGGATAAAGACAGGACAATTCTACAATACATACAGGAGACAGGTCAGTTTTCCTGCCAGCAGATACAGGAGGATATGAGGACCCTATTCCCGTGGGAATTTACAATCTAGATGACCAAGCGGTTCTACCATTGTCTCTCTGAAAGTACCCACTGCAGTTTTTACATTTCTGTTTGTGTTTAGGTCTAATTTTCCTCTTACTCGTTTATGGAACCCACACATATTATATACCGTTTTTCTCGGCATTAAATGGACTTTCTAAAGATACCATTACCATTTTATTACTTTGTATTTCTATAATGACTGTGACATTTCAATGTTCTTGAACCCAGGACAAACTTGAAAAAGAGAGAAATCTCAATGTATCCTTCCTGGTAAAATCCTTTGCAAATAAATAAATAAATCCTTTGCAAATAAATAAATAAATAAATAAATTTCCATCATATCGCATAATTTACTATAAAACATTATTATGAAGTATGATAAAAAATGGAAAAACACACTTTTCTAAACCTTAAATCCCCAAAATCTACAACCACCAAAAAGACCTCGGTTAAATAGTTTAAAAATATTGTCCTGAGTTTAGAAATACACAATTTTTACATGTTTTTGCTTCTTAACCCCTTCACTGCTGAGCCATTTCACATCTGTGTACTGAGCTCAGTTAGACCATTTCATGCTCATCATGTTTAAATGTGATTTGAATTCCTATTTTATTATACCACGAGACAATTGTTTTTTAAAAAAAACCCTCTTTTTTATTTTTAATTTTCTATTTTTTTATTTTTACACCAAATCATGTTTCCTATCATTGGAAAAGCCATGTTCTGGCCTTTACAATGATACCAAACATGGTCCTCTAGCTGCCACGGATCGTGAGATACAGGGATCCGAAGGATCCCCCCCAGCTCCACTTGGCAGCTAGGGGGTTAACTATCCAACTTACATCATCGCACATATGTTGACGAAGTCAGTGGGTGTGGGGCGACCCGGAGGCTTGGCTGACATCCAAGATGTCAGCCACTTTTGGTAGCGAATCGCGATCTGGCACCTAAGGGATTAAAGAGAGGCACCGCTGAAAAGGACAAACTCTGCCTTCTTCAGCGGTGCCTTTCTTCTTCTTTCTAACTGCAGCCATTCGGGCCCCCTCCCTTTCCTTCCCTGCAGGCGCTGGGGCGCCTGGCGATGACGTTATTGCGCACGGCAATGACGTCATCGCGATGGCCGGTGCCAAAAAAACAATCAGGCAGACTTCAAGGAAGTCAGTCTGGCGTGGTACCCCAGCCAGAGAAGTATTGGGAGGGAGGGGGTTAGAGAACCATGGCGTACATAGTACGTCAGAAGTCCTTAAGGGGTTAATGTATTATTGTTTAGAGCAACTGTAATTGATTGATTGAACATGAGGATGATTGCATCTGACATTTTCTGGACACGCTATAGATAATAGACACATGACCACTAAGATCGAGTCTGCACCTGCGCTTGATTTGTATATCAGAAGGTGCTGGAAAACAAAGTGTATACAGTCAGGTCCAGAAATATTGGCATTGATTGTGACATCGACACAATTCTAACATCTTTGGCTCTATACACCACCACAATGGAGTTGGAATGAAACAAACACAATGTGCTTTAACTGCAGACTGTCAGCTTTAATTTGAGGGTATGTACATCCAACTCAGGTGAACGGTGTAGAATTTACAGCAGTTTGCAGATGTGCCTCCCACTTGTTAATGGACCAAAAGTAATGGGACAATTGGCTTCTCAGCTGTACCATGGCCAGGTGTGTGATATTCCCTCATTACCCCAATTACAATGTGCAGATAAAAGGCCCAGAGTTCATTTCAAGTGTGTGGAATTCCGCCCCCACAAACTGGCAGGAAGCTAGATAGTAAGGCGGCCGCCTGTGCGGCCTTACGCTAGTGCCGGCCCAGACCCCGGCTATGCCGGGAGATCGCCTGGAAGGGAGGGGGGGATACGTTCGAATCCCTCTCCCTCCCGATCGGGAGGTCCCACAAAAAAAGCCAGGCACCGCTTAAAAGGGGAGACTCTCCCCTTTTAAGCGGTGCCTGGCTTTAACCCCTAAGGCTAGGGTCAGACGAGCGCAATATTAACGTGCGTTTAGCCGCACTTAATCGCGGCCGTGCTAGCAGCAAATGACGTCCAATGCCGGGCAGCATACGAAGAACGGCCGCACGAAAGTGCGCCACGCAACGCAAGTGGCAAACGAACACATTTTTTCGAGAACGTCAAACCGCTAGTACTGACGTACAGAGTGCGCTGCATCCGCTAGTGGCATGTGTGCGTGATTAGGAGAGTTCAGACGCTGCTAATGTCCGGCCAACATCACGTCCAGACGCAAAAAGTGTTTTATTGATGATCCGTACAAAATCACGGACGGAAATGCGCATCGTATGACCGCTATCGCGTATTCCGTGAAAAAATACATCCATTCGTTCGAACGCACTTTTTCACGGACAACGCGAAAAATGCGTTAGTCTGACCCTAGCCTTAGGCACTTGGTCGCACTTCAGCGCTTTGCGGCGCCGAAGTGCGGCCTAGCTCCGGTGGGGGGCTCCATCTTGGATGGCGGCTCCATGCCCGGGTCCCCCCTCACTGCCTGATGTCCTCACGCATAGCGTGATGTCAGATAGACGGGTAACCCCTAGCTGCCCGGAATCCCCTGGTGGAGATAGGGGGTTCATTTGAACCACGATTTCTCCAGAACCGTGGCAGCTAGGGCGTCGTGGAGGCCTGAGCATGGCCTTTCGAATGATACCCAACATGACCAGGTATAAAGTAGAATAAAAAAATAAAAAAACATGTATTTTTTTTGTGTGTTATTTTTATTAATGCAGCAATATTGTTCACATTTCAATTATAATGTGAACAATGATGCTGCACTAATGATTTTTTTCTATAGTGTGCGTTTGCTAAAAATCACATAATTCCCCCCAAAAAAATTAATAAGTCCCCATTTCTAATTTTTGTACAAGCGCACCCAATAAAAAATATAACCGCAAATGTTCATGTGATAAAAGGTGAAAAAAAAACACTTTACACGCT
>CM019066.1:344296943-344494443 GCA_009667805.1 Leptobrachium leishanense | reverse complement strand
TACCGCTAGTACTGACGTACAGAGTGCGCTGCGTCCAGTAGCGGCGTGTGTGCGTGATTAGGAGACGTCAGACGCTGCTAATGTCCGGCCAACATAACGTCCAGACGCAAAAAGGGATTTATTGATGATCCGTAAAAAATCACGGACGAAAATGTGCATCGTATGACCGCTATCGCGCATTCCGTGAAAAAATACGTCCATTCGTTCGAACGCACTTTTTCACGGACGACGCGAAAAATGCGTTCGTCTGACCCTAGCCTTAGTCACCAGTTATTCCCAAAGGTCATACGACCAATTAATTAGAAGCACCCACCAAGGACAATGTATATATTTATATTTATATAACACACCAGGAGGAGAGCACACCAACAGATCTATTCAAAAAAAGGTGAAACTCAGGAGAACTGGCAGGAGAAGAGAACAATCTAGACCAGATTGCCAATTTAGAAAGTGAGATAAATGGCCGAATTTTTTCTGGTTAGGCTATTTTGACCTAGAATTTTCACTTCTCCAGTCATTCTCCCGAGCTTCACCTTTCACCTGAGCTTCACCCACGACCTCGCCAACCCGGAAACCGGAAGTGACGCATCAGAATTGGCTATGCCAATCATGCTAGTAGAGACGTGCATACCCAATTCTGACGCGTCAGTTCAAGTTTCCAGGTTGGCGAGGTCGTGGGCAACGCACTACACGGTTGGTGAGTAATCTTTCTTTATTTAGTATAAATATAAGGGTGATACATTAATGATTTTATACTTGAAGAAGGCTCTTGTGTGAGCCGAAACGTCGGACCTTTTTAATCTATCGCCAATAAAAGTTTGTTTATTTTATTTTACAAGACCGAGAGTGCTCCCATGTTTGTCATCGTATTATATATATATAATCAAGTTTATATTTGTGGAAGACATTTACACATCCCAGCAATTCAGAGAACTGCTCTACAGAGCTCATGTGATACAGTCCCCTTATGCAGCAAGGAATTCTGGGTAAGTCATGCAAATGAAGTCCGCAATTTATATATTTATCACATTTGGATTAATGTCTGAGTAAGAAAAGGTAGCTTAAATGACCACTGGATTAAAAAATGACCCACCTTTTTACCTTTAAATAATTAGGCAGATGCCGGCGACAAAAAATATTTATAATATTTAAAAATATTTTTTAAAAATATTTTTTTATTTACATTTTAAATCTTAAGGTAAAAATACTCACCTTTTGTATCTTGGTGCACGCCGCTTGTCTCAATCAGCTCAGGAGCTTCAGGATCCGGAAGTGCCTGCAGCTTTGCTATGCGATTTGCATGGCTGCGCAAATTGTGTAGCATAGGTTCGGGAAAATGCACATCGCAGCTTCCGTAGTGCCTGCGCAGGGCATTGGATCTGAGTTGCACATGCATGTGCAGATCTGAGCTATCAATTGCCTTTCTCAGGGTCTGAGAAAGGGTGACGCCAACATGCAAAGTCTGCTGATGTTACCAGGGACAAAACTGGTGACCGGGAGCTGGTGAAGGTGGAGGAAGCTCTTCCACTTCATCTAGTGATTTGTGGGCACTGCTCACATCGTGATCACTTTAAAACAGTAAAGTAGTCAGTATGAGTAGAGGGTCCCTTTAAAATGAACCTGTCATCACAGGTTCACTTTCTCTACAATGTCTCATCAGACGGTTGATATTGAATTGATATCTCATCCTAAAGTGTAACAATGCTTTACTAACATTTTTTAAAAATAAGGGATTTTGGAGCTTTATGGACATTTTACTTCTTTGTTAAGCATATTCCTTACTCAATGTTTGGAACATTGACTCATGTGTGGTCGTGTGCTGACTGCACTGACCTCTTTCTGTGACCCCATGTGAGATTACGCCCTAACTCGTTCTGGAAACTGTTGTAAACATTAAAAATAAACCTTGTTGATATTCAATAGAATATTACAGAAATATACTTTTTGCTGCGCTCTCCTGTGTGACACATTATGGGTCGGTCTAATCTGAGCCAGATACGTGTTTCGATGTTTGGGAACATTTTGCCCTTTCTGACGCAAATCGTCTATGAACTCTAAGTGACCAGACCTTCTCCCGGATATTGGATTGACATTTGATTGTGAATATGTTCATTGATTAACTGAACCCAGCTGATGTTCCGTTCCCTAGTTTTATTTCCCTTTTTTTCCGTCATGCAGGGCGTGCTGATGGCAGAGACTATGTGGAATTATAGACCATATTGAAGTAATATTTTATAATTATCTTATATGCGAAATTCAACATTTTATTGTTATCCAAAAATTTGTATTGGTATTTACTTCCCTTACAATGAATTTTTTTCTGCCAGCACACACATGTATGCCCAGTTTGAGTACCCCTTACCTCACATGCTCAGTACCAGAAGTGATTTGGATTTTGGATTTTATTCAGGTTTTGGAATATATGCTTATAATAATGAGAAGTGGTGGCTGGTAAAGTATGCACCTAAGGAGGTGAAAAGGCGCCTGGCCACGTCTCTTTGGTTAGGTCCCATACATGTTTGTATTTTAACTCCATCCTTGAAATACATTTTCTGAAATCCACGTGCATGTAAGACCTGTGATAATTAGAAAACATCAGGGGAAAAGGGAGCCACACTGTTACAGTGTTACGTTCCCCCAGCCAGGCCCACTGGTGCTGAGAGCTCTACTCAGCCCTTATGGTTTTTTAGGGTTAATCTGTTTGGCTCTCCACCCCTGGAGTCTCAGCGTCTGACTGGACCTGTGGTCACGTGACCTGCACTACCCTATTTAATGGCTATCAGTGCACTTGTTCCCTGATCCAGTATAGATCTTCCTTGCTGAGTTCCTGAATATTGCTTATTTGACTTCCTGGTTTTTGACTTCTAGCTTTGTATTCTGACTAATCTCTTGCTTATGTCCATTGTGTGTTGTCTGAGCAGTTTTGGTTTTCATGTTTATGTTTTCTAGGTTTACATGTTCATGTTTTCTTGATTTTCATGCTCATGTTTTCTTATTCTGGTGTGAAACCTACTTGCTAGGTATCCAGTTGTTTGTGCTGGTCGCAGCATAACCTCAAGTTCTATATGTGAGTCCTGCCCTGCATGTTGCTGACTATATTTCTGTCAAGTCTGTTTTTCTGGTTTATGTTGTGTGTATCTAGTGCAGCAGCTCATTATTCTGGTTTATAGAGACCGCCTCAAGGATCTCTTTCTTGTTCAGTTGTTGCTAGATATTCCTTCTTGTCAAGTCTGGTTGAACCCTGTTGTTCCATTGTGTATATTTTCTCACCCTGTACTCTGTATAGTCAGAAGGACATTCAAGGACCTTACCCCAGTGCAGGGCATTCCTCATGTGTGTTTACTGTCTTGTATTGTCTGCTTCTGTTGTATCCTGTTTCCAGGATTCTGCATAATGCAGAAAGACACAACCTGCCTAAAGGGCTTAAAATACACAGCAGCAAGGACCACCCTTTGGCTCCTGAGGGGGGCCACCGTAACATACAGTTACTCTTACATGTATTTATAAAGTGCCAAGAAGTTCCGCAGTGCTGTGCAGTGGGCTGGACATGACAACAAATACACATACTGTACAAGTTAGACATACAGAACAGTAGGAGAGATTGAGCATGTGTCATCTGCTTTCAGGCAGAACAGAGGACCAAAATGTCAATACATGACATGCTCAGTAGTTGCTGCTATACTGCTGACTTTTTTAAAATGTGAGAAAAAAAATCTACTGCTTTTCTTTCACACATAGGAAGACCTAATGGAGGTGTGAAACGCATGCCGGTGGACAATTATAGGGACAGGTGTAGATGATTATTGTTAATCATAGGGACTATATTACAACACACAGGGGCATTGACCTTCATACCAGCTGATGAAGCCATGATCTCCAGCGAAACGCGTTCTGGAGACCTGTTCATGCTCCATTTTATTTAGTTTTTATGACATGTTTTATTAAACCTTTTTAAAGATCCAAGTCCCAGTTCCTTTGGTTGTTTTTCTTGGATTAATCCCATTTGAAAAATCCATGGGAGTGCAACTTTGAGCTATGGAAGCTCCATCAAGAGTAGGTTAAAAATTGGCAGAAAACCTTGTGATTTTACCTGCTTGGATTTCACACAGGGAAAGGCGTTTTTTCTATTTTTTTTCTTCCATGCTGTAACTTGTGGCAAGAATAAACTACTCCATCAAGGTGTGAGTTACCTAGAAGAGGCATTCTGAATTACCCAGATGTGCTGACCCACTCACAGCCAGTGATAGGGCTCTACATTTCTGAGTGGAAAATTATGTATCACCTTACATACCGATACTGTGTATGATATTCTGCACCATAATATCATTCTGCTTCTTTTATATATACCTATACACAGGTTGACAGCATATGAGAGACATCATAACCCTGAAAGCAATTCAATTTGCGCTGATCAGATATGTATACATCTTCTTTCGTTTTAATTTATTTGGGTCAAACAAATGGAGGGTGCTGTCCCTGCTGTATCAATGGTCAAGCCTCCACTGATAATGAGATATCTTGAAGTTGGGAACCAAGACTAAACAAGAAATTAATTTATATTTCATCTCCATTTGTCAGGTCCGCTGGCCCGTCGGCACCTGGCACAACCGCCTCTCCGGTTTGCCAGGGTTTCCGTTCGGGTCTCGGCTAGGCGGCCCACGCGGGCGTCCGGCGGGGTCCTTGCGGCCGGGGTCAGGGTCTCACCTCCTCGTGGTGTTGTCCGGGGTCCTAGGGGGTTCAGGTGCCGGCTCCCTCGCGGCCGGCGCCGCCGCAGCCAGGTGGCGGCCTCCGCCGCAGTGCTAGGCTTCAGGCCTTGCCTAGGCCTCTGGTCAGGTGCACGCACGTGACTGTGCTCCAACAAGATGGCGCCCAGGTGTGGCGCACACTGATGACATCACAGGCCTCCTATTGGAGCAGAGAGAGGTTCAGGGTTTAAAAGGCCAGAATGCCATTCCATCTTCGCTCCAGTATTGAAGCAGTTCTCCTTTTCCTAGCTCTGTCTATTCCTGCCTTATCGAGATTTTGTGTATGACCCAGATTGTGACCACGACCGCTGATTCCTGCTTAACCCTTTCATACCTTCACTCTCAACGACGTCCCTTGAGTTGTCTACCATCACCAGATGGATATATTTCCTGACACCATTATATAATCGTAGCCCATTAGTAATTTCATACAATAATTTTTTATAGTTTCGTCCATGAGGTCTGGTGTGAAATTTTCCACTTTTGGTGTCCTGCTGGTGCTCAAAAAGATTTTTGGAATATTTTGGAAGATATTAGATTTTGGATTATTTCAGATTTCATGATTCTGGATAAGTGATACTAAACCTGTATCTGTTTATCACTTAAAACATGGTAAAGCTTGAGAAAAAGTACCATAAATGTATGGTGAAAATTATACATTGTAATATCTCCAGTCCTGGGTCGTAAGACATACAGGGTTGTTCATAGAGCATTTCGGTGCTCTTTCGGGGAGTCAAATTCTGGATTTTCCCTGCACTTTGGGGACCCTGCTGTGAATGCTGAATTCACTGTAGGGTATCCAAATGTAGGGAAAATCTGCCGAACGCAACTGAAAAACCGCTGCAAAACCGTCGCTAAACCACTGAATAAAACAGAAAAACAACGTCTCAAAACTGCCGAAAAAACATTGGATTGGTCCGATAAGATGCCAAAAAAAGCTGAACACACCCGACGATCCACCGCAAAATCGCAGAACGCATTTGAAAAAGACGACGATCTGCCGAACAGAGTGCTGACCAGCTACTGGAAAAAGTCGACGAACTTGGTAAAAAAAAAACACAGTGCAACTTTTAAAATGTGTTTGTAAAAAATGCCTACAAAATAAATAAATAAAGAGACTTTTTGCTGCAAGTGAAAAGAATAAATGGTTGAATAATGATTTAATAAAAACGGGAATATTTTTTACATTGAAATCTATGGGATTCACCTGATTAAACCTGCCGAACTAAACCACCGAACATCAAGGCATTTCACTGACATTTCGGAGCTGTTCTGTGTTCTCTGAATAAATTAACCATTGCTTCTCTATAGGGAGCTCACAGTCAAAAAGATCACCGTATTTCGCTGGCAATTCATCAACATTTGGCGAACTGCCGGCTTTTTGAATAGTCAAATTCTAGCCAATTCGGCTCTCTTTGAATAACCCTGATAGTTAATATCAATATAATAGCATTCTTATCAGATATTGAATTGCACCTGTTGAGCCTACACCTCCATGAACTAATTCTTCTACACCTGTATTCCCTGGGAGCTCCTGGACATCTCTATCAGCAAATGGTGTTGCTATGTTATCATTACTATTATTTACAATGCACAATATTTTCAAAGCGTAATAAAACTTATTTTATAGCATTGTGTAGAACAGTCAACAAAACAGATACATCTCGCAGACACAAAACAGTAGGGACATAAAAGAATCAGAAGTGGTGGTGGTATCGTAGTCAGATTCTTATCAAACCCTCTTGCACTTTCATCATTTTTGTAAGTGTTTGGCACCTCTCATTATGTCCTGAGGAACAACAGGTTATCTCTCATTATGTCTTGAAGAACTACCGGTTTTGAAGAGTTTTGAGTGACGTGCTTTTAGAACACTTTATCCCAAAGATAATCAGACCATTTGACTAGTCATACTGTCTCCACGCTTGCTTCACACATTGGTACGAGAACGCATGGTCTTGTTTTTGTTACATTTCTATTTTTGCTATTTTGTTATTTTTGTCTACAGTTTGCTCCTGAATGCCTTGATATTTCAAGTATATTGAGATGATTAGGCTTTGTAATATTACGTCTCTTACATCACTTCAAGCCAGTCCTGGTCTGGACTTTGAACAGCCACGTGTGCCATTAAGGCCATGGACGGTGAGCAAACAATCGCCCTAGCTGACCAATATAAAGTTAGTGCTACAGCTGTAGAGGTCAGTAAGGTGATCAAAAGATTTCCCTGATCAGGTAAATGTTGCATTTGTGGTGCAAACAACTGATCAGGATGGAATGAATAAAAGTGCCCAAATTGACATAAGGCTAAAATGTCTTCAGGTTCTAGTACCTCCACACATCACCCATGACTATTCACCTCCTCTCACTCATTACCTATGAGCATGCCACCTGCTGGATGAATTCTGCTCCTTAGGCTGGATATCTTTCAAGTATTTAATACAAACAGTCCTGTAACAGATCACTGTACCTCAACTGGGTCACATCTGTTAATGCTTTTTCCTTGCAGGACCCCCATTCTTCCGCTAACAGTCTTTCCTGCCTTTCTCCAGCCCACAGCCAAAGCTTAATGACGGGTTCACTGAAAGTGTGGAGATAGCATTCCCCAGAAATGAGTCAGCATGCAGATCTTTAGGTTAGAACAGCTAAACTCGAACTGAGCCTTTAATGAATAATATATACAGGGCCAGGTGGGGCCTAGCAGCCAATGGGAAATCTCTTTTCTCTTTATATTGCTGCCACGGCCCAGGAATCACAGCCTGATGTCTTGCTGTCTGTGACATAATTAGACAAGGACAGATAATGGGATTACCTCTGGTCACAAAGACGCAGCACAACATACCAACATAGCAGATCATCAGGACAATAGCAGATTGTGAGGATAACCAGTGGATTCAGATTATACTGTATCTGATAATGGGGCAGTGTTTGCCGCCACACAAAACAAACAAAGACCACTCTAACCTCTAACAGATGTAAAATATATTCTAGATAGAAGGAGTTCCAAAGGTCTACAGCGACCCCCACAGTAATCCTATTAGCAGATAGTACCAGATAAACAGGCAAATGATTTTCCAAATGTTGCATTTCTGGAGAAAACAACTGCTCAGTAATGAATTAAAGTGCAATAACTATATTAACAATAACAGTATTTATTCATGGTAGCATTGATGACACAAACACCCTGTTCTAGGTACTGGGTGACTACAACATAGGAGAGGGCATGAAAGAATATAGAACATCAAGCCTGTACCTCCCAAATGCATTTCTAGGTCCATGTACCCCAAGTTCAATGTGACTCTTGTCACAAGTCTGACTTAGTACTCTTGGGGCTCTATTCTAACCATGTTGTAAACTTCACCAGAGCTGTTGTGTACTTAACAACTCCATAGACTATGGGCCAGATCACAACTGGTAAAACGCAAATGGAAAACGTTTGCATCAGCTGGTTTCCATTTCCAACTCACTTTCAATGTTCATATTACGACTGTGCCGCATTGGCAGCAGCTCGAGTTGTAATACTTTTGAGCTGCACCATGATAGGACCAGAGTTGCTAAGCACCGTGGTGTTATCTGCTCCCGGAGTGCATAGGAATCTGTGGACATGGATGTGTTTAATGAGAGCCGGCCAGGGCAGCAGGGGGTACGTGAAGGAACACTGGGAACTATTTGTCACCAGTGTTCCTCTGCCTGTGGAGCGAAGATGCGGTGTATCGCTCTGTTCTTTGCACTGAGGGATCTGAGTGTGGGATTTTTAGGTGGATTTACTTTGATGTTACAGTTACAAATATTTGTGTGTGTTGAGTGATTGTACAGAAGCGCAGTCACTTAACACCCGGCCTGAAAAGACATTATGCAAAACAGAATAATGTCAGACACGATAGAGAGGGTTACCTACAAAACCCTCACTAACTCAGCTCCCCACTACCTGTCCTCACTAATCACCAAATACACCCCAGCCCGCTCCCTAAGGTCAAACAGTGACCTGCGCCTAGCTTCTCCCTGCATCACCTCTTCCCATGATAGACTGCAGGATTTCTCACGCGCAGACCCCACTCTCTGGAACGCTCTCCCTCGTACTGTCAGACTTTCCCCTAACTTCTCTTCCTTCAAACGCTCCCTGAAAACATTCCTATTTAGGGAAGCCTACCACCCAACTCACTGACGCAACCATCAATCACTCTCACCTTACAGTCCTCTCCTCCTGTTTCCAACCCCAACCCTCCCAGATTGTGAGTTCCTACGGGAATAGGGCCCTCATCTCCTCCTGTACTGTTTGTCAAATGTTGTTCAATGTATTGTAACCCTGTCTATACTGTGCTTATTGTACAGCGCTGCGGAATATGCTGGCGCTTTATAAATAAAGAATAATAATAATAGCTGGGTGGAATAGCTCTTCACCTGCTGGGGGCACATTAACGTCTCCCATATAAAATATAGAAGTCAATGAACAGTTGCCTTGCGCTACTTACGAGACGCAAGCTGTGCTTGTATCTCAGATGAATAGGATGAGCTAGATATAAGCACAGCGTTCGAGTTATGGTTTATGGATAAAGTGTTGTGCTTTGCAGTCAGGTTGTGAACTGGCCATAACGCGTCGTCTCTGGTAGGTTTACAGCAGCTCTGGTCAAGTTTACTCAAATGTAAGAATAGGTCCTTTGGTTGGGCAAGTAAAGACTGTGTTAAACATTTTCTCACTTTGGTACACAACACTAGGGATGAGCCGAACGCCCCGTGTTCGGTTCGACTTCGAACTCGAACAATTTCAAAAGTTTGAGTTCGAACACAATCTGAACTCAATGTAAGTCAATGGGACGCGAACGTTCGATTTTTAGAGTGCCCTCCAAGAGGGCATATATGCTAGATATTTGCCATAAAAGGTGTATGGGGGTCCGGCTAGTGCCCTGGGGACAGGAAACAAGGACAAAAAGTTTTTAAAAAAAAGTTTTTAAAGGAACAGTGAGTTTTCCATGAAATAAAGGTTAAGAATAAAAACGAAAAATTCCTTCAAATATCGTGCCTGGGAGGTCCCCATAACCTGCCCATGAAGTTGCGGATTTGTAGGATGTGTAGTGACATTTTAAAACAAAAAAATTACATTTCAAATGACGGTAAATGGTTTTCCTTTAATCTATTCATAAACAACTGCTTGGGGCGGCAGCCTGTATGAAAAGAGGAGACGTTTTAGGACACGCAGAACAAGTTTAGTGATTTTTTTGGCTAAATTATGGCGAAACATATGCAGGCTTTGGATGAAAGTAACAATAGGTGCTTTAAAATTGGGCCTTTAGTGTCGGCAACAGTGCCGCCACACCGTAACCCCTCTGTGCTATTGTGGAAGAGTGCAGAGTTGGACCCTGCGGTCCAATATTAAAATGATATGAATCTGGTATAGGCGTCAGTGGCAGTGCACCCAAATATTTTACCTTTGGTGGCAGCAAGTGCCTTCACACCGTAACCTCTCTGTGGTATTGTGGAAGAATGCAGTGGTGGACCCTGCGGTCCAATATTTTGCTGAACTGTGGTATAACTCACTGATACACACTGATAACAGGCTGTGCCAAGACAGATTCTAATTTGCTGAACTGTGGTATAACTCACTGATACACACTGATAACAGGCTGTGCCAAGACAGATTCTAATTTTCTGAACTGTGGTATAACTCACTGATACACACTGTCCCTGATAGCCTGGCAGTGCCAACACAGATTCTAATTCCCAGAAATCTCCTACAACTTACTGAAACACACTGTCCCTGATAGCCTGGCAGTGCCAACACAGATTCTAATTCCCAGAAATCTCCTACAACTCACTGAAACACACTGTCCCTGATAGCCTGGCAGTGCCAAGACAGATTCAAATTCACAGAAATCTCCTACAACTCACTGAAACACACTGTCCCTGATAGCCTGGCAGTGCCAAGACAGATTCAAATTCACAGAAATCTCCTACAACTCACTGATACACACTGTCCCTGATAGCCTGACAGTGGCAACACAGATTCTAATTCCCAGAAATCTCCTACAACTCACTGAAACACACTGTCCCTGATAGCCTGGCAGTGCCAACACAGATTCTAATTCCCAGAAATCTCATACAACGTCACTGATACAACATGACAGAACAATCTCCTCTCCTCTCTGATTCACTCCTGCAAATACACACGCTGGGCAGGGAAGAAGCCTTATTATAGTGTGCTGCGGGACTTAGCTCTGTGAGCCCATGATTGGGCAAAATTTGCCCAATCAGGACTCTGAGCCATGATTGGCATAGTCTTGCACCTGTCTTGCACCTGACCTGCGGTCAGGTGCAAGGCTGTAGCCAATTACAAGCTTCAGGCCAGTGGAAAGGTGCATTGTGGTCCATTGTGGTGCATTGTGGGCAAACACGCAGCGAACACGGGGAAATGTTCGATGTACACCAAACGGCCGAACGGGCAATGTTTGAATCAAACTCCGAACCGAACAGCTCATCCGTACACAACACCATTTTCAAAACATTCTAAAAAAATTACATGCTTCTATTCTAACGCTGCCAATATTTTCTATGAATTGTGCTCACTTACACATTAAATTCTATTAATGTTTTGAAAACCTGTGAAGATGTGGTTGATGAAATCTCTTACACTGTGGCTGAATGAATTATTTCTTATCTGTAATTGTACATGGAATGCAAACAATGAGTCAGATGCTGTCTGTAGGTTCTGATGAGTAATAAAGGTTGTAAATAATGTTACTTATAAGGAACAGACAGTATTTTCATTACAGAAATTAAACTGGAATATATTAATACTGTATATACATACATTCTCAGTTGATAGGAGAAGCCGTGTCAGACAAGTTCAGACGATGAAATAATCAGAGAACTGCAAGATGCAATAATACCCTTTTTATTGGACTAACTTATAGCAATATGAGAAACTTTAAGAGTCTCCTCTCTTCTTCAGATCAGAAGCATTCTGAGCAATCTGGCAGGACATAGTGGGCTGTATAACAAACTGCCCATTAAAGCGGGGGCACTAAGGTGGAAAACCTGCACCTGCCCCGTAATGCAGCGCTAAGCTTTTGGACATTCGCTTCAACACTAATGCTAAGCCCTTGGATACTCACGGCAGCACTAACGCGCCACCTCAAGTATTCCATCCATGGAGTCCATAGGACTCATGGAGGCTTGTGTTGCCAGGTCAGCTGACCTGCAGGATCTCATCTCTCGTGAGATCCTGCAGGTCCACGGAGTGATCGCAGAGGGAGACTGGGGACTATTTTTCCCCAGTCTCACTCTGCGGCCAGAAGTGACAGATTGGGCCATTGTTCGCGCCTCGGGTTGAGAGGTGAGTATCAGATTTTTGGTTGGTTTTACAGCTGGTACTGACTGATTCTGCAGAAGAGGTATCAGTTAGCACCAGCTTCTAGCAGTGGTTAACTTTTCAGTTAACCGCAGCGGGGTGTAATTAGCATTAGGAATTTGTAATCCTAACGATAATTACTCTTTGCTTTACCCATGTTGGGCTCTATTAACTTCTTCGCGCAAACGTTAATGCGTGCGCAAAAATGCATTAACGCGAGGGGGAAAAACCCTTTGCGCAGAACGTCGTATTACAATGTCAGCGCAAAAAATGCGCGTTAAAGTCTACCGCTGGTGAACCTGCGTGAACCCTGCACGAGCGTAATGTACGTTGCGCGTCCTATACTTAACATTGTGAGCGCAAATGCGTTTGTGCGCTGGTACGCGGATGGTATTACAATCAATGCGCAAATTTTAACGGACAACGTTTGCGTGGAAAATTTTAACTTCTTTGAAAAGCTGGTGTTAATGGCAAATCTAACCGTTCTGGCCGAACCCAAATACACCAGCCCAAAAAAAACAATACAGCAAAGTATAGTTACACATTCTACTCATACTCAAACAATAAAATTGATAAGTTGTGCGTGTTTTTATTATTGCTGCAGCATATATACTCAGATTGATTTTGGCAGGCGCAAAAACTTAACGGGAGTCAATTGTGGTTCTTAATTCAGATTGACTGAATCGCGTGAAAAAACAGTCCGCCCACCGATTTCTGCACACAGCGTTCATGCGCGCGAGGTTTTGCGCTCGTTATTTTTTGACGGATGAAAAAAATGCGCTCGGACTGTGATACCAGCGTTAATTTACGCTCGTTGACGTTTAACGCTGCGCGCAAAAAAAATAGTGCTGCGCGTGCGCTTTTGCGCAAAGACGTTAATAGAGCCCGGTAAGTATAGGTAGCGCAAATTACAGTAAGCGCGCACTGAAAAGCGCAATCTCCGATGTGTTAATGGGTTTTAACCCATTAGCGTTTGGATTTTAATATGGGCAGGCCGCGCCAAGGCCACTTAACCTAAAGTTAACGCTCACATTAACGCCAATGCTAGCATTAAGATTGTGATATTGCCTAATATGTGTAATCTAAAAGTGTGTGTATCTACACACAGTCTGGTTCATTAACACTTTAGTCTGGTATAAGATGCTGACGGCATTCTTAGTCTTTGATCCATAGCATATGAAAGTCCATAAATATTCACTTGATATATGTATTTATTTATAAAGTATTTTACCAGGAAGGACACATTGAGATTTCTCTCATTTTCAAGTAGTTCAAGGGTTCAAGAGGTGTCTGGGAGGTTATTCCATAATTGCGGTGCCCTGTAGTAAAATGAGGATCGAGCCACTTTCTTTTTGTATTGTGGTATTGCAAGTAAGGTGCTGGTCCTGGATTGTAGGTTATAGGATGAGGGAACTGCTGGGGAAGCAGCCTATTCAGGTAGGGTGGTAGCTTCCCAGAAAATCTCTTAAACACCAGGTTGGAAAGGTGAAGGGTGCGTCTGGATTCCAGCGTCGGCCAGTTTAGCTCTTTTAACATGTCACAATGGTGGGTCTTGTAGTTACATTGTAGCACAATGCGACAGAATGAGTTATACAATGTAGTAAGTTTATGAAGGTGTGTTTGCGGGGCAGCTGCACACACTACATCTCCGTATTCAATGACCGGCATAAGCATTTGTTGTACTATCTGTTTTCTTAGGAGCTCAGGCAGGATTTGTTTCTGTACAGGTTTTGGGATAAAGTTTAGATGAGAGTGTTTCGAAGTGGGGGCCAAAGAATAGATTTATTTAATTAAAAACACACAACAAGCTTTCAGTTTTCTTTCATACAAATTATGATTTGTCCTCATTTTATGCATAATGACCTTAAACATGTATGGATCAACAATCCATTTAAAGTTCGACAAACCGAAGTGATCACAAATTTTTGTCTTGACACAGATGTGTAGTTAAGCGAACCCATTATTACAATTTAACTGGCAAGGAATATACATCACTGCAGTTTAATACGGCTGTTACTAGAGTTTATTGTTTGCTCATGCCCAATAAGCTAATTTAGATGGAAGGGGAGGGGGGTTATGAGCAAAGTCACCACTTCCTTCTTGTTATTCCTTCGTTAGATGGAAAAAAAATTGATAGGCCTTCAGCGTTGGTCTGAGTTGCAAGAGTGCCTCCAAAAGAAAAAATTCATACAAAGCATAGAGTAGTAAAGCTTAACATGCATGTATATGATGAAAATGAAAGCATTTCACTCACATGATTCAGTGTCCTCAATCAGACACTCGATATGCAGGCCGCTGAAAGCAAAGTTTGTAGCAAGGTTTGAGCAGGCTGGTTTCCAGAGCGCCAGCCTGCTCAAACCTTGCTACAAACTTTGCTGGGAACAGGCACTGGGATCCCTTATGCTATAGGATTCTGCAAAGCCCTGCATCTCCACCAACAAAGAATGGAAATCTCGCATTCCCTACCTAAGCTGCCAGTGGCCTGCATATCGAGTGTCTGATTGAAGACACTGAATCATGTGAGTGAAACTCTTTCATTTCCATCATATACATGCATGTTAAGCTTTACTACTCTATGCTTTCTATGCTTTGTATGATTTTTTTTCTTTTAGAGGCACTCTTGCAACTCAGACCAACGCTGAAGGTCTATCGAATTGTTTTCCATCTAACGAAGGAGTAACCAGAAGGAAGCGCTGACTTTACTCATAACCCCCCCTCCCCTACATGAGACTTCGAGTGGTTTGGGATATACCACTACTTGTGAGCATAACCAGCTGCTGTATTCCGCTCACCTTATTGAATTACACAATCCACATTGCAGCTTTGCACTTATGCACTTTTTATGATACAAATGGATTGATTTTAACTTCTATTTTCTGCGCACAATCTCATGTGTTTTGTGACTTTTGCACAGTGAATTTTAACAGTGTTAAATGTATCCATAGAATCAACTACTCTAGTTGCGCTATCACTTGCTAAACACTGCACAGATGCACTTTTAAACTAACCGGTTTATGCTGCACATATTTTGCTACGTTTGCACACCAGCTTGCAAGTTTTGCACATTTGCACATATAAGATTGCAAGTGGATACACTTGATGTTATGTATTGCTGCTACCTAACACTGCTGCTATAACTAATTTTAATGGGATTGTTTATGACAGTTGTTGTTTTAGCATTTCTATATATTGCACTTTATGCAACTTTGTTTGCTGCTTGATACTACTGTGTTTTATCACTGCTGCCAGAAATAACATTTCCTCTCTCATAAAGAGCCATCAGGTGGTGCCATAAGTATAGACTTTCCCTTTCTTTACAAGTTTGCACATCAGCTTGCAGGTTTGAACATTTGCACATATAAGATTGCAAGTGGATACACTTGATGCTATTTATTGCTGCTACCTAACACTGCTGCTATAACTAATTTTACAGGGATTGTTTATGACATTTGTTGTTTTACCATTGCTATATATTGCACTTTATGCAACTTTGTTTGCTGCTTGATACTACTGTGTTTTATCACGGCTGCCAGAAATAGCATTTCCTCTCTCATAAAGAGCCACCAGGTGGCGCCATAAGTACAGACTTTCCCTTTCTTTACTAATTTAGATGGAAGACTTGTTGGCTTAATATAAGAAATTAGGGGGAAAAAATCTTTTGCAGTTAGCAGGATATGCTTCAAACCTAAACTCTAAGTGTATCGTGGACTCTACCCAACTAATAAAGAGAAGGGAACATTACTTTCAGTTTGTTTGTTCTCGAAAATATCTCCATCTCAAGAGCAAGCCAAGCAGAGAATTCAGAAAACGCTCACAAACTAATGTTAGAGACCTGGTCCTGGGCAAAGAAATACAAAGAGGGTGAAAGAAACCAGGGCACGTGTAAAGGCTAGAAGGAGCACAACATTGCAAGAGGTTAAATTATTGTACGTTTCAAAGATCGTTGAAATATTGCACAGGATTGCCGCAACGGAATCTGACGGAAAAGGAACGATGCTAGACCAAATGGCAGTGTGTTCTGAGTATGTAGCGTCATACATGATGTCATTAAATGATGTCAGATGAAGAGAGACCAGAGCAAGAACACTGTGTTATGCAGGGCCAGAGGTTATTACTATCTAAGCATGTGTGCTGTTAGTAATTGCTGTAGAAGTACAATAAATAAAATAAAGTATATATACATGATTGGTATTACGCGCACATATGTATACACACAGGCACGAGGAATCCACCTTATCACTTCATTTGTATTACAGCACTTTTGCTAACCTTGGATGGAATGCAGTGATTATGAGAAGAAGAAAGACTCGAGTGAAGAGGAAAAATGTAAACTAAAAGTGTTTGGTTTGTGAAAGTTTCACCGTGTGTCTACAGACAGACTATCGCGATAAGGTTGAGCTGAAACTATTCTTAGAATGTAAGCTCTCAAGCAGGGTCTTCTCTCCTACTGTTTGGTGTGTGTAATGTGTATGTATATTTGTTATTCTGTCTCTCTCTCTCCCATTGTACAGCGCTACGGAACCTGTTGGCACTTTATAAATGCATGTAACTGTAACTATTGTCCTATCCAGGCAGTATCTGTCATGCAGTTGTTTAGCATTACAGGACTAGCCTTTTCAGCAGAATTACCAATAATTATAAATATGTGTGGTTATATATATATACACTATATTGCCAAAAGTATTTGCTCACCCATACATATGCGAGTCATGGCAGGTGAGCGAATACTTTTGGCAATATAGTGTATATAGATACAGGGTCAATTGCGAAAGAAATAAACAGAGTAACACCAGGATTGCTGCCAATTAACTATAGGGGTTATTCAGAGAACACCAAAATGTCACTGACATTTCAGTGCTCTCTCATTCCCTGCTCTTCGGGGAATCAAATTTCTCCACCCTGCAGTGAATTCAGCATTCACCGCAGGGTCCCCGGAGTGCAGGGAACTGACCCGAAAATCCGCCGCAAAACTGACAAAAAATAACTGCAAAAATCAAAAGCTAAAAATCCGCCGGATAACGCATCCGATAAGAAGTATCAGATCACTCGAACCGCTGCAAAAAACACGCCAAACACTTCCAGAAAAAGCCGATGATCCGCCGCACACAGCGCCGACCAGTCGCCAGAAAAAGCCGACAAGCCAACGAACCCAAAACAAAACGATTGAAAGTGTCAAAATTGAAACGCTGTTTGCAAAAATTTACTGGACGAAAATGTCTGGAATTTACATATAAGATCCTATGATTGATAATAAAAAAGGTCTGTTACAAAGAAAAAACGCTACAAAAAAAAAACGGGAAAAAAATATTGCCGAAAAAAATCCTGAAAAATTCCTAAAAGATCCTAAAAAAAATAAATAAATAAAGAGACTTTTTACTGCAGAGTAAAATAATAAACTGTTTAATTGATATTTATTAAAAACGGGAATATTTTTAACATTGAAGCCTATGGAATTCGCCTGAATAAACCTGCCGAATGAAACCACCGAACAGCAGGGCATTTCACTGACATTTCACTGCTGTTTGGTGTCTCTGAATAGATTAACCATTGCTTCTCTATGGGGGATTTCACTGCCGTCAAACAGGCACTGTATTTGCAAGCAGTTCGCCATAACTTGGCGAACTGTCTGCTTTCTGAATAGCCGAATGGCCCAGAAAAGGCACCACACAGGGAGATTTACTGTACGGTGACATTTTGGGGCCAGATCGTCTCTCTCTGAATAACCCTGTAAGTAATCTGTCCCTTAATAAAATTGTTCTTGATCTATACATTATATATATATATAATGTATAGATCAAGATTCAAGAACAGTTTCTCTGTGAGTTCAAAGAGCAAATACTGTAAGGTTTATTCAGAAAGCACCAAAATTTCAGAGCAGTTCGGTGATTTCAGTTCTCCAACCCTGCAGTGAATTCACTATTCACCACAGGGTCCCCAAAGTGTGCCAAACCTGGAGCTGCTGAACACCTCCAATCAGCCTGCCGAATGACACTTGAGACAGCTCATCAATCCACCGTAACGCCGCTGAAGACTGCCAAACTGACCGCCAAATGCTGCTGCTTGTTGCTGAAATTGAAAAGAATAAACGGTTGAATAAAGAATAAATAAAAACAATACTATTTTTTTTACATTGTATCCTATGGGATTTGCCTGTTTAAACCTGTTGAACTGAACCACTGAAAATCGGGGCATTTCACTGACACTCCGTGCAGTTCGGTGTTCTCTGAATAGTTTAACCATTACTTCTCTACGCGAAAATATCACTGTCGCCGAAGTTCCCACATTGCGATGATCTGAGGTGAACTGCACATTATTTCGCTGTCAAATCACCAATATTTGGCTAATTGACAGCTTTCTGTCCCATAACAAATTTTATTGTTTGGGTATGTGTAGAATGTGTAACTATACTTTGCTGTATTTTTATTTTGGGCTGGTGTATTTGGTTTCGGCCAGGACGTTCAGATTTGCCATTAACACCAGCTTTTCAAAGACGTTAAAATTATGCGCGCAAATGTTGTCTGTTAAATTTTGCGCATAGATTGTAATACCATCCACGTACCAGCGCACAAACACATTTGCGCTCACAATGTTAAGTATAGGGCGCGCGCAGTACATTATGCTCGCGCAGCGTTCGCGCAGGTTCACCAGCGGTAGATGTTAAAGCGCATTTTTTGCGCGGACATTGTAATACGACGTTCTGCGCAAAGGGTTTTTCCCCTTGCGTTAATGTGTTTTTGCGCATGCGTTAACGTTTGCGCGGAGTATTTAATAGAGCCGAATGTGTTTAAGCTTGAAAATGTTATGCCATAACAATGGGCATGTTTCAGCACCTCAGTTAAAGATCACTGTTTTTATTAAAAAAAAAGAATAGAAACAAAAATCTAGGCCGGGGACATAATTATAGCTAAGACATGTTGAGAAAAGCCTCTTTCCAGGTCATTAGAAGAGACGGTCCAAATGATTGTGATGTTTTTAAAACGGGGATCTGCTAACTGGCATCTTTAGCACGTTTCAGCCAGCGTAGTCAGGGGGTTAAATAAGTTTTCATTGCTTGCATTTCTGTTCTGAAGCAGACTGAGACAAATGAGTGTTAAGTAAACTCAATGACAGCCTTGCTAGCGTAAGCATTCCTGGCTACTGCATGTTGATGCCTGTAACTTAGCTTCAGATTATGACACCCCCGGCAAAGGCTTCTAAATTAACACACATCCAGCTGTCATCCTTTAACTCCTGGAACAGCTGAAAACAAGTCGCGGAACACTAAGGATTCCCAGCTTAATGTCCGGAATGTTTACATCCTGGCGAGAAAAATTCTCATGGTCTAATGTTCCGTCTTAGAACATTTCCATTTTCTCGTATCGTTTGACAAAGTGTCCATCACATCTACCAAAATACCAACAAGTGACGCAGAAAAAAAACCCAAGGCTGTACTAGTAACTAACTTTACGAGGTTTAGGCCCACGGGTGTAATAACTGGGGGGAAACTCCCAGTTATGCTTATAGACATGTACTGTACGTTGAAGGGATGGTGTTTATGCTTTAGTTTAGGATGCTACAATTAATTCATTCTCCTGATTTACTTGCCATGAAGATTAAGGGTTGTAAACTAATATACCGAGCTTGATTGTTTGTAGTAATTAAATATTATGCCTTTGTACTTGCCATCTCACATGATTTTTTGTGTCTACTGAAGGTTAGGCCCAAGACATTCCGTTCTATTCACTTAAAGGTGAAACTCAGGAGAACTGCAGGACAAGTGAAAATTTTAAGTCAAAATAGCCAAACCAAAAAAATTCTCCCATTTATCTCACTTTCCAAATTGGCCATTTGGTCTAGATTGTTCTCTTCCAGTTCTCCTAATTTTCACCTTTCTTTGAATAGACCTGATTGTTTTCCATGCACAGGTTTCACTTATGGCACCTTGCCCACCTTCTCTAGGGTTGAGTTGCCGTATGATGTCGAATCTGGAGCTGAATCTCGTTATCATTATATTATTATCATTTACATAGAGCCAACATAGGAACAGAAACAAGAGGTGTAGAGGGCCTAACGTCTAGAGGTGTTAGGGTGGAGGAAGACAAGAGGAGTTTTATGGATCTTCAGGATCAGTAGCACTAGTGTTGCCGAAAAGGTGAGGACATGGAAATAACATATATTATGATGTTGAGGTAGGTGTCACGCCTGGGGCACCTTGTGGTCTCGTGGGAGTCCCGGGAGAGTGATGCCGCTGGCTGGCCGAGTCCCAGGAGCTCCGGTGATCCCCGGCACCTCTGCGGCTGATCAGGGGGCGGGGCGCGGTGTGATGACACGTAGCCGCTAGCCTTTAAGTAAAGAGCACGCGCCCTGAGTCATTGCCTCGACGTGGAATCCTTTTCCCGCATCGCTGAGTGTTTCGTGTAGTCGATTCCCTGATTCTCTATTTTTTTGATTCAGTTACTCTGTTGCCAATTCTGATTGTACAAGGACCCTCTCTGTTACTAACGCAGACTGCTTATCGACGATTCTATCTCTTACTAAGCCTGTATGTATGGTTTACCCCAGAGCAGCCTCAGAATGATTGCTGATCCTGCCATATGCTGACTCAGGATATATATCTATTGCCAACCCTGCTTGTATACGAACCCTCTCTGCTACCAATTCAGTCTGTATGAGTACCTCCTCTGTTGCCAACCCTGCTTGTATATGAACCCGCTCTGCTACTGATTCAGTCTGTATGAGTACCTCCTCTGTTGCCAACTCTGCTTGTATACGAACCCTCTCTGTTGCCGACCCGGATTGTGATATTGACCAAGTTGTTTCTGACTCGTGTTATATAAACAACCAGTACAGGCCTAACACAGGCTATTCCTTATCTGACAACGAGGTTAACCCTTTCCGCCCCAGTGTTTGCTCAGTACGGACACCTACTGCTGATACCTCAAAGTTATACTCATTGTTACTGGTGTGTTTGTTTTCCCTGGCTGGGAGTGATAGGATTAGTGGTTCCGACCAGTGGCGTCACTAGGGTTGGTGTCACCCGGTGCGGTAATTTATAGTGTCACCCCCCCCCGAGTTTTATGGATTTTTTTAACTACTCTTACTCATAAATCAGTACTCCCACATAACACTGAATGCTCATACACACAGCGCACATTACTGTGAGGTTTATTGCTGTGGAGCTCTCTCATATGCTCACACAAATTTTTGCCAACTGCCAGCAAGTACGGTGCCTGTTCAAAGGCAGTGAAAGCACATATGGATATATATTGCCCCCAGCAGCTCTGGATATATTGCCCCCAGCAGCTCACCCATGGATATATATTGCCCCCAGCTCACATATGGATATATTGCCCCAGCTCACAATTATATATTGCCCCCAGCAGCTCACCATGGATATATATTGTCCCAGCTCACATATGGATATATTGCGCCTCAGCTCACATATGGATATTTTGCCCCAGACCAGCTCACACATGGATATATTGCCCCAGACCAGCTCACACATGGATATATTGCCCCAGACCAGCTCACACATGGATATTGCCCCAGCTCTCATGGATATTTCCCCCTGCTCTCATGGATATGCCCCCAGCACACATGGATACTGCCCCAGCTCACATGGATATGCCCCAGCAGCTTTCATGGATATGCCACAGCAGCTCTCATGGATATGCCACAGCAGCTCTCATGGATATTGCCCCCAGCTCATGGATATGCCCCAGGCGCTCTCATGGATATGCCCCAGGCGCTCTAATGGATATGCCCCAGGAGCTCTCATGGATATTGCCCCCAGCTCATGGATATTGCCCCAGCTCATGGATATGCCCCAGGAGCTCTCATGGATATGCCCCAGCAGCTCTCATGGATATTGCCCCAGCAGCTCTCATGGATATTACCCCCAGGCCCCAGCTCACCTCCTGCCGCCGCGCTGTCGCCGCATGTTCGGCTCCCTCTGAGCGTCCGGCGGCATGGAGCTTGGGCGCTCGCCTTGGGGAGCCACGTGACCAGCCGCGATCTCGCGAGAACTCGCCTGGTGATGTGGTTCCCCCAGGCGAGCGCCGAAGCTCCATAGCTTCGGACGCTCGCAGGGAGCCGAAAACTGCATCGCAGGGTGAGACACCCACCCTTAGGGTGTCGGTGTCACCCTAAGGGCGGGTGTCACCTGGTGTGGGCCGCACCCCCGGCCCCACCTTGCGACGCCAGTGGTTCGACCACTTAAGGATCGGAGGGCTTAGAGGTCTGTCGATAGGGATCCACACCACGGTTATTGAGTGTGAACGTGACAGTAGACGAGGAGAGGAACAGGTCAGCATCAGTATCATAAACCAGAGATGGAAAATATCTAAAAATGTAAGGTATGGACCTAAATGAGGATCCAGTTCCTCTGGTTGCAGATGATATCAGAGTATATCAGACACGACATCCAGCACACACTTATGCTGCTAGACCTGTAATAAACCATGTTACAGGCTTACCTTGAAACTGTTACATCGTTCCAAAACTCACGTCTTAGTAAACATTGGAACCATTCACTGTTGTCGGTAAAAAGGATATGTGAAAAAAATTGTCATGAGCTGATTTTCCTTACCTTCTCCCTTTTACTACAGCTACTCCCACATAGCCGCTTTTAGCGTTGGCCTCGGAATGAAGCGACGGCCCAGCCTGATATCAACAGTGGAACTGAGCGCTGCCACTGGTATTGTCTCTAGAGGACCATAGGACACATGGACCCCAGCACATTTCTGCCTCTTGCACCGCGCAAGCTCACAATCACATGGGTGCCATAGGTGAAGCCAAGAGGGACACTAGGAACTATTTTTTATCAGTCTCTTGCTGCTTGTGGCGAGAGGAAGTAATATATCATGCCACTTCCCCTATGTGGGATGAGAGGCGACTATGGGAATTTTTAGCATATTTATTTACGTGTGTTAAGTAATTTTGCAATCGCGCAATCACTTAACACCAGGTCCTCGGAGTCAGGATTTGTTTGAGAATTACTGACCCAGAACAAGAAGTACGAGCTACTGTGGAATAACACATTATTTTAGTCCCAGGTGTTAATTGAAGCCTCCTATACAAAGCATGGGACATCGCCATTAATTTGTACCGGCTGGGTGGAGTAGAGGTAACATCACTGCTCTGTGCGGAGAGAGCCTGTGGAGACATGGGTTCGATCCCCAGTAGCAACTCTCCAGTAAGTGTCATTGGGCAAGACACCTAATGGTACATACTCACCACCCAGGACATACCTGAAAACGAGAGAAATCTCAATGTCTCCTTCCTGGCAAAAATCCTTTCTCAAAAATTTACAGTTGGGAAGCGCTATGTCTGAGTTAGCCATTAAGTTATCAGCTGGAGCCGATCTATGTACATCAGCTCAACTGAGTTCTTCACGTCTAGAGGGAAATAGGATCCATGGTCAGAGAACTGGAGGTATGTACCAACGTGTATCACCGAAGGTTTATTGTCTCTGAATGTAGGGATCTCCACCAACAGAAAATGAAAACTAGCAATTGTATAATATGAGACATGATCGTCTAATAAGTCACGTAGTGTGCTGAAATGCTAAAGGCACGAAAACGTAATCAGTTTTACAAGTGAAAGACAGACTGTCGTAATCTTCCCATGAGCTATGGAGTTATCCAATCTTCAGTAAACAGCCCAAGGGAAATTGCAATTGTAAGGCACTGCATCTAACAAAAGATACTTTGGTAAAGGTATTTTCTGAGTATTTCTACCCTTTTCTCATAAAACTCTACAAAGTTCGTCCACTTCGCTTGTCTGTAGAAGACATTTGCCTTCTTCCAGGTTACACCCAGCCTTTGGAATGCCCCACCTCACACCATCAATCACACCTCTAACCTTCAGGGGCTTTAGTAGCTCATCACAAAGAGAGTACACATATGACAGCCCAGGGGGAAAGAGCATAAATGACACCATATGGGAGGTTTGTTCTGCATCTAGCATTTTCTACCTCAAAATCTTTAAAAAAAAAAAGAAAAAAAACATTTTTTGAACCTATTATTATAAAATAATTATCATAATTCACATTTGATGCATTTCTTTAAATATCAGTAAGAAATACCTATCGTATCTGTCGAAAACACCTCAATTTCAAAACAGTAATTGTTCAGTATGAATAACATTGTGAACTATGTGAATGCTCCACGCAACTAGCAAAGCGCCGAACGATTTATCAAGTGTACAAGAGCAGACAGAAACCAGGACCAAAATAGCAGCAAAGCCATGCGGAGCGAAACGTAACTTTTATACTAGGGTCAGACTAACGCATTTTTCACGTTGTCCGTGAAAAAGTGCGTTCGAATGAATGGACGTATTTTTTCACGGAATACGCGATAGCGGTCATACGATGCGCATTTCCGTCCGTGATTTTGTACGGATCATCAATAAAACCCTTTTTGCGTCTGGACGTTATGTTGGCCGGACGTGTGCAGCGTCTGACGTCTCCCAATCACGCACACACGCCGCTATGCGGACGCAGCGCACTCTGTACGTCAGTAGTAGCGGTTTGACGTTCTAGAAAAAATGCGTTCGTTTGCCACTTGCGTTGCGCGGACGAACCTTCGTGCGGCCGTACTTCGTATGTTACCCGGCATTGGACGTCATTTGCTGCTAGCACGGCTGTGATTTCGTGCGGTTAAACGCACGTTAAAAATGCTTTCGTCTGACCCTAGCCTTAATCAGCCATAAATAATAAGTAAATGAACAATCTGTTGTTCCTGATCGTTTAAAAAAAGGTGTATTTAGGGTTGGAGAGTTATAAAGATCAGTTTTTACAAGATGAAAAAGTTTATTAACCCCTTCACTGCTGAGCCATTTCACCTCTGTGTGCTGAGCTCATTTTGACTGTTTTTGTTCATCATGTTTAAACGTGATTTGAAGTAACGTTTTATTGTACCACCCAGACAATATATACATCTTCTTTTACGGCAGACTCGGCAGATTCATAATATATCATTATTATATGTATTCATCATGTCCTGCCAGAATGCTATAACAAAAAATGTAAAAAAAAAATGGGGTCCGTAATTCAGATTTCAATCATTCACACAGGGTTATTCAAAGAGATCCGAATAGCTGCCGAAACGGAACCGAACGGTGAAAATCGTTTTTGCGGTGAGTTTTCGGCGGGTTTGCAGCGACTTTTCTCTGCATCACGACAGCCCTGTGGTGCTTGCTGAATACACCGCAGGGTCGCCGAAATGGGATCACCAAATCGTGCCGAATGGAAGAGAACAAAAAGTCACCGAACGTGCGGTGACTTTTCAGTTCTCTTTGAATAAACCTGACAGTGTGCAAAATAGTTTTTTCACATTTTATCTTCCAAACCTTTGTGTTTATATATTCTATGAGGTACTCTTGCTAAAAAAAAAAATGGGAATCTGTAACTGTATTTTTCTGAGAAAAAATCTGCCATTTTAACCAAAACTGAAAAAACTAATTTTTTCGTTAGTGCAGCATCATTGTACATATTATAAATGAAAAGTGAACAATAGTGCTGCATTATAAATAAAAAAATAAAAAAATAAGACCACAAACCACCCTCTTTTTATGTATCGAATTGTAGCTTAGCTTTATCAGCACGAATCCCTGTTGCAGTAGCTCTTTTTGTCCAGTAGATGGCAATGACTGCCAAATGGGACTAGTACAGTAACAAAATACATTGTGACTATTAGCAATGATGTTTTACTATATACTTAATGAATAGTGATTTTCCAAAAGACCACTGGTTCCAGACAGTGGTTTTATGGAAAATCGCTTGGTAGTGAAGGGGTTATTAGCATTTAATAGGAATGAATTTGATATTGACAACCGGAATTGTAACCCAGCGCCACTGAATGTTCATATGATTATTTTCCAATGGGATGTTTTTATTTCTCACTTTAAATAGAAATAATCCTGTTTTATTTCTTAATCCGATATGATTAATTTAACTTCTTTGAAAACGTTATTGAAAATCTATTTTCATTCATTAAATATTATTGTGCAATTATTAATCCAGTGACCAATGTGGTTTTTTTTCACTTCTTTTTGCCAAACTTCTCCTGCTATAATAAATCTATTTTTTTCTGGCATTTCAGAGCCTCCCTAGGATTTAATTACTTTAGATTTTAAATACATCTGACCAAAAATGCAATCATAAAAACCTTGCCTTCCATCCAAGTGTCCCATGCAGTTTAGATATTTCAAATAACCATCGCCTCACATATGGGCTCGATAATGACTTGGTTAATCCCATCACTCCCCAAATGGAGTTAACTTTATTTTGCATTGTAATACATTGAAAGCAATCATTAGCATATCAAACCCATTTTGCGTACTTTATAAAGCAAGATTACTGTTCCCCCAGTGAAGAAACAAATTAAACTGTCTTATCTCGCTCCTTTTCACCTTATTTTACTCTAAACAATCTACAAGCAGCAGCTCTCGCACTCACTGTAACAAAAAGTTCAGAAACATTGCTGCTGCATTACAACAGCCAGGGAGAGGGCAGAATACAGGGAGAGCTCTGGGGTCACTCATTGCTGCACAGGGATACGATTCAAGGGGATATAATGACTGAAAATCACTGCATAGTACAGATACAAGGTGTTACTGTAATTTCCATACACAGGCATTATGTCTCCTCCCTGGGCAAAATCATCAACAGCTTTGGCTTTAATTACCACCTCTACGCTGATGACACTCAGATCTACCTCTCTACCCCTGATCTCTCTCCCCCTGTCCTCTCAAAAGTCAGTGACTGTTTATCTGGCATCTGCTCCTGGATGGCCTCCCACCACCTAAAGATCAACATGTCCAAGACTGAGCTCCTACTTATTCCTCCCTCCAATGCCTCCCCACCTCCTGACTTCTCTATCACGGTGGAGGGTATCACCATCTCCCCATCAAACCAAGTTCGCTGTCTTGGAGTTACACTTGACTCTGCTCTTTCCTTCATCCCCCACATCAAGTCTCTTTCCTCCTCCTGCCGATACCAACTGCGTAATATTTCCAGAATTCGGCCATTTCTTAACACTGTCACCACAAAACAACTCATGCACGCCCTGGTAATCTCCCGACTCGACTATTGCAATAATCTCTTATCTGGTCTCCCTCTGTCCCGCCTCTCCCCCCTACAATCCATCCTGAACGCCTCCGCCAGGCTAATTCACCTCACCCGCCGCTCTGTCTCTGCCGCTCCCCTCTGCGAGTCCCTTCACTGGCTCCCCATCCACTGCAGAATTAAGTTCAAAATCCTTATCCTTACCTACAAAACCCTCACTAACTCAGCGCCCCACTACCTGTCCTCAGTAATCACCAAATACACCCCAGCCCGCTCCCTAAGGTCAAACAGTGACCTGCGCCTAGCTTCTCCCCTCATCACCTCTTCCAATGATAGACTGCAGGATTTCTCAAGCGCAGCCCCCACTCTCTGGAACGCTCTCCCTCGTACTGTCAGACTTTCCCCTAACTTCTCTTCCTTCAAACGCTCCCTTAAAACATTCCTATTTAGGGAAGCCTACCACCCAACTCACTGATACAACCATCAATCACTCTCACCTTACAGTCCTCTCCTCCTGTTTCCAACCCCAACACTCCTAGATTGTGAGTTCCTACGGGAATAGGGCCCTCATCTCCTCCTGTACTGTTTGTCAAATGTTGTTCAATGTATTGTAACCCTGTCTATACTGTGCTTATTGTACAGCGCTGCGGAATATGCTGGCGCTTTATAAATAAAGAAGAATAATAATAATATGTCACATACAGATATTATTTTTATATTCTATTGGTATTTTGGATGCCGCATTGCTAATAATATTAATATGATCACTACAAATACCCATAAGCAGGAGATCTGATCATTTTTAAAATCTATCTTTATCACATTTACTGGTTTTAACTCATAACTCATTTCTGCCTGTATGCTGGTACTGCAGACCCCATATGAAAATGTGTAAGACAGAGGAAACCATCCAGAGTTCAGAATCTTTCATTCCATCAATAATTCTGTAAATGATAATTGAATAAATGAAACATTTAAAATGAGCCTTTTTACATTATTTTACTTTTTCTAACTATATCAGAATAATAGTTTCTGTGCAAAGTTTCTATTTTACCCTATATTTAACTGCTCACTTTGCATCCCGTGTTTCAAATAAATGCTATGATAAAACTTTTTTCAACAAAACATGCTTGATAGTGAAGGGGTTAAAGATAATGTGACGATGATACCATGAATTTCATAGCATAATTCAAAATGGAATGGATCGCATTGTGAATACATAGCATATACTCCGTGTCATTCTTTCAGGGAATTGTTAACCTGGCTGTATTTTTTCTGCATGCCTTGGCTACTTTCTGCTGGCTTTGAATCATACGGTTTTTGTTTAGCGATAGTTTGATTGTGAAGGCAAAATATAAGAATAAATATAAGCCTGATTTTCAGCACTCCACTGATTTAATCTAAGCTGTTCTGTACAGTTTATAATCCCTCCTTTCAGGTTTGCCCTTTCCCCATGGGTCAACTGAGCAAAAAACCCCGTTCCTGATGCATCAATTTCTGAAACTTGCTGAGGCTGTAATTGTCCCTGGCAGCACCAGACATTTGGGAAATCACACTTATATAGATTGTAACAGAAGGGAAACCTGTCTGACCGTGGCAATGCTCCGTCGGCGTCTTTACTGAAGACACTTTATGTCACTACTTACTTTTGTCAAGTCACTTTTTGCTGACAGATTCTACAATACTGACTGGCTGTGTAAAACGCGCTGGACTTAATCCCAGTTTACACAATAGAGCAGATACAATGAATGCATTTCTTAACCCTTGGAGTCCTGTGTCCAGATAAATGTATAAGGAGAAAGTTGCAGGATTGGCGGTCAAAGTACTAGATATTATCACTTGTAAATAATAATAGGGCTGAAACAACTAATCGATTTAATCGACAACTAATCGATGATAGAAATAGTTGACAACTATTTTAATTATTGATTAATCGGTGTTGATTGATCGTCCTGTGTACAGCACACACTGTTTAGAGTCAGACTGAGTTAAACGTAAATAACCTCAGCTTCGGAGCTGATTGGAGAAGACGCGCCACTGCTTTACTAGGTATGATTTAGTTCTAGGGTTATGTCAGACACAACCAGTTTGTTTTCATTCCATTTACAACAGTAGCAGAACTATAACACAAACAATAGTATACTGCCACTGGGTGAAGGAGCTGTATGTCTGTGTTTTATCCTTACTTGAAGCTGGAGTCCTGTGCCACAACTCCACCCTCCCTGCCACACCCTCTTTGGTTGGGAACTGCCATTCCCTCCCTTTGGAATGGTCCTTTCCCTAAACTCACTCCCACACTCAGATCCGGTCTTTCGTCCATACCCACTTCCTCTCACACTCAGGTCAAGTCACTTGAGCAAAGTCCCTCCCTTCCACCTCCAGTCCCTCCTCCCACTCAGTTTGTTCACAAAATTATTTAAAAGGGACATTCTATGCACCCAGACCACGTTAGCTTATTAACCCCGATTTCATGCTGACATCATCATCTATGACCAAGTGCTTGTAGCCGTGTTCATTTGAGAAAGGAAACATGGGCTTAAGCCGCACATGCAGCATCAACCCATCCCTCTGACCAAGCGCTCACATACCTTCTGTGAAAAGTATGCAAGAAATGCAATTTGAGTATGTACGTACGAAAGATATGTACACTACGCAAATTGCTTATGAAAAAAGGGGGAGGGGTTGTGGTTATTTATTTATTTTTTACATAAAATTCCTTTTAAGTAAACACATTTTTTTCAATTTTTTTTATCCGATGAATCGATTAATCGAAATAATAATCGGTCAACTAATCGATTATGAGAATAATCGCTAGTTCCAGGCCTAAATAATATAATAGAAAATGTATCGATAGTTCACACAAGAACCCTTTATTGCGTCCTTTTAAGGTGATAAAAAATATCATGTACAGCCCATAACACATAGGTATGAATAGATCAAAAAGCACAAAAAGTGAAACAAAAGAGAAAAAACCATAACGAAGAAAATATCAGAATAAAAAACATAAATGTAAATGTTAATATGGTGATGGTAAGTCACAATCCTGCCAGTGATTCCCTACTCAAGACCTTTATGGTTGTGATGTGTTGGATGTGAATGTCCTAAGCATATCTATCACTTCACATAAGGGCAAGAGACGTCCAGCAGGATTCCCTTGTGCTGCTTCAGAAGACCTCCTTGGAAGCCTGCTCAACTTCAAATGTCTCCAAAGAAATACTGCAACCGCATAGCTATCATAAGGTACATACATATACGAGATTTCAAGAAAGGTTAGAATGGACCTTTATGTATCCGTGTATCTGCACATAAAGGATAGAGAGAGGCACCACAATGTCTCAGGTTTCCTCCATTGGTTGCTTGGAAATTCGGACTTTAAAGAAAGAGGTTGAGACGGACCTTCATCGATACGTATATGTTTAAATAAGGAGCAGCAGGTGGGAACCACATTGTCCCAAATCTCATTCAGCCACTGTTTTTTCTTAAGAAATCATTAGGCGATAATTGAGAGCCCTATCTTCCTTTCACAAAAGCGCCTAGCATTGCAGTATATAGGAGAAAAAGGAAGGATGATAGAGAGGCTAGGCGTATAAGATTTCAAAGAACCAATATACGTCAGGTTCTAGCAGAAGAGGTTATATGGCAGCACAAGAAGAATTTAAAAGATATAAAGTAAAATCAAGATCAGCCCAACGCGTTTCACTGCTGAAGCAGCATCATCAGGAGCAGAATTGACAAATGCAGATTACCCTGCTAGAGAAAAAAAGGGCTGGACTTAATCCCGGTTTACACAATAGAGCAGATACATTGAATGCATTTCTTAACCCTTGGAGTCCTGTGTCCAGATAATATTCTTTTTATATCAAAACACGGCTCCTAAACAGAGCAAATGCAACATAGGACTCGGTTACCTCCAACCCCAAGGCCGAATTCGGGACCTTTTTTGGCCGTTTTCACCCATTTTTCAGTTTGGGAGATTCAAATGCAGGTATAATCATCGTTTTCATGCTTAATAGAAGTTCTTGCCGAATATCGTCTCTCACAGCTATACTTTATAATTGAATTATCAGCTATATCGAATGACTTCTAGTTTATGTCGATTTCCAAAGTAACTGCTAAAAGATGTTGATAAATGGATTTTCAGGCAAGGAAATAGAGAGAATTAGACTGGAATCTTTTTAAAACAGAGGATTTTTCTCACAGACATGTTTAAAGGCACCAATCTGTATGACGTTGGACAAAAATTCGATTTTCAACTGTTTTACTGGCATTTTTTCAGACCAGTTAAATTTTTTGACTATCAGCCCCAGATAAGTTGTTTTCAACTAAACCAACTGATATTTCACAAAAAATTACGGCTGCAAGCAGACACAATTTTCTTTGAGGAAACGAACGATAGAATTGATCCCACAGTGAAAGGCGTTCACTAAACAGTGATTTCGTGGGAAACTAAAAATGAATTGTAGATTTTTTGGCTGGAAAACAATTATTCAGCTGATTACCACAGGTCAGATAATTCGGCCTCAAATGTAACATTCCTTCTCCAGTCTCCATGCCTCCTAATGTTTGCGCCAAGTGACAGAATTTTGAAAATCCTTAAATCCTTCCGTAAAATGGGCCAGACATTGTTAGCAGGTAATACATCTAAAAAAAAGAGCAGCACACTCCCCAACAGGAATTAATAGCTATAATAAAGAACAGAAGTAGGCGAGTGCCAACACGATCCAGGAGAGGCAACCTCCAGTGGTAAATGCATGAAAAAAGGAAGGGGTCCTCTAGGTTTTTCTCCTAGGCTAGGTTAGCTTAACGTTCTTCTATAAGCAACATTTGGGCTCCTCAAAAGCCTTTTTAAGTAGGTTCCTGTGTTTGTACAAATACGGTTGGTTCCAAAGTGGTGAAACACAAAAAAGTGACATATGTCAGGCAGCAAAACATTCATAATGATCATGTGTCAAACAGAATTATATTTTCACTATCAAGAAACAATCCCATGGAGAACTATACCTTCTCTAATGTTTGCGTATTCCTTTAAAGCTTATGTAACATGATAGCATGATCTTTCTAGCAATGCTGCATATTTTCTTTGATTAATCAGAAGTATTAATTTTGGGTACCATAAGACAGATAAGTTGAAACCCCTGAATAAATATACCATATACAGTCAGGTCCAGAAATATTGGGACATCGACACAATTCTAACATCTTTGGCTCTATACACCATACAATGGAGTTGGAGTGAAACAAACACAATGTGCTTTAACTGCAGTCTGTCAGCTTTAACTTGAGGGTAGGTACATCCAACTCAGGTGAACGGTGTAGGACTTACAGCAGTTTGCATATGTGCCTCCCACTTGTTAAGGGACCAAAGGTAATGGGACAATTGGCTTCTCAGCTGTTCCATGGCCAGGTGTGTGATATTCCCTCATTACCCCAATTACAATGTGCAGATAAAAAGCCCAGAGTTCATTTCAAGTGTGCTATTTGCATTTGGAATCTGTTGCTGTCAACTCTCAAGATGAGATCCAAAGAGCTGTCACTATCAGTGAATCAAGCCATCATTAGGCTGAAGAAACAAAACAAACCCATCAGAGAGATAGCAAGAACATTAGGTGTGGCCAAAACAACTGTTTGGAACATTCTCAAAAAGAAGGAATGCACCGGTGAGCTCAGCAACACCAAAAGACACGGGAGACCCTGGAAAACAACTGTGGTGGATGACCGAAGAATTCTTTCCCTGGTGAAGAAAACACCCTTCACAACAGTTGGCCAGATCAAGAACACTCTCCAGGAGGTAGGTGTATGTGTGTCAAAGTCAACAACCAAGAGAAGACTTCACCAGAGTGAAAACAGAGGGTTCACCACAAGATGTAAACCATTGGTGAGCCTCAAAAACAGGAAGGCTAGATTAGAGTTTGCAAAATAACACCTAACAAAGCCTTCACAGTTCTGGAACAAGATCCTATGGACAGATGAGACCAAGATCAACTTGTACCAGAGTGATGGGAAGAGAAGAGTATGGAGAAGGAAAGGAACTGCTCATGATCCTAAGCATACCACCTCATCAGTGAAGCATGGTGGTGGTAGTGTCATGGCGTGGGCATGTATGGCTGCCAATGGAACTGGTTCTCTTGAATTTATTGATGATGTGACTGCTGACAAAAGCAGCAGGATGAATTCTGAAGTGTTTCGGGCAATATTATATGCTCATATTCAGCCAAATGCTGCACAGCTCATTGGACGGCGCTTCACAGTGCAGATGGACAATGACCCAAAGCATACTGCAAAAGCAACCAAGGAGTTTTTGAAGGGACAGAAGTGGAATGTTATGCAATGGCCAAGTCAATCACCTGACCTGAATCCCATTGAGCATGCATTTCACTTGCTGAAGACAAAACTGAAGGGAAAATGCCCCAAGAACAATCAGGAACTGAAGACAGTTGCAGTAGAGGCCTGGCAGAGCATCACCAGGGATGAAACCCAGCGTCTGGTGATGTCTATGCATTCCAGACTTCAGGCTGTGATTGACTGCAAAGGATTTGCAACTAAGTATTAAGAAGGGAAAGTTTGATTTATGATTATTATTCTGTCCCATTACCTTTGGTCCCTTAACAAGTGGGAGGCACATCTGCAAACTGCTGTAAGTCCTACACCATTCACCTGAGTTGGATGTACATACCCTCAAATTAAAGCTGACAGTCTGCAGTTAAAGCACATTGTGTTTGTTTCATTCCAACTTCTTTGTGGTGGTGTATAGAGCCAAATATGTTAGAATTGTGTCAATGTCCCAATATTTCTGGACCTGACTGTAGATATTTAGTAGCTAGAGAGACAGTGTGACGTAAGTCACTTTGGACTTGGGGTGCATAGACCTGGAGGCATATTTGTATGGTACAGGCCTCGCTTGTGTGCTGAATGTTTGTATAATCTGTGTTAATGTTTGTATAATGTGTTATACAAGAATGTTATTGTCTATCTGTCTATTGTCTGGTCCATGTGTACCGTGTTATCTTGCTGAGAGGATTAACCTCCCAGCCTGCCCTTGTCTCAGGAATGTTTTGATATCTGTTTATATATGTGACTAGTTTGCAAATCTTCTGACTGTAATCTGTTATCACCCCATTTACCATTGTCCTGCCTCATTTTGAAATGTTACGTAATGTTTACTTTAACTGTACCTAGCCTAATTAGATTCACATTCCAAGAAGCAAATGTGTCCCATTATCTGTTTCAGTCTAATTAGGTCCCCCAACAGTTTCTAGGGGAGGGTTTGTATATGTAAATGACCCATGTGTGACCGTATAAATATATGTGTGTCTCTCCCTGATTAAAGCAGTTCTATTTCAACCCCACATGTAGTCACGACTCATGGTGTGGGTAGCAGCTATATATAGTGGCAGCTGTTCCACTCTGACCAGATCTACAGCCAGAATTTATTTCTGGGGGACGCTAGCAAGGCTCTCTATATGTACCCGTCTTTAAGCTGTGTCTAAAGACTGGAGAATGGCACGAGAATGATGAAGAGAACATGGGGTTCCAGCAAGGAAGCAACATTGGCAGATGTGACCCTATCAGGGTACTGAGATCTGTCACAGGCAGCACTCTTCCTAAATACTAAGAATAAAAGGTGGGAGCTTCTAGAGACAAATAAACACAACACACCAAAGATAGAGCTCTCCATTAGACAGATCATCACATCATCTTCAAGATCACACATTTTCAAAGAACTATTTTTTCTAAATGTAATGTTTATTGGTCTTTTCAATAAATATACAGAGGATACAGAAAAGAAAAAGGGATAAGGGGAACAATATAATAAAAGCAAATGACATATCAACTTGGGCAGTGTTTGGCAATTAAAACATTCAGAAAGTACACAGCACCAATATACGTCCCGTGGTACATGAACTCGATCATATGTTTACTATTGCCTTGGAGGTATGAAACCAGTGTTTTTCCCATAGGGACCATGGGTCTAGCTTTGGAGCAGTGAGATGAAAAGATTGTACTGCTAGTTTCTTGTAAGTAACAAAGTCGGCAAACATTGCTTTGAGGGAACAAATGGGTGGGGTATTGGAATATTTCCATAATTGTGCTATGAGCAAAAAACCACAAGATGTCCTTACACAAAATAGCTTCTTCTATCTTTGGAGTTGTTGAACCTTCTCAGGAAGCACACTCATCATTTTCAGTAGAAATGGTAATGTTACACCCAAGACCTCCTCATCAATTTTTCCTACATGGAGACACTTGGCCCGAAGTGTCAGGCAGCTCCATCAGTTTTGCAGCATGGTGCCTGAATGGGAGTTGCACCTTCTGTACACATCTGTCATCTGGGGTTAAAGTGTCTTTCCTGTATTGGGACTATATCCACCTGTATAATACCTTGCATCTAATGTCAAAAAATGAGGCGCATACAAGGCCTCCCTATCTAATGTAAACCTATTGCCATGCTAAGGTATCATAAGTTTTTAAGTAGCCCCTGTTCCCATGTCAACTTAAACCTCCATTGGGGAGAATCAGGGGCGGTATTCAAGATTTTGTAATTTTCAAGGATTTTTTAAGTTTTGTAACCACCTTAAATAACAAACGATGGGAATTTAGTTCACCAAATTATGATCGCAACTTGCTTAAGCCTTTCACAGCATCAATGTATACCATCAATGTCAGGTCCTAAACTAATCACCTAATGACTGCCCTTATGGAACCAACTCATTTATGTGGACAGAATCCTTCCTGGAGCTCCCTGCAGTTCAAGGTGGCCAAAAGGAGCTACTGTAGCATTGGGCTTCATGCTGGATCAACTCGGTACCTGTGGTTTAGACTTATTCCTAGCTGGTTTTAAAATGTGTTAGTACCTTGGGTGACATGTCTTTGGTGCTAACACATAGGCTGACCCACACAGGCCATTGTGACACCCCCATTCCAGTGTCTGTTGTAGGGTTCCGATGGATTATCTAGGGGGACCACATGGTGCAACAAGCTTACTTTCAAAGCATGTTACAACAGATGTGGATTTTTACCTCCCTGTCAAGCCGCTACAACAGACATCAGACGAGTCTACAAAGCACGAGCCACCATAGGAGTCTCGCCTCTGTAGAGCTGGTCACACAAATGTGTGCATAGCGTGGTGGCCACGTGCGTATCCGCATGGAAAGAATGTCCATTCTCATGGATGCCCTTTCTGCACCCGTGTGGCCCCAGCCTTAAAGGGTATGTTCCAGAGCCCAGTAGCAAATAAATTTTGCTTGTTTGAAATAAGCGAAATTCCTATGAGTCTCTCTATGAGAAAAGATCACCTGTACTCGATATTGGGGCACCAGGAGATGCCTTGCAGATCGAGTACAGTCAATATTGGTGGTGTAGGGGTTAAGAATGATTTTTTAATTATTCCTCCCGCTTAATGATTTGATTAAATTATAGAATTTCACTGTATTTTTAATCTGCTTTTTATGTCTCTACCACTGAATGAACTATTTTAACCTTTGTGGATTTGTGATTCACTGTGAGTCTTTATACTATTTTGGACGCATTGTGTTTGCGAGTGCATGAACCCTCTTGCCCTCACACTATGATTTTGCTGAATTCCCGTAATGGTTATTTTCGGAGAAATTGCTCCTATCACCAATCAAAGCAAATATGCACGTAAAAGAAACCAATGCATTTTTAATAGACATTGGCAAAATGTAACAATAATGATGTGTTAAACACATTTTGCCAAGAAAACTGAGAAATATTCATCCAAAACTCCAAATCTAAAAAACCCCAAGAAGGCCCAAGTGCTTTCAAACAGGATATTACTTTGACTCACACAGTTGGCTTCATTCGGTTCTTAAAGGTCTTGTTCAGCGAATAAAAAATTAACATTGTAAGATTAAGAGTGGGAAGACAAGATGGTATACATACTGCCATTCCACAATGTAGAGCAGCATGCTCATCATGCAAGGCAAGGCACGTGCCACCACGATCCATGGAGTGACCACTTCCAATATAACCACAGGACGAACTAAGAACTAGACCAGACACTCAACCTTCTTTTTTAGACAGATTAATTAGACAACACAACTACAGTACAGCAATGGTTTGGCAAAAAGCCTTTGTCACTCTTGCTCTAAGTATGCACGCTACAGAGAAGTTTTGGTTCTACTGTGGGCATTATTTAATGAGAAATGCCAACCACAGGTTCTCTTCAACTTAGTCATCTGTGCTTACTATACACTGTGAGAGCCATACTTAGAACAATTGTGCAGATTTTGTTGAATCCTGACAACTAAACTGCATTTCCGTCACTCGTATCTTTGACAAAGTGATCAGCTCAGCAGGTGCCCCATTTTCTAATATTTCAGTGACAGGAGAGTGCCAGGGCAGCAAAACCAACTCACCCACGGCACTGTGGGTGTGCACCCTGCTTAATATTCTGCCTCTGGGTCACGTGAAGTCCAGGGAGAGGAATCAGGTGTGGACTCAATGCCCAAGAACCTGGTGAATAGATGTGAGTGTGCTGGTATAACTCGCTGTCTCTCCTGACTGACAGGATCTCCCAGGGTCTGTGATAATGAGGTTGCAGTGTTTGTTGATTTTATTTGCACCACTTATCTTAACATTGGGCTCTATTCACAAAGCGTTGAATACCATTGAGTGATCACAGACCATATGTCTGGTTTCACTTGGCTTCAGCATACAGTTCCCATTTTTTGTGTATGTTCAATTTTTCAGTCTGCCACAGCAATACTACAACCAAATGACTTCAAGCTGAGATATTGTTAACGTGAAAGAAATGGCCAATCCTTATTTTTTTCAAGGTCAACCAAACATTGACCAATCAAGTGCAGCAACTCACAATAACATGGCTTCTACTTGGGAGTTTTCTTGTGCAATGGTTGGGGCTGATTGTTAGCATTGCGTAGCTCTTCCTGAGAATGATGGGGATTGATCACGTAACATTCTGTGGTGTTTTCGCCTTGGCTTTTAGTGAATAGACCTCACATTCCTTTTTTACCTTATGAAATTGTACTATATTTTGGCTGTAAACTCCTTTTTTTCCCTTTGATTATTTTACTTTGAGGTGTATAGCATCTAGAACTTATAACAGTGAAAGGTTAGTACCTCTTGGGCAATGAGTCACGGTCAGAGATTCATACTAAGGGAGCTATTCAAAGAGCGCCGGTGATTGGCAAAGTTGCGGACGCCAGTGAAAATTGCCATTGTTGCAGTGATGACATACGGTAGCAAATGCCACCCTTTCCCACAAGAAAAATCCAAACATCATCAGGAGGAGCTTCACTGAGCAAATTTATTTTCTACGGTTCAGCTTGAGTCTACATCTAACACAGTGTTGAAATATATACCTAACCAACAGTATTATTATTTTTATTGTCTGTTGCTAAACCTTTAATTTCAATTTATACTGAACAATTCCTAAAATCAATCTAATCTTGCTAACTACTGTACTGGCTGGATGGAGTACCGGTAACATCACTGCTCTATGACTGTGGAGACCATGGAGACGCAGGTTTGAATCATGGCAAGAGCACCTCTCCAGTGAGTGTCCTTGGGCAAGACACCTAACGGTACATACTCGCCACCCAGGACATACTTGAAAACGAGAGAAATCTCAATGTATCCTTCCTGGTAAAAATCCTTTCTCAAAAAAAAGGAAAGTGATGGGAATGGGCAAAGTGCATTGATTGCCTCTTGCATTCATCTCCTACCCTCCGGCTTTTGGGAATGGAGTACAGCTCCCAAATAAACCAAGAAAAAACATTCTGATAATGGCTGGGGGTCTGTAAATGTAGCCGAACATGTTATTCAATCAATGGCATATCTATACAATGATGCCAGACTGGAGTCAAAGGGTTAGGGAGGTCAACCTCCCCCTCTGCAGGACAGGAGACTGTTGTTATGTGCTCAAGGAAATGCAGGCTTCTTTTTAACCTCCTCCAGATGAACTCCCTGAAAGGCTGTATATAAATATATTACAAAGACCCAAATAAAGAAAGAAAAGGATCCAGAGCATCTAAAGGCACCAGCAGGGAGAAATAATACTGAATCGTATTCACAGACAGTAATCAGTCTCACTCACATATTTCTGAGCAAACTGCAAGTTGCTCAATCTTTACATGTATAATCCTAAAGCTCTGCTGCATTCATAGTGTCAGGAGCAAAAAGAGAAATGACTGACAGTGTATAAAAGTATATCAATTTATTTATTAAAAGTAACTTAAAAAGATGTCGAATTATGTGGTAGTCAACAAGTCTGCTGGTGCGCGCATCAAACCCACGCATATAGTATTACCTTTAAAAAAGCAAAACTGAAAGCGTATAAAACAGTGGCCAGCTCCAGATGTTTCTGAACTAAAACTCCCACGAATCTCTGGTCATCTATTAGATCAATTACGCTCCCTAAGATCAAACAGTGACTTGCGCCTAGCTTCTCCCTGCATCACCTCTTCCCATGAGACTACAGGATTTCTCCCGTATAGCCCCCACCCTCTGGAACGCTCTCCCTCGTACTGTCAGACTTTCCCCTAGTTTCTCTTCCTTCAAAAACTCCCTTATTATTATTGTCAACATTTATATAGCACCAACAGTTTCCGCAGCGCTTTACAATAACCAAGCATATGATGGAAACAAGAGGCGTAGAGGGCCCTGCTCATAGGAGCTTACAGTCTAGAGGGATTGGGGTTGAGGAAGACAAGAGGAATTTTACTAGATAGCAGGATCATTAGTGCCAGTGGTTTGGGAGCGGTGGGGCAATATAAGCAGCTTCAATCATGTGTGAGTAGACTTAAGACATTACTATTTAGGGAAGCCTTCCACCCGACTCACTGACGCAACCAGTCCATCACTCTCACCTTGCAGTCCATCACTCTCACCTTGCAGCCCATCACTCTCACCTTGCAGCCCATCATTCTCACCTTGCAGTCCATCACTCTCGCCTTGCAGCTCATCATTCTCACCTTGCAGTCCATCCCTCTTGCCTTGCAGCCCATCATTCTCCCTTGCAGCCCATCACTCTCGCCATGCAGCCCATCATTCTCACCTTGCAGCCCATCACTCTTGCCTTGCAGCCCATCATTCTCACCTTGCAGTCCTTTCCTCCTGTTTCCACCCCCAAATCTTCTATATTGTAAGCTCCCAAGGGAATAGGGCCCTTGTTTCCTCATGTACTGGTTTGTTGTTCAAGTATCGAAACCCTGTCTATACTGTGCCCATTGTACAGTGCTGCGGAATATGCTGGCGCTATAGAAATAAATAATAATAATAATATATTCAATGACTTCTGGGAATTGTAAGCAATTCCAATGATTCCAAACAATTCCATTTAAAATTTACAAACAAAATAGAAGAAATAAAATAATCTTTTCCTTTATTTTTCCCTAAGGCAGCAGCATTTTCCTATTTTCAATTATAAAGTGAACAATGTTGCTGCAATGACTCAATCATTTCCCACAGCAGAACATTGCTGTGTGGGGTCTGTCAGGTGTCACCTGAGCAACATGAAGACGCGCCCTGTGTAACCCTGTTTAGCAATGTCCTGGGGAGAGTGAGTGTGATTAGTGCAGACTGCAATCCGGTTCCTGCGCTGCAAGTCATTACTGCGAAATGAACATCAGCTCTCAGCCAAAAATGATACAGTGCCCCTCTCGAAACTTTTTCTGAATCGGTTCTGGGGTCAAGGTCTTAATAATTTCCAGTTTTTTAGGAAGGATGATGAACATTATATACATTTCGAGAGTTTCCAGGATGAGTCATGCTGTGCCACGTGGACCTCTAGGAATGGTATTGTGATTCCACTCGAATACAGTTTCACTTGTCATCTCTCTACTTCCAAGGTTAACTTCGTCAGGTTATGTCACTCTTGATTTTCACTTTTTATAGCATTATCTTTGAAGACACTTAATTATTGCAGTCAGAGGAACAAATGGAAATATTTGGTGAAATTGCCAGCTTTTGAATAGCCAAATGGCCATGAAATTGCACCGTACGGGGAAATTCACTGTTCAGTGCAATTTCGTGGCCAATTCGGTGTTCTTTGAATAACCCCTTATGGTTAAAGGGACACTCTACTCATCCTGACCACTTTATTGTTTAGTGGACAGGAGGTGAGGACTGCCCCCCTTTGCCCCTTATCTCCCTGCACTGATCTAGTTTTATCGCTGGGTGAAGTGGAGGCATTTCCTCCACCACACGCAGCCTCACCAGCAGCCAGGGAATTTGAATTTCCTGGCTGCCAGTCAACTGATCAATCACTTCAAAAAAGCAGGACTTCAGCTGCCAAGGTGTGTGTGTTTATTAGTGGGAGACCAAGCTACCCCACAGAAAAACAAGTGACGATTCGGCCTTAATCATACAAAAGCTTTTATATAATAAAGGCCTTTGTGGCCGAAACTTCACTTGTTTTTCTGTGGGGTAGCTTGGTCTCCCACTAATAAATACACACACCTTGACAGCTGGAGTCCTGCTTTGTCTTTTTTGTATTTTTTGGAGGTGTTTTGGCGCCCCTTTAGGCAGAGACTCTGTGCTGGTGTTGTGGGCTCCCAGCTTGTTCAGGAGACCCTGAGCTGAAGAGGACAAGCAGTGCATGACGAGGGACAAAAGTTGAGTAAAATCACCTAAGAAGAAAAAAATCAATTCTTTCTTTCTTTCTTTCTTCTTTCTTTCTTTCTTTCTTTCTTTCTTTCTTTCTTTCTTTCTTTCTTTCTTTCTTTCTTTCTTTCTTTCTTTCTTTCTTTCTTTCTTTCTTTCTTTCTTTCTTTCTTTCTTTCTTTCCAGATTAACACAGAAAATAAATATGTAGGAGATATACAGGGTTATTAAGAGAGCGTGAAAAGCAGGAGAATGACTGGAGAATGAAAAATTCTAGGTCAAAATAGCGAAACCAGAAAAATTCTTCCTTTCATCTCACTTTCCAAATCGGCTATTTTGACCTAGAATTTTTCATTCTCCAGTCATTCTCCTGCTTTTCACGCTCTCTGAATAACCCTGATAGTTGCTATGTTACATGTTTACAGGCGCATTCTGTATCGAGGTATGTTAGTAAGGAGCTCTTAAGTGACTTTAGACTGGGGGAAGATATTATGGCGTCTGGGACGTTATTCCATAATTGCGGTGCTCTTTCTTTTTGTATTGTGGTATTAGGTGCTGGTCCTGAATCGGCGGTTATAGGAGGAGGGAAATGCTGGGGGAAGCAGTCAATTCAGGTAGGGTGGTAGCTTCCTGAAAAGCTCTTAAACACCAGGTTGAAAGGTGAAGGGTGCGATAGATTCCAGCAACGACCAGCTCGGTTTTGCACTTTTAACATGTTGCAATCGAGGCTAATGTAGTTACATTGTAGCACAAAACAGCAGAATGAGTTATAGAATGTAGTAAGTTTATGAAGGTGCATTTCCGGGGCAGCTGCATACACCACACCTATGTATCCGATAGCCAGCATAAGCTTTTGATGTACAATCTGCTTTCTTACCGCGGGGCTCAGGCAGGATTTGTTTCTGTACAGGGCACCTACCGCCACTGGTATATATTTTTCATAGGCTTATAAGTTTAATTATTTCATTTGTTTCTTCTTTAATCACTGTTGTAAGATATAATTTCAGTCAGGAAGCTGCACATATTCGCGCAGGATCGCCTCCCGTAACTGAAAGGAGAGTTCCCTTTTGTTTCACTGTTTTAAATTCTCGAATAATAATTTGGAAACAAACGGGACCCGAGAGGCGGTGTTTGCTCTGCAGCTGTGTTTTGTGTCACCCGTTTAACTTGTGGATCATTGCAGTCCTAAAGTCACACACCAACTTAAATCCTCTTGTGTTTCCTTATTTAAGTTACTTTTTCCAGTCCGCCACAGCTGTCACTCAGCGTGTGATCTTTTTGAAAGCAGCAAATGAGCCAGATGTACAGTTCAATAGACAGACACCTCAAGTCATAACAGTCTAGTGGGGCAAGCTAATGCTGCTTGCAAAGGAATTAGCCTTTATTAGCCACTAATGCCAGCTTTTTCTTCTGTCCAAAGGACTTTGCAGAGAAGATCCATTCATGTCATGCACTGGAAAAAAAACACATTAGTGGTACATCTGGTAGAGAAGAGCCCGGGTATGTAAAAGGGTCACCAAACTGCAGCTCTGCTAGCCGTTGCTGGAAATCAACTCTCATCAGCTGATATTCTGCAGACTTTCTCAAGATTGAATTTGGAACTTTGCAGTATAAAAAAATGCTTGTGTAGAACCAGCATGACGGATTAGAAACATCACTGATACATTAGGAGTTATTCAATAAGGGCCAAAATTGCCACCAAATTGCACCGAACAGTGAATTTCCCCATACGGTGCAGTGTCGTGGCAATTCAGAAAGCAGCTCGCCAAATATTGACAAATTGCCAGCAAAATACGGTGCAAAGCGTCTCAGATTGCAGCAATACGGCGACCTTCGGCAAGAGTGAAATTGTCCCATAGAGAAGTAACGGTTAATCTATTCAGAGAACGCCGGACTCACCGAAATGTTGGCAAAATGTCTAGATTTTTCAGTGCTTCAGTTCGACAGGTTTAAACAGGCGAATCCCGTAGGATTCAATGTAAAAAAAAAATACCGTTTTATTTGCAGCAAAAAGTCTTTTAATTTAAAAAAATTAGTTTTTTAGGCATTTTCCTGGCTTTTTTAAGGCGAAGTTTAGATTCCCATTTTTTTTAAAGGGTGTTTTTTTTATTCTGTAACAGACATTTCTATTATTATTATTATTTAAAAGACTTTTATTATTATTATTTCCATGCATTTCCATTGTTTTAAACGCTTTTTAAAAACTTGCTGTTTTTTTTTACCCCTAGTTTGGCGGCTAATCAGTTTGTTTCTGTGGCGTTCTGTGCAGTCGGCGGATGTGTTCGGCCGTCTCTCTGGTCAGTGGTCAGCGCTGCGTTTGGTGGACTGGTCGTCAGCGTACAGCGGAACGTCGGCTGCGTTCAGCGGTCTGTTCAGTGGTCGGCAGTTGTGTTCGGCTTCAGTGGTCGGCGGCTGCGTTCGGTAGCTGCATTCGGCGGACTGATTGGTAGTGTTCGGTGGATCTCTTCGGTGCACTTCGGGGACCCTGCGGTGAATGCTGAATTCAACACAGGGTCGGCAAACTGAACTCGCCTAAGTACGCCGAACGAGAGAGCACTGACATTTTGTTGTTCTCTGAATAACCCCTTTCGTGTGCAGCTACTTGGCTAATGCGTAACATTCTTTTGGGTCTTTTATTTAATTTACTTTGTGTTTCTGGGTCAAAGATGGAAAAAAATATTAATTTGTCTTGTATGTTTACCGAAATACAACCACGATCCTCATTATCATTAGTCTTTTGTTTGCAAGCACGGTATGACCGACGATCAAGTCGTCCTACACACAAGTATATTTGAACCATATTTACAAACCCAGAAACCCCAGAAAAGTCTAAATACAATGTAACACAGGTGGTCCAGTTTATTATTGTGATGCAATTGCCTTGTAATATAAAACAAAATGCATTTCCACACTGGAGGACATAATTCTCCGAAAATAACAAATGCAAAAGATATCGATATGAAATACAGCACAATTCCATCGCTATCTTTGTGTAAGGCAGCAGGAATAAAAAAGTGTGAGCCATTGTCCGCCATTCTTTCCCACATCTCCATGTGTGGGTTGATGATACATACACTACATTGCCAAAAGTATTCGCTCACCCATCCATATGCGAGTCAAGGCAGGTGAGCGAATACTTTTGGCAATATAGTGTATGTCATAAGTGGCAGGGGTAGAAGGTTTGTGCGATTGTGATATACTGCAATGCATTCAGAAAGTATTCAGACCCCAAATTCATAAAAAAAACCTCACATCAATCTACATGCAATACCCCACAGTGACAACCCAAAGTCCGATTTCTGACAACATTGCAAATTTATTTAAACATACAAATACCACATTGACATAAATATTCAGACCCTTTGCAGTGACTCTAGAAAACACCATTTCTCCGAAGCCTCTTTAAGGAGTTTCTTCATTTCGATTGGAGTCCATCTGTGGCAAATTCAGTTGGTTGGACACGCTTTGGAAAGGCGCACACCTGTCTGTAGAAGCTTTCACAGATGTAAATGCATTTCAGAGCAATAACCATCGGGAGTCAAAAGGAGCTGCCTGCAGAGCTCAGAGACCAGGCACAAATCTGGGGAAGGCTACAACACATGTTGGCTGCATTGAAGGTTCCCAAGTACAATGTGGCCTCCACAAAGTCCAAAATGCGACTTCGGAACACACTGTAACTTATCTAGATCAGTGGTTTCCAAGCTTGGTCTTCAAGTCCCCCTAACAGGCCAGGTTTTCCAGATATCTAAAGCACAGCACAGGTGATATGATTTGTATATCTGTGTTGTTTTTCTAATATCTTGCATTTTATTACTTTGTATTTCTGTAACGACTGTAACAATTCAATGTTCTTGAACCCAGGACATACTTGAACATGAGAGAAATCTCAATGTATCCTTCCTGATAAAATACTTTGGCCCCTATTACATTCTTCGCGCAATTGCGTTCGCGCAGCGCAATTTTTTTGCGCGCATCGTCCAGCGTTATTGCGCGAAAATTAATGGGATATTCTGATCCGAACGCATTTTCTCATCTGTCAAAAAATAACGTTCGTAAAAACAACACGCAAAACGAAGTGTAATACGCGTGCAGTAATGTTGCGCATGTAAATCAGTGTGCGGAGGGTTTTTTTTCGCGGGATTCAGCCAATCAGAATTAAGAACCTTAATTGACATCAATTTACCTTAATTGACTCACTTAAGTTTTTGCGCCTGTCAAAGTAAATCTGAGTATATATGCTGCAGCAATAAAAAAAATATGCACGAATTCACAATTTTATTGTTTGGGTATGTGTAGAATGTGTAACTATACTGTGCTGTATTTTTTTTTCTGGTGCTGTTTGTTTTTGTTTCGGCCAGAACGTTCAGATTTGCTGTTACCACCAGCTCTTCAAAGACGTTAAAATTATGCACGCAAACGTCGTTCGTGAAAAATTGCGCATCGATTGAAATACCATCCGCGTAACGCATTTGCGCTCACAGTGTTAAGTATAGGACGCACACAGTTCATCACGCTCACGCAGGTCCATCCGCGTTAAACGATAACGCGCATCGTTTCCGCGAATGTTGAAATATGTAATATATAATGCCACTCGCGCAAATGCGCATTTGCGCACGCAAAACACGCTGCGCGAGGAATGTAATAGGGCCCTTTATAAATAAATATATAGTAAATAAATAAATTTGCTGCTCAGTGTTTGCAGGATTCAGTCTGCATTTCCCCAAGGTGATCCTTATAACGTGTCCTGTTAGTTTTCCCTGAGGACCAGGGTTGGGAAACACTGATGTAGACAAATTACCCACCAGACCAACGCTAATCTATTGCTACTGGAGGTGTCTAATTTCTTCTTATCTTAAACGTTAAAGTATTTTATAATACAGCATCGATTAGCTAGTATACGCTGCGCACAATGGAAATGATTGCAGGAGATATCGCCGTGCCTTCATTTTGGCTGCTTCAGATTTTTTTTGTTAATATTTCACTCGTGGAAATACATATCTTTAGCAGCAAGTAAATAAATACATATATGTGTGTGATTATGGAACTCATTGGGCGAGCTGATGTTAAAGCTGATTTACACATCTTGAATCTGATACAACATTATATTTTATTTGTTTATTTTTATTTTATTTCAGTGTAAAAGTATCTGATTTTATGAGGAAGCCATGGGAAACTTCATACCAGGTGATTTATAACCGTTTCAAGTAATAACCGTGTGATGCTCAGTAAGTCTGGAATGGAGAACAATGCCAGGAACTTAATTATTGTTCTATAGACCTCAATGAAGGAACCAAATTACCAGGGTAATATAATGCTTGTTAGGAGTTTAGTCAATGAAGAAAGGGAAAAGGGTCATTGTTGGAGATCATTCATTTTAAGAAAAGGGAATACGTATGTGTATATATATATATATATAAATATTCAATCCACGATCCTCTTACTCCAAGTTAATCAGAATACAGCGCCTGGTGCTGGGACAAGTTTAAATGCAAATAAACAAATACGATTAAAATGTTACTAAATACTTATCAACGTTTCACTCCAGAAGGACTTTTATTAAGACTCTTGATAAAAGTCCTTCGGGACTGAAACGTCAAAAGAAAAAATAAAGACGCAAAACTAACGAGATGATCCGATCCGATTATTTCTGCGTTTTTATGGCTTTTTTAAAAAAAATAAAAATCATGCAGAAAATATCTGATCTGATCTGATCCAATAGATTATCAGATCTGATAATCTGCCGCAAACCCACCGAACCTGTCCGGAAAAAGGCCGAACACAGTGACGTTGAGTGGCCGGATAATCCAGCAAGCCGACGAACGGGGAAGAAAAAAACCCAAAAACAAAACGATTCAGGCTAGGGTCAGACGAGCGTGATTTCTACGGACTGTACGTCCGTGCAGTACGGACATCGTCAGTACGGATGACGCAGTAGTGGTCACACAGTCCGTTTTTTCACTGAAGTTATTTTATGACTGATGTAGGAGGGAAAAATAAATTACAATGAAAAAACATTCTGTCCGTCAAAAATGCTGGACGTATAAATGCAGTCCGTCTGACCATGCTCCATCACTCACACACAAAGCTATGCGGACGTTGTGGACGTGGCGCACTCCGCACGTCCGTTCTAGCAGTATTACGTTCTTGCCTAACCTGCGTCCGTTTGCAGCGTCCGTCATGCATCCGCAGTTCAGTGCGGACGTACTTCGTGTGTCAGGCTCCAATGGACTTTCTTTCATGCTATCACGGACGTACTTTTAGGCGCAATCACGGACGTGAACACTACGCTCGTCTGACAGCAGCCTTAAAGTGTCAAAATTGAAAGGTGCGTTGCAGAAAAAAGAAAAAATGCTATTTAAAAAAAACTGATTTTTTTTTGTCGAAAATATGTCAAGAAATGCCTAAAAGACCCTAAAAAAATCAATAAATAAAGAGACTTTTTGCTGCAGATTAAAAAAAAGTGTTTATTAGATATTGAATTAAAACAGGAATATTTTTAACATTGAAGTCTATGGGGTTCGCCTGAATAAACCTACCGAATGAAAGCACCGAACAGCAGGGCACTTTGGCAGCATTTCACTGCTGTTCGGTGTCTGCTCTGAATAGATTAACCATTGCTTCTCTATGAGAGATTTCACTGCCGTCGAACAGGCAATGTATTTGCTGGCAATTCGCTCTGAATGGCCCCGAAATGGGAAATTCCCTGTTCGATGCCATTTCGGGGCCAGATCAGCTCTCTCTGAATAAGCCTGATAAAGAGAGAGACATTTTAAGTTGAATTTTTCATGTATTTCAGCTGACTTCAATAAAAATAAACAAGAAACTCAAATTCCTTTTCCATTTGTGTCAAGTCTCACATTCTAAAGCCGCGTTTGACTAACTTCCATGGAGATTTAATGGTAAAGTGTAGCAATTACAGAACTCTATATTATAAAATAGATATAAAGCGTGTTCTGGTTAGGAGTAACTCATTTGCTCTAGTAAAAAGGCTAAACTATGGCTAAGCTATTTCCCCTCCTTGCTATTGTCCCACTACTTTCAGGGAGGTTTTGTCTGGCTTAACTTACTCTTTTCTCTGTTTGGCAACTGTGATAGATGACCCCTGTAAACTAAACGCTCTTATTCAGAGCATTTTGTCATCCAAATGAAACCTGTTTTTACTGGTTTCTACTCCATTGTCTCCTTTATTGTAGCGTGTAGTGTTTATATGCATCATTGGCGGCTGTGACGGGTAGGGACTTAGAATAGGATTTTCTTATATGGAGGCTATTAGCCATTAGCAAGCCCTGATTTCTCACAGTGAAGGCTTGTTGATCAAAGTGATTGATTTGCCATTTGACTTTCGTGTGGATAGATGCACTAACATTTTAATTTTCTACCCTTTCCATAATGTAGCGCATGCTATAATCCTGTAATCTGTTAACCAGTGTGTAGATTGTAAACTCTTGAGCAGGGTCCACTTCCCTTCGCTCTCCGAGTGTCGAACATATTCGTTAATTTTATGTTTGTTCTATCCTACCCATTGTACAGCGATGCCGAATGCGTTGGCGCTTTATAAATAATTGTAATTGTAAGTGAAACCCAGTAAACACGTAAAAAGGAGAGCAATGTGGGCGACGAAACCATTAACCATTTTAATACAAACACCTATTTATAAACTGACAAACAGTAAAAGCAGCCCAACTGCAACAGCACTGCCAGTAAAAATATGAAATGACAGTTTATAAATACCCATGTAAAGGGACATTACCGCCAAAATGTAAATGTCCTTATTGTGTTCATTTTATGTTGCTGATATCTTACATGTCCTTTGTTTTTCTCTTAGATGTTTTGTTAAGAGAGTATTTTAGAAATGGTTAATTCTATCCAGCGATGCAATTTGTTTTCTTTTATCTTAAACCGTTGGGGAGATAGAGGGCTCCAAAAGGAGCCCCCCTCCCTCATTTTCACTGCAGGCGTTGGGTGGGGCGCCTGGCGATGACGTCATCACGCACCGTGTTGACATTATCACACCTGCTGCGCCCCCTGAAAAGGCAGGGCAGGCTTCAAGTCTGCCAGACCGCTGTGGGAGCCCAGCGAAGGAGGTGAGTATCGGGAGGGAGGGAGGGTAAGAGACCCTGACGTACCATGTAAGTCCGCGAGTATAAGGGAGACTTCCCGATCGGACATACGTGGTACATCAGTGGTCGGGAAGGTATTATACACCAAGTTGAAAAGGTGAAGGGAGCTTCTAGATTCCAGCGATGGCCAGTTTAGTGTATAAGTGCTTAATTAGCATTTTCATTTTCCGAGTAAAACTGCTTTTGCTGTTTTATTTTGCTTAAACCAGTGTTTCTCAAACCTGTCCTCAGGACATGCTGACAGGTCAGGTTTTCCAGATATTCTGAGGTACAGTACAGGTGATATGATTTGCTGCTCAGTGATTGCAGAATTCTGTCTGCTTTTGGAGATCTGCAAAATCTGGCCTGGTTGAGGGTCCCGAGGACCAGTGGCATAGCGTGGGGGGTGCCTCGGGGCGGTCGCCCCGGGCGCAATTTTCTTAGGGGGCGCAAAATTTCAAAAGAAATTTGAACCACTAATATTTTCCAGCAGGAATCAGCAAGGTGTCGGCCAGTTTTGCCACACTGGCGGTGACCTAGCACTCAGCCTCCAGAAGGGAGGACCAGGACATAGAATTCTGGTCCTGTCCTGACTCCTCCTTAACGCTGACATGAGTCACATGAAGCAGCGCAGCATTATTCACCGGAACACCCTGTACCATGTTTGTCAGCCCCCCTTGAAGCCCTGTGCCAGCCGCCCGCCGCTGGCAGCCCTTCAGCCGTTGAACAGGAAGGAGGGAGGGAGTCGCCTGCACTGCAGCACATTTAAAATCTGGTCTCCACTAAGCCCCCTGGACAGCTCCCCCGGGCCACCAACAACTTCACGCAGGTAGGCGACACTGTATGACACCAAGCAGCGTGACCAACACACAGTGAGGGGGTACAGGGAGAGGGTGACTGGAGGTTCATAGAGAGAATGACTGGGGATACTGGGAGAGAGTGACTGGGGATACTGGGAGAGAGTGACTGGGGATATTGGATAGAGAGAGAGAGTGACTGGGGGTACTGGGAGAAAGAGGGGGTACTTGGAGAGAAAGAGAGAGAGTGACTGGGGGTACTTGGAGAGTGAGTGACTGAAGGTACTGGGAGAGAGTGACTTGGGTTACTGGGAGAGAGTGTGACTGGGGGTACGGGGGGAGTAACTGGGGGTACTGGGAGAGAGAGTGACTGGGGTACTTGGAGAGAGAGACTGGGGTTACTGGGAAAAAGTGGGGGTACTTGGAGAGAGTGACTGGGGGTACTGGGGGAGTAACTGGGTGTACTGGGAGAGCGACAGAGTGACTGGATACTTGGAGAGAGAGAGACTAGGGGTACTGGGAAAAAGTGGGGGTACTTAGAGAGAGTGACTGGGGGTACTGGGAGGAAGTGGCTGGGGTACTTGGAGAGTGACTGCGGTATTGAGAGAAAGTGGGGGTACTGAGAGTGGTGGTACTTGGAGGGAGAGGGTGACTGGGGTACTGGGAGAGAGTGACTGCGTATAGTATGAGAGTGGAACTATGATAGGGTATACTTGGACAGAGTGACTGGTAGCAGTGGTGTAGCGTGGGGGGGCATGTGTGCTTATTTTTTTTATTATATCAGTATTTTGTTAATAATATAAAATACATGTGCTTGTGGGGTAAAGGGGGTCAATACTCTACCGGTGTCAGGGAATCATGGTGTGTTACCATGTCCACAGGTTGGGGGGGGCACACAATTCTTGCCCTGCCCCGGGCGCTGACAACCCACGCTACGCCGCTGCCGAGGACAAGTTTGGGAAACCCTGGTCTAAAGAAACATGACTGTGACTATATGGTCAAACATTGTATGATGTTAAACATATAAAATGATAAGGGCTTGCACATTTAAAATATTTCATTTGTTTTTCTTTTAAAGACATATTAAATGATGCTTACGTTTTATGTTGGAATATACAAAGGTTAATAGAAGCACACGCCTAGATATCACTAACTACAGGTTCCACAACCAGGGTACAGCTATTTGTCCCCCAAATGTTAGTAATCAAGGAGAAACGACTGCCGGCCACGTTTCAGGATGTGATAAGGCTGCTATAATCAGATAAAAGAGGGACAAGGTTTTGGCTCACTCCTTGAGCCTTTATCAAGGGATAAAGGCTAAAGCAGTGTTTCCCAAACCTGTCCTCAGGACCCTCAACCAGGCCAGATTTCACAGATTATACTGAAGAAATGCAGACTGAATCCTGAGCAGCAAATCATATCACCTGTGCTGTGCTTCTCATATCTGGCAAACCAGGCGAGGACAGGTTTGGGAAACACTGGGATAAAGGGACAAAGGCTCATGGATGGAGTCAGCTGAAATGTTGCTTCTCCTTGCTCTCATTAATCCCCTCACTCTCGAGATCAAGATAATTCAGATATTAAAAGGCATTGTTGGGTGCTCAATATCGAGTTATCTCGATCTGTCCCTGAGCAGAAAAAGAAGCAAATTAAATTATTTTCTTGCAAAAACAAAATTAATTTGCTTTTGGTCTCCAGAAGGTGCCCTACAAGTTTTAGCCCTGTGGGCATAATGTCCAAGGTGCTAAAACTTATTAAAATTGGCTAGGGAATGTACTGATATATCAGACTTTTCCCAGCCAATGCATGGAGCCATGAGCTGCTGTTCTAACTGCAGTAACTCCATTTGACCAGTAGATGGCAACATCTGCAAATTGGTTATTACATTAAAAAATACATTGGGAATATTTGCAAATATTTCTCACCTTTATAAGTAATTAAGATGATTTTACAAAGAAACATTGGTTCCTGACAGTGATTTTTTTTTGTACATTTCCTGGTAATGAATGGGTTAAAGCAACTTTATCACATCCAAAAGTGTGACCGGCATTCCTTTTTCCAAAAATTTATGTTGTGCCATATCGTTCAACATTTTGGAAAGTGTCTGAAATATTGGCATAGTAGCAGAAATCACATTTTTGTCACTTGCAAAAGGTATGATAATAGATATGAGAGATACTGGAAAAGTGTGATGGTCAACTATTTAGCAAATATCATGAGCACAGGGCCGGTGCTACACTATTTTGCGCCCTAGGCAAGACCAGCTACTTGCGCCCCAACCCCAGAAAAAATTGTTAACTGTTGAAGTGTGGGTGAACACACACACACACACACACACACAGTCCGCTCGGGGGGTGGGACACACACACTGCCAGGGGACACACTGTGCACAGGGGCCGCACACAGTCGTTCGGTGCCCACCTCACCTCTCCACTGCTCGAGCCCGGGATCGATCTGTGTTTCTTTCTTCCTCTGCCCTCTGTGCCTCTTTTTCTTCTTCTGTGCCTCTTTCTGTCGCCTTTTCGTTTATCTGCCTCTTTTTTTCTTTCATCTGTTTCTCTATTTCCTTTCTTTCTTGCTCACTTTCTTTCGTGACTTTCTTTTGCGCCTTCCTTTCTCTCTTCTGTGGCTTGCTCTCTTTCTTCTGTGCCTTCCTGCCTCTTTTTTTCTTTAATCTGCCTCTGGTGGTGCCGCAACGTCATCTGGTGGCACCTGCATGTCACCATAAAATGACTAACTTCTGCGCCACTAGCGTGGGACCGCGAGTCAACAATGTATGCTTTGCGAGCCACCACTGCCAGCTAAACGAGCCGCACAATGAGGAATGGGTACAATAATTGAATCCGACTTAGGGCTCGGCTGCGCCCCTAGGCAGCAGTGCGCCCTAGGCGGTTGCCTAGCTTGCCTAGTGGAAGCACCGGCCCTGCAAGAGCATATTAACATTTTTGGGAATATGGATTCCTAGAAACACAACTAAAACCAGGAAGGCCTTCGGAAATCATGGGGCCACTGGTCGGGCCACCTCATCCCTTTGCTGTACATTTCAGTAGGGCTAATGTGAGACGAACGCAGTCTGAGCGCACTCTGCGTGCGTGCATAACGGACAGACGTACTGACGGAAGATACTGTAGACACCACACGGTCCGTTTTTTTTTGACGGAAGTAAAAAAAAAAAGGGGAATATGGGGAACAAAATTAATTAAAATTAAAATACAGGTGCAGTCAGCCAGACCAAAAAAACTTCTGAGCGTCAACATGATGGACGTCGCAAATGCGTTGCGTCTGACGTTGAGTCATCATGCACACAGGCCGCTACGTGGACCCGGCGCCCTCTGGTCGTCCGTCGTAGCGCTTTTACGTCGAGGCCTAAATGGCGTCCGTTGCCACCTGCGTGGTGCGCGCGCACTTCGTGTGTTGGTCTCTATTGATCACAAATCAATGCTATGACGAACATTAAACTGTGCGGCGACACGGACGTGATGATTGCGCTTGTCTGACGCTAGCCTAAACTAGATACATGTATCAAAGTTATGTAGACATTAATAAGAGCATATGAATAAAATATATATTTTTTTTATATAAAATGGTAAAGGGCTAAATGACTTATAGTTTGTTAAAGTACGCAGATTACTAGTTTGTTTCATGTTCCTGAATATGCGTTTTTCAAACGCGAGGACGAAGCCATTAAGCTAAATATTTAGAACCAACACTCTCATCTATCATATAAATATTAGTTTAGCCCCTTCTCTAGTGTAGCAATGTATAAAAACAGTGTGGATTTTATTTTCCTGCGTAACGCACAATAAAATACTATGAACAATCAGAATAAATATCCCCTCTCCCGTTCACTCCTACTCCTCTACTGACCCATCAGGTCTCTGCATCAGACAGAGAGACCATGAAGGTTATTCAGAAAGCATCGAAAGTTCATTGAAATTTCAGTGCTTTCTCGTTCAACGCACTTCGGCGATTTCAGTTCGCCGGCCCTGCGGTGATTTCAGTCCCTGAAGTGCGCAGAATGGTAGATGCCAAAGATTGAACGCTGCCGAAGACAATCGATAAGCTGCCGAACTGACCGCCACAACCCACTGAAAATAACCGATGAGCCGCCGAACGCCTCCGAAATGGGGGGGGGGTGGGAAACAGTATTATTATTCTTCATAAGGTGTTTAAAACAATAAAAATGCATGAAAATGTGTGGAAATAATAAAATAATCCTATAAAAAATAATAAAAAGGTCTGTTACAGAGCAAAAAAAATAAAGCCAAAAATTTCCAAAACATACAAAAAATAAAAAGGCTTTTTGCTGAAAATTAAAAGAATAAACGTTGAATAATAAATAAATAAAAACGTTAGTATTTATTTACATTAAAACCTATGGGGTTCTTGTCGAACTACCGAAAATAAGGGCATTTCGCCAATACTTCGGTGCAGTTCGGCGTTCTCTGAATAGATTAACCATTACTTCTCAATGGAACTATTACACTGCTGCTGAATGGCGTCAAACTTTTTTTTTTTGGAGAAAGTATTTTACCAGGAAGGATACATTGAGATTTCTCTTGTTTTCAAGCATGTCCTGGGTGGCGAGTATGTACCGTCGGGTGTCTTGCCCTAGCCGGCAAAGAAATGCACTGAACTGCACTGTACTTCGCTGTCAATTCGCCTGTGTTTGGCGAATTGCCAGCTTTCTAAATAGCAGAACTGCCACGAAATTGGGGAAATTCACTGTTTGGTGCAATTCGGTGGCAAGTTCGGCTCTTATTGAATAACCCTTCATATAACCTTACATCTCCTCCATCCTCTGTTGTACAATAGGCAAATTGACAAACATAACAGTCACAGACAGAGATTTTGTGAGTACTCTGAAAACGCTGTAATATTACAGTAACTATCTGCAATTAACCCTTCAATACCAAGTGATTTTCCATAAAACCACTGGCAGGAACCAGTGGTTTTATGGGAAAAATGCTTTCCACTATCCACACAGTAAATATACACAGAGGTTTCCCACCGTGTAGTTAAGCCATTATTGACAGATAGGCCGTGGGCTCCTTTTGCTGGCCAAAAAAGTGCTACTACATGTACTTTACAGCTTGGGCTCCTTGGTTTTGTGCAGGAAAAAATGGATCTCAAAGCTTCTCAAATAATTCCAACACATCGACTCTCATGTCCGACGTCTTGAAATTTCGGGGTCACATTCTGGAGCCCATTTGCAAATTAAATTAATTTGCAATAAATAAGATTCCTTTGCCTTGCTCCAGAATTAGAGCAGAGCGAGTATACTCGATATTGGAGTACAAGCAGGTGCTTTTGAGTTTGAGTATACCCTATATTGGTTGCGAAGGGGGTTAACAGTTATGTGGACATTATGCGTACGTTCATATTTTAAAAAAAATTACATTCAAACGATGATTCCCGGAAATGTACGCTTTCCTTATAAAGATGTGTATTTGATTAATTTCTCTTATTTTTAAGTTTCTAATAACATCTACAAAAATAGGAATAAAGCATTTAACCCATTCACTACTGATCGAGATATCTCGGGCTTCACAATATCTCGATATGCTGTTCTGCAGCCCAAAAGCAAATGAAATTCATTTGCTTTCGGGCTGCAGAAGGTGCCCCCAAAGTTTTAGCCCTGTGTGCATAATGCCCAAAAAGCTAACACTGTAAAATCAGCTGATGAAAGCTCTGAAATATCGGGCTTTCCAGAACAGATGCAGGGAGAAATAGAAGAAAATAGACCAGCCGCTAAAACCTCTAACTCAATTTGGCAGTAGATGGTGCCATCTAATGGCCAAAAATAGGTTATTTACAGTAAGAAACACAACGGGAATAACCTCAAATATTTCCTATTTTATAATTAATTAAAAATGATTTTACAAAAAACAACTGTTTCTGCCAATGTTTTTTTGGAAAATCACCTGTTAGTGAAGGGGTTAAGTTTCATTGCACATATTTTAATAAAAATCTGGTTTGTTTCAAAACGTGGGGCCTAATGTCCAAAGAGCTAAAACTGTGTGAAATCAGCTGATGAATGTCCTGACTTCGGACATTCAGCAGCAGATGCAGGGAACCTTGAGCTGCAGCTGTAATGACTGTAACTCAATTTGGCAGTAGATGGCACCATCTACTGGCCAAATATGTTATTAGAGTAAGAAATACATTAGGAATATGCCCAAATATGTCTTACTGTATAATTAATTAACACAGATGTTTTTATTTTTTTTGGAAAATCACTTGATAGTGAAGGGGTTAAATACCATTGCACATATTTTAATAAATATCTGGTTTGTTTCAAACGTGGCGGCTAATGTCCAAAGAGCTAAAACTGTGAAATCAGCTGATGAATGTCTTGACATCGGACATTCGGCAGCAGATGCAGGGAACCTCGAGCTGCAGCTGTAATTTATTTATTTATTTATTTATTTATAAAGCATTTTACCAGGAAGGATACATTGAGATTTCTCTCGTTTTCAAGTATGTCCTGGGTTCAAGAACATTGAAGTGTTACAGTTACAGAAATACAAAGTAATACAATGCAAGATATTAAAAAACAACACAAATATACAGATTAACAGAAAATAAATATGTAGGAAATATAGTCACTATGTTACATGTTTACAGGTGCATTCTGTATATAGTCACTATGTTACATGTTTACAGGTGCATTCTGTATATAGTCACTATGTTACATGTTTACAGGTGCATTCTGTATATAGTCACTATGTTACATGTTTACAGGTGCATTCTGTATATAGTCACTATGTTACATGTTTACAGGTGCATTCTGTATATAGTCACTATGTTACATGTTTACAGGTGCATTCTGTATATAGTCACTATGTTACATGTTTACAGGTGCATTCTGTATATAGTCACTGTGTTACATGTTTACAGGTGCATTCTGTATATAGTCACTGTGTTACATGTTTACAGGTGCATTCTGTATTGAGGTATGTTAGTAAGGAGCTTTTGAGTGACTTAAGACTGGGGGAAGATTTGATGGTGTCTGGGAGGTTATTCCATAATTGTGGTGCTCTGTAGGAAAATGAGGATCGATCCACTGTCTTTTTGTATTGTCGCATTGTAAGTAAGGTGCTGGTCCTGGATCGGAGGTTATAGTAATGACTGAACGCCACCCAGGACATCCTTGAAAACGAGAGAATGTATCCTTCCTGGTAAAATACTTTCTCCAAAACAAAATCTATTTGGCAGTAGATGGCACCATCTACTGGCCAAATATGTTATTAGAGTAAGAAATACATTGGGAATATGCCCAAATATGTCTTACTGTATAATTAACCCCTTCACTGCTGAGGCATTTCATCGCTGTGTGCTGAGCTAATTTTTACCGCTTTCACTCATCATGTTTAAGCGAGATTTGAAGCCACATTTTAATAAATGACCCAGACATATTATATATCGTTCTTTCCGGCAGACTCCGCAGATTCATAATATATCATTTTTATATGTATACGTCATGTCCTGTCTGTATATTATAACAAAAAATACAATAAAAATTGAATTTTTAATCATCTGCAGTGTGTAAAGTGTTTTTTTTCACATTTCATCACATGAGCATTTGCGGTTATATTTTCTATGGGGTTCGCTTGTACAAAAATTTGAAATGGGGACTTGTTACATTTTGTGGGGGGAATTACGTGATTTTTAGCAAACGCACCCCATAGAAAAAAATCATTAGTGCAGCATCATTGTTCACATTATAATTGAAATGTGAACAATATTTCTGCATTAATAAAAACAACACACAAAAAAAACCCATGTTTTTTTTTTTTTTTTTTTAAATTTATTTATTATTTATATTATAATTTTTTTTATTATTGGTTTTACTTTGTACCTAGTCATGTTGGGTATCATTCGAAAGGCCATGCTCAGGCCTTTCAAATGACACCCTCCATGACCCCCTAGCTGCTCGGTTCTGGAGATATCGGGGTTCACAAGAACCCCCTATCTCCACCAGGGGATTTCCTTGGGAAATCCCCTGGCAGCTAGGGGTTCCCTGGCTATCTGACGTCATCACGCTATGCATGATGACATCAGGCAGTGAGGGGAGACCCGGGGGTGGAGCCTCCATCCAAGATGGCGGCCCCCACCAGAGCTAGGCTGCACTTCAGCGCCTTGCGGCGCTGAAGTGCAACCCGGCGCTTGAGGGGTTAAAGCCAGGCACCGCTTAAAAGGGGAGACTCTCCCCTTTTAAGCGGTGCCTGGCTTTTTGCGCTGCTCCTTTCCGATCGGGAGGGAGAGGGATCCGAACGGATCCCCCCGCCTTTCCAGGCTATCTCCCGGCATTGCCGGGGGGTCGCCTGGAAATGACGTCACTGCGCCAAGCACGATGACGTCATTTACGCCGGGAGGAGCTTGACTTCAGCGTCTGAGGACGCTGAAGTCAGAACGCCACGGGACCCCGGACAGAGAGGTGAGTATCTCCGCCGGGGGTCCCACAAAGCTGATGACGTGTGGGGCACGTCCTCAGCATGTAACGTGCATCAATGAGGACGTGCCCCACACGTCTTCAGCAGTGAAAGGGTTAATTAACACAGATTTTTGGGGAAAAAATGGGTTTTTTTGGAAAATCACTTGGTAGTGAAGGGGTTAAATACCACTGCACATATTGTAATAAAAATCTGGTTTGTTTCAAACGTGGGGCCTACAGTTGGAATAACTGAAAAAACTAAAACAGAAACTACAATTTTTTTTTTCCTAAATACAAGCAGAAAAAAATAATTTAAACCGGGAAAGAATATAATGAAAAATTAAGCATTTTTTTCCCACATTGAATAATTTTTTTCTACAATTCTACTATACTGTTTTGACATTGCAGAATGCGCTGCGATGAAACAATACGGAACTTGAACTTCTTTACGTGTGTGTCACGTTATTATAAAACATTGTGTGAAATCTCACTTCATTCTGTGAAATCTCATATGAAGGCCAAAATCTCTGTGTTTGCTTTTGTTTTACCTCATCTTACCTTGTCTCATCCCAGGCTAAAGTAACTGGATTTAGCTTGTTTTTCCAAGTTTAGTTTAAGTCTGCTGTCATAGCAATTTATTGACTAGAGGGCTTCTACAAAGTCCTGTTGTTTCCAGAGCTATGGGCAAACATAAACTTCTATATAGCAGACGACAAAAGTGCTAAATCTTTTGGAATTCTTACTAAAAACAACCACAAGTCTAAATAAATAAGGACTTTCTACTATCTAGACATCCTTAGTAACAATTATTTCCTTAAATCTCCCATCTGGTCAGCCTCAGACTTAAACATAAACCTTCTTGTGTCATATGGTCTCCCTAAAAAAAAAAAAAAAAAAAAGTTTTAAGACATTTTTATAAAAGCTACAGCCTTAACTCAGACTGTTACTCTAATTGACCAGCTTCCCAGAGCTTTTAGCCCGAAATCCTTCTCAATAGTGAATTATGGGAACACTTGTGAGCAGAAAACAGGGATTTTTTTTTTCCATTTTATAAAATGAAGACGGCATAAAAAAAACAACAAAACAAAAACAAAAAACAACTTTTTTTAAAAAAGTTCCTGAGCTACTGTATTTTGCAAGATAATTACTAAGAAAACGATGAACGATGGGAACACTTGTGGGCGCAAAACAAAGTATGCATTTTTGCATTTTAAAAACCGTAGGAAGTAAAAACAAACAAAACAAAAGAAAAAAAACAGAACTATTTTTTTTTTTAATTTCCTTAGGCTAAGGTCAGACGAAAGCATTTTTAACGTGCGTTTAACCGCACGAAATCACGGCCGTGCTAGCAGCAAATGACGTCCAATGCCGGGTAACATACGAAGAACGGCCGCACGGAAGTTCGTCCGCGCAACGCAAGTGGCAAACGAACGCATTTTTTCTAGAACGTCAAACCGCTACTACTGACGTACAGAGTGCGCTGCGTCCGCATAGCGGCGTGTGTGTGTGATTAGGAGACGTCAGACGCTGCACACGTCCGGCTAACATAACGTCCAGACACAAAAAGGGTTTTATTGATGATCCGTACAAAATCACGGACGAAAATGTGCATCGTATGACCGCTATCGCGTATTCCGTGAAAAAATACGTCCATTCGTTCGAACGCACTTTTTCACGGACAACGTGAAAAATGCGTTAGTCTAACCCTAGCCTTAGGCATTTTACTAAGACATTACTAAGAGAATGATGAATGACTGGGACACTTTTAGACACAAAACAGGGTATATTTTTGGGATTAAAATGTAGGAGGCTGAAACGAGAAACATGTGTAGCGCTCACTCCCGGAGGAGCCGCTGAAAATGAACCACGGGTCAGTCTCCCCGCACTAGGGAATAAATATACTCCAACACCGTTGTGAGTTTTTATAATTTAAATAGTTTACTAAAATAATAGGCAGATGTTGAGACACGGTATTCACAGATATTATTACAGTATTATCGTATCGCGGTAAAAACGCGTAGCGGGAAAGAAACGAAACACGAGGCTTCGTATTTCGGAAAAATATTATATTCGCAACCGAACAGAAAAGAAATGCAATTGCCCGAAAATTCGGAAAAAGGGACACGTAGCGAAACCCAAAAACACAATCTCTTCGTATTTCGATAAACGCGCAGCGGAAAAAGAGAAAAATATATTCGGAAAGTATCTTTAACTCCCGTTCCGATTCGTAACAGAATGAGTCCTGCATAGGTTAAGTCCCGGAATGTAAAAGGTGTGTATGTGTGTGTGGTACCCGGGTACTGTTCAACTGGCCAGTGAATTTACTTAAGGAATGTCTTCGACTAGTCAAGTTGGGGCCCTGTGGACTTTAAAGAGAAAACAGCAGCGTGTTCCTTATTTACATACAGCCTTGGAGGCCTCTCACCCATCCACCGGTTGCTTTAGGCTCCGCTGACCCAGGACGTCTCTCCGCTCGATATTGACTGGGGATACTTGCGGCCGCATCCATTGTCTGACTTTCCGTAGCTTGTCCACGACTTGTCCAGCTCACCGCCTGCTCTCCGTATCCGATCAACTCGCGGCAACTCCTCACTCGAGGTCTTCGGTTTCTTTGATCTGCAGCAATCTCTGGAACTTGGAGGTCTCCTTCTCCTTAGGCTGAATGACCCGATAAAGGAACTGACAGGTCTCACTCGCGCTCTGACCTAGGCCCTCTAGCGATATCTTGCAAAGCGTCTGCTCGCTCTCGTTCCCTCGCGTGCTCTGGCGCGTTCTCCACGAGGCTCAGGATGTCAAGCGTCTGTCTCCCACCCACTTCCTGTATGTTTGCAAAGCACGAAGGGAAATGTAGTCCCAATGTCCAGTGTCTCTGATCGCGATTGTCTCCATCTTGTGGCCAAAAATAGGTACTGCCACAGCAAGATTTTAACACAGCGCTACACATGAAAATAACCAAAAAAACAAAAACAATAGAAAATACAAAAAAGTTTTTTTTCTACTTTCTGTAGCAGTATTTACGAAAAGATTGAGTGATTGGAACACTTTTAAAGACTAAACAGGGTATATAATTTGGATTAAACTGTAGGAGGCTGAAACGAGAAACATGAAAATAAAAAAAATTAAAGAAAATAAAAGAAAATACAAACAAGTTTTTTTTATACTTTCTTTAGTAGTTTTCTAAGTATTTACTAAAAGATTGATGAGTGATTGAAACACTTTTAAAGACAAAACAGTATATTTTTTGCATTTTAAAGAAATGTAGAAAGCGGAAACAAGCAAACACAAAAGTAACAAAAAAACACAAAAAAATACAAAACCTTTTTAATTTTTTTTTACAATTTTGCTAAGTAATTACTAAGAGAATAATGAATGATGGAAACATTTTTCAGCCGAAAACATGGTATATTTTTTACAATAGAAAAATATAGGACGTTGAAACAAACAAAATGAAAAAACCCTTAAAAAACAAAATATTTTGTTTATAAATTTCTTAGCTATTTTGTTAGGCAGATACTAACAGAATGATAAATGGCCGGAACACTTGTGGGCACAAAATAGGGTATATAGTTAGCATTTTAAAAAAAACTGTAGAAGCAAAAACAAGGAAACAAAACCAAAGAACCCTAAAAAAAGGGTTAATTTAAAAAATAAATCCTTAGTTATTTGCTAAGTAATTACTAAAAGAATGATGGATGGTGGGGAGGGGACACTGGTGGGCACAAAACGGTATATTTTTTGCATTTTAGAAATGTAGGAAGCAAAACCAAACAAATGAAACAAAACATTAACCCTATTAAAAAAATAAAAAAGCTTTTTAAAATTCTTCGTTATTTTTATAGCTAATTGCTAAGAGAATGATGAATGATGGAAACATTGTGGGCGCAAAGCAGGGTGCATTTTTTTTGCTGTTTTTTTAAGATTTAAGAAGCAAAAACCAACAGCGCAAAAAAATATACCCCCTCTAAAAACAAAAAATAATACAGCCCTCCTCGAGAAACAAAACTGTTGTTTTTTTTAAATGTCTTGACTATTTTACTTTCTAATTACTAGCTGACTGCATGCGTGCCAGCTTTGCATTTAAAGACCCTTTTTTACCATTAATTGAGAGAATAACTTTGTAACGGGTTTATGTCAAACTGTTATCAGAATAAAATTTATATTATTATTATTATTATTGTCATCATTTATATAGCGCCAACAGTTTAATATCTGTGCTGTGCTTCAGATATCTGGAAAACCTGGCCTGTCAGCGGGTCCTGAGGACTGGCGTTGAGAAACACTGTATTAAAGGGACGCTTTATTGAAAAATAGAGTGTCCCTTTTTTGCCCTTAAATAATTGGGCAGATGCTGCTGACAGCCTGTGCCCAACTATTATTTTTTTTATGTTCAGTGATTTCACTTTGCTTTTCTTCCTCGCCACATGTTGCTCCTCCTCTTCGGCTCAGGGGTCCCCAACCCAGAAGTTACACAACTTGCATAGCGTAGGAGCCGCACACCGCTACGGAACTGCACACCGCTACGGGAAATTGTCCACTTCACGTACACAGGTTCCGTAGCTCCTGTACAGAGCGATGGATCGGAGCTGCACGCATTTGCAGACCTGATCCATTGGCTGGCTCTCTGAGATAGCTCACTACAGCAGATGGTCAAGAGACAGTGACACCAACATGTTCTCTGCGTGCTGACGTCACTTGTGACCGATCTGGTGACCAGCCGCCAGGAAATTAGAAAATCCCAGCTGCTGGTGATGCTGGGTGAGGTGGAGGAAACTCCACTTCTTTCAGCGGTTTCTCTTCCAGATCAGGGCAACAGGGAGGGAGAAAGAGAAGGGGGGCTCTCTTCACATCCTGACCTCTTTAAAACAATTAACCCCTTCACTACTAAGTGATTTTCAGGAACCAGTGGTTTTTTGAAAAATCATTTTAATTAATTATACAGTAAGACATATTTGGGCATATTTCCAGTGTATTTCATACTGTAATAACATATTTGCCCAGTAGATGGTGCCATCTACTGCCAAACTGAGTTACAGTTGTTGCAGTTGCAACTCGAGGTTCCCTGCATCGACTGCTGAATGTCTGATGTCAGGACATTCATTAGCAGATTTTACACAGCTTTAGCTCTTTGGGCATTGTGCCCACATGGCTAAAACTTTGGGGGCACCTTCTGCAGCCCAAAACAAATGGAATTCGCTTACAGCAATCGAATTTCATTTGCTTTTTAAGCTGCACAGCTGGAGATCGAGATACCTCAATATCGGGCACCAGATTGTGCCTTGGAAGCCCGAGATATCTTGACCTCGGTAGTGAAAGGAGAGTGGTCAGGATGAGTAGAGTGTCCCTTTAATTTGTTCTCAAGGCCATAACAACTCATTCTGATGTCTTACTGTGAGATTCTGTAAAGATCCAGTTTCCATCTCTTCCAGATTTCTGGTCACTTCATGTCACAGTGGTTCACGTCTGGGGTTTTTATTTGAACTTCTGGAATAGCTGCTCCCGTAAAACATACTTGCATGTTACGTAACAGACCTAGTATATATATTATCAGAAGTGTCTCAGCTCAAAAGTAATCTAAACAGTTTATAATAGCTCAGGCATCTCAACTAACACAAGAAGACCAGCTGTTTGAAAAAAAAATAATATATATTTATATGTATAAAAATTGAACTTATTTCCTGCCAGTGACATCCTCAGCTTAAGCGATGCTTACAAATTCCTCATTTACTGCGCAGGCACGTCTGGTATTTGTAAATTGTACCAAGAGAGATGTGGTCTGACTTGCCAAGAAAGAGCAATAAAAATAATAATTTAACACAGGACCAAAATATATACTATGTTTACAACATATATCATCACTGTTAATCCAATATACGTCAGTCGGACTTCTTGTTATAAATAAGTTCTGCCAATGGGTGAAAAAGGTTATATTTTAGCTGTACCCTCAAAAGATTGACCAACAGCAATTTAGGGATGGAATCAGGCCTCTGGTTCAAAATTCCTCATGTTGTCTTTTCGATTCTTCCCCTGTAGAAAAAGAGTAATTCCTGATCGTGGAAAAACTTGAGGGAGAGCAGATTTCTCAAAGCAAAAAACTGTAGGGATCAAAGCAAAGTTTAAAAAGGCTTAAAGACTGACAGCTTTCTAAAAGCAGATAATAAAAACAAATTGGGCCCTATTACATTCTTTGCGCAAACATATTAACGCGAGGGGCAAAACCCTTTGCGCAGAGCGTCGTATTACAATGTCAGCGCAACAAACGCGCGTATACGTCTACCGCGGGTGAACCTGCGCGAATGCTGCCCGAGCTTACTGTACTTTGCGCGTCTTATACTTAACATTGTGAGCACAAATGCGTTTGTGCGCTGGTACGCGGATGGTATTACAATCTATGCGCAGTTTGTAACGCACAGCCTTTGCGCGCATAATTTTAGCAACTCCTAAAAGCTGGTGGTAACTGCAAATCTGAACGTCCTGGCCGAAACCAAATACACCAGCCCAAAAAAAAAATACGCCGCAAGTATAGTTACACATTCTACACATACCAAACCAATAAATTTGAGAAGTTGTGTGTGTTTTTTTTATTGATGCAGCATATATGCGCAGATTGACTGTGACAGGCGCAAAAACTTAACGTGAGACAATTGTGGTTCTTAATTCTGATTGGCTGAATCGCGTGAAAAAAACAGTCCGCACACTGATTTCTGCGCGCAACGTTGCTGCGCGCGTGTTTGTGCACGTCCATTTTATGCACGTTATTTTTTGACGGATGAAAAAATGTGCGAGGATTTTAATACCAGCGCTGTTTTACACGAGTTAATGTTTAATGCTTGCTGCAAAAATTCACGCTTTGCGCGTGCATTTTTGCGTGAAGAATGTAATAGGGCTCATTCTCTTTTATGTTTCATTCTAAACTACCTTTTCTTATATGCAAGCAGTCTAACATAAACCTTTGAGTGCCAGGGCATTTTTCTATATTATTTTTTTCTCCGCCGATGTGATGGCCAGGTTAATTTTGAATATTTTGTCAAATATGCACTTTCCTATAAACGATAAAAAGCTTAGCTAACTAAAGCTATTTCTTCTCTCTGCTCCCAGGAACCAGCATAAGCATACATAGACAGAACCACATTTATTCCCTCTGCTCCCAGGAACCAGCATAAACCATACACAGACAGAACCTCATTTCTTCTCTCTGCTCCCAGGAACCAGTAAAAATCATACATAGACAGAACCACATTTCTTCTCTCTGCTCCCAGGAACCAGCATAAGCATACATAGACAGAACCACATTTCTTCTGTGTGCTCCCAGGAACCAGTTGTCTTTTAAATTTCCCTCTCTTTTACTTAGAATAACCCCTTTGATTTTCCCTCCCCCCTCCTTATACGTTGTAAATTATTTAACAATTTGAGCACTTTGAACAAATATCACTCTCTTCTTCCTCACAACACAGACAGAACCACATTTCTTCTTTCTGCTGTCCCTCACACCCCTCCACCCAGGCCCAGTCCCTAACGTCAGGTCTCCTTTCCAGCTGTTTCCATTTCTGTATCTAATTACTCTTACTAAGCCCACGCTTCTGGTCCTTCCCACACAATCCCTAATATATTATTTCTTCCACCAGCTTCATCTTCCCTCTGCTCCCACTTGTTTCACTTACCGCCGTCCATTAGATTGTAAGCTCATGGGATGTCTGGCTGAGCACTTGGTTAAAGAGCTGTTTTATCTGGCCCTTTATCCTATGGGCAGGGTTGTCTTTTCCTCTTTTATCATGTACGTCTCATGTTTGTGCTCCCCCATTTTCAATCGCTACAGAATATGCTGGCGCTGTATAAATGCCTGTAACTAACTATAAATTCCTTAGATACAATAATTGTTCCTGATTTTGTGAATATCCCATATGCATGAGAGAAAAAATCCAGAAAAATGTCTAAATAATAAATAAATACAGGGTTATTCAGAGAGCGTGAAAAGCAGGAGAATGACTGGAGAATGAAAAATTCTAGGTCAAAATAGCCGATTTGGAAAGTGAGATGAAAGGGAGAATTTTTCTGGTTTGGCTATTTTGACCTAGAATTTTTCATTCTCCAGTCATTCTCCAGTTATTCTCCTGCTTTTCACGCTCTCTGAATAACCCTGATAGACTTTTTCCTGCAAATGAAAAGAATAAATGGTTGAATAAATATTTAAGAAGACCGGGGAATTTTTTTTACTTTGAAACCTATGGGATTCGCCTGATTAAACCTGTCGAATGACATATTTGGCTAATTTGCCAGCTTTTTGAATAGCCGAATGGCCACGAAATTGCACCCTACGGGGAAATTCACCGTTCGGTGCAATTTTGTGGCCACTTCAGTGTTCTTTGAATAACCGCTTTAGTGTGAAAGCTTTTAAACATTTGCGATTCAGTTCGAACCTCTTCTGAAATGGTTCGAAATATCAATGATTTGGCCATTCAGATTGATCCGAGTTCAGAATTGTTGATGTCCGATCCGAATCATTTTCCAATAAAAAAATTCAAATTTTTCCGATTTATAATCAGCCAGTTCCGAATATAATTGGAAACATTTGGATTCCATCCGAAAAGTAACAAAATAGAAAAATAATGGTAACCCTAGCCCTAACCTAACCCTACACCTAATCCTGGCTCTAATCACATGAGACCCAGAAAATGTAACCCTAACCCTAGCCCTAACCTAACTCTAGCCCTAACCTAACTCTAGCCCTAACCCTAGTACTAACTTTAACCCTAACTATAGCCATAACTGAACTCTAGCTGTAACCTAACCCTAACCATATGAAACATAGAAACTTTGGCTCTAAGTCTATTCCTAACCTAACCCTAGCCTAGGGTTATCTTAGTGTTGGGGCTAGGGTTAGGGTTATTGCTAAGGTTACTAGCTCTAAACGTAACCCTAGCCCCAACCTTAAGATAACCTAGCCCTAACTCTCGCCCTAGACCTAAACTTATCCGCCCCCTTACCGATTTATTTCATGTATTATACTTTAAGGTTCCGTATATTGGAAACGGATGAATATATTGGACGATACCAAACTATCAGAAGCTTCCGATATATTCTGAATCTTCTGATTCGATTATTTCAAAATCCGATATTTCAGCACTGCACATGTTTACGAGTTTTATTGTCCAATTGCAATACTCTGTACAACACACCGCAGTAATATTGACTATAACAATCAACATTAACACTCATTATGTAGACATACGCAAGCTAGAAATAAAATAGAATTAATGGAAGTATTGAATACTCTGGAGTAACAGATAACAAGCGTATGTTTGACAACCTTGGGCTGACAGCTTGGATTTCAATGTTTGCGAGAAGTGACCCAGTGATCCAGTTTATGTCAGAATAATTTAATGTCACTATCGTCGCTGGTTTCATGAAATAACATGAAAAAAGACTCCGTGCCCTGCCTTGGAAGTTTACGATGGAACACATGGAGACAATTTATTTTTTTCAGCTACACAGTATCCACTAACGCAGCCCTAAATGATCGAGATTGCCTAATGCTCATGCAGGACCAGCGCTTCGTAAATTGTTAAAAGACAGTTTAAAATTCAGCAATTAAATACATTTTTTAAATGATGGTTTTCTCTATGTCGGAAATGTTCCAGAAGGGGCACTGCAAGTGTTTTGAGCTCATTTTGGTCTGAAATAACAGTTAAAGAGTATCATGGGAATAGGTCTGCCCTATTTCGAGAAACGTTAAACCACCGCTGTCCATAATATTGATTGCATTGGGAATTTAGTGCGCCAGCACTCAAGTTTGTCTTTTTCTTCCAAAATGCCATTTTAGAAGAGACCATGTGGTTCTGTTACAATCTAATGTTACATGCAGACAGACCTTAGAAAGTATAAATGGGTTACAAAGTTACAAAGCAACAGTGGGTGAAAAAAACCTTAAATCCATTTGTTTCAGCCTTTCTTATCTCTGTCTTTTCTTTCTGATCCAGCCAAAAAATTAAAATATATACTTGCAACAATTTCTGATTTCACAACATAAAGGAGCTAATATTCCTTCCTGACTCAGCGATAGCAGATTTCTCTGGCAATCAACAACCTGTTATCACCTATTAAGTATTATATCATTCAATAACCTGCTTTAACCCTTTCCCGCCGCAGGACATTCTATGCCGTTCATGCGGCGGGTGGGCCTTGAAGACACGGGGCGTACTGGTATGCCCCGTTGACTTCAATGGGCCGTCCTGGCCCCTCCTTGCAGCCGGCACGCCCCTGAACTCAGACCGTCCCCTGCAGCCAATGACGTGCGTCGGCTGCTTGGGCGGTCCCAATCAGAGGGCAGCGACGGCACCTGCCGGCAAGACATACCAGTACGCCTCGCTGGTGTTAACCCCATCCCTGCGGGCAACGCTGGCCTAACGTGAAGGGGTTAAAGTAAAAATCTAACCTATTTTAAATTCCTTCACAAATTCCTTCACATCCAACCAACTTTATTACAAAAAATGTTAGTATGACTTTCATATGAAACATGATTTGCAAAATGAATACTAAAAAACGTATTTATTTATTTATAAAGTATTTTACCAGGAAGGATACATTGAGATTTCTCTCGTTTTCAAGTATGTCCTGGGTTCGAGAACATTGAAGTGTTACAGTCGTTACAGAAATACAAAGTTACAGTTACAATTACTTATACAGCGCCAACAGATTCCGTAGCGCTTTATAATGGGGAAGCCCTAACAGCAGACTTACATGATACAAGAGGAAATATAACCCTGGTCGTAGGATAACTGTCCAGGTAATACATCACTTTAAACCAAGAAAAAATAGTGTTAGATTGCTATTTTGAGAAAGATATCAATGTAAACTATATACATTTACACTTCTTACATTTTTATTTTGTTCGTCATTAACCCCTTCAATACCAAGTGATTTTCCAAAACCTCTCTATCAGGAACCAGTGGTTGTTCAGAAAATCATTTTTAATTAATTATACTGTAAGAAATATTTGGGAATATTCCCGATGTATTCCTCCTTATTGCAACAACCAATAGAGCAGGCAGATGTCCCCATCTGCAGTTCTAGATTCCATGCAGGATCAGGTGGGGAGATGCCAATTAGAGACATTCCTCAGTTGGTTTTGAAAAGTGCTAGCACCTCGGACATCATGCTTACAGGGTTAAAACCTTAGGAGCACCTTCTGGAACCCAAATGCAAGTGAAATTTGTTTGCAACAATGATAGAGCATAACCCCAGATCATGCTAACACAATATCGGGCTGCTCTGTCTGCTACTGCAGATTGTGTATGCACGATCAGCTAGTGAAGAGGTTAGCAGAAATACTTATGGAATAAAACAATTTGTACACCGGATGGTGTCCATCGTTACAATATGACTTCATTGCTAGAAATACCCTTTAAGCCAAATACAGTAAATAGGATGATGAAAGATAAATAAAAATGAACACCATGCCCTGGAGTAATTTCATGGAATCTGTTTATCTCTATACACAGACACTGTCTACCTACACTGCCAGTCTTCAGGATACCCGGATTGCTAAACACAGGACTGACACACAGAATAAACAAAGCCAGAACAAGTGGAAGTTGGAACCAGAGTAGATAATTCAACAAAGCCTGGGGTCATAACCGGAATGGAAAGTCAGACAAAGCCAGGGGTCAGAACCACAACGGGTATTCAGACAAAGCCAGGGGTCATAACCAGAACGGGAAATCAGAAAAAGGCAGGGGTCAGAACTAGGGATTCAAAAATTTTTTTTTTGAAAAAGTATAAAAAAATGCTTAAGAAATCTAGAGATAAAGAGACTCTTTACTGCAGAATATTATAAGCAACGGTTTATTAGATATTGAATTAAAACGGGAATATTTTTAACATTGAAGCCTATGGGATAAAACATTCTTGTTACTAAAACATAAGGCAGACACGGCCCTCTAATCAGGCACTGTAGAGGGCAGCCTGCAGGGGCCTCCCATGGATCCCCTTGAGGAGCATTGAGGAGCAAGGAGCATGCGGCAGTCGGATGACAGAGCTGCGACTGTGTGGGCTAGCCGCCTGGGTGCATGTGGCAGAGACAGGCAGCGCAGGGAGGGAGCCACTGCACCTGCGGCCAAAGCAGACCCCCCGCCCCCCCCCAGGATCCTGGGAGCCCCACTGACCACTAGGCTAAGGTAAGGCGTCACATTTCTAAAAAAAAATTAAATCCGAGGACATTTTTAAATGTCCCCGGGAACATAAAATAAAACCTTTTTTTTCTTTCTCTACCTGGCTGAATGTATTTAATTATATATATTAGATACATTCAGCCAGGTAGAGGGGGGTGGCATGTGGGCTGCGCGGGGTCTCAGGCAGTGTTTTTTTTTGTGTGTATATTTTTAGCAAATTTATAGGGGAAGGTAATGGCTGGTATGATATATATATATAGATAAGATATGTATCTGTATTCTTATAAATATATATATCCAGACTTGTATTACACACACATTTTGGCAACTAATTTCCCCCCCCCCCATTTGGCTGATCCCTCCAGAAGAAATGTTGAACCCAATAGAGCAGAGAATAATATATATATATTCTCTGCTCTGTCAGGTTCAACATTTCTTCTGGAGGGATCAGCCAAATGGGGGGGGGGGCGCATTTAGTTGAGATTGTCCACATGCCACCTCCCCATGTGCGTATGTGTATATATGGTCTGAGGTCTGTGGGTGGGTGTATATATACAGTCATGGTCGAAATTGTTGGCACCCCAGACATTTTTACAGAAAATCACGTATTTCTCACAGAAAAGTATTGCAGTAACACATGTTTTGCTATACACAAGTTTATTCCCTTTGTGTGTATTGGAACAAAACAATAAAAGGGAGTAAAAAAAGCAAATTGGACATAATGTCACACAAAACTCCAAAAATGGTCTGGACAAAATTCTTGGCACCCTTTCAAAATTGTGGATAAATAAGATTATTTCAAGCATGTGATGCTCCTGTAAACTCACCTGGGGCAAGTAACAGGTGTGGGCAATATAAAAATCACACCTGAAAGCAGATAAAAAGGAGAGAAGTTCACTTAGCCTTTGCATTGTGTGTCTGTGTGTGCCACACTAAGCATGGACAACAGAAAGAGGAGAAGAGAACTGTCTGAGGACTTGAGTACCAAAATTGTGGAAAAATATCAACAATCTCAAGGTTACAAGTCCATCTCCAGAGATCTAGATTTGCCTTTGTCCACAGTGCGCAACATTATCAAGAAGTTTGCAACCCATGGCACTGTAGCTAATCTCTCTGTGGGTGGACGGAAGAGAAAAATTGATGAAAGGTTGCAACGAGGATAGTCCGGATGGTGGATAAGCAGCCCCAAACAAGTTACAAAGAAATTCAAGCTGTCTTGCAGGCTCAGGGAGCATCAGTGTCAGCGCGAACTATCCGTCGACATTTAAATGAAATGAAACGCTATGGCAGGAGACCCAGGAGGACCCCACTGCTGACACAGAGACATAAAAAAGCAAGACTACAGTCTGCCAAAATGTACTTGAGTAAGCCAAAATCCTTCTGGGAAAACGTCTTGTGGACAGATGAGACCAAGATAGAGCTTTTTGGTAAAGCACATCATTCTACTGTTTACCGGAAACGGAATGAGGCCTACAAAGAAAAGAACACAGTACCTACAGTGAAATATGGTGGAGGTTCAATGATGTTTTGGGGTTGTTTTGCTGCCTCTGGCACTGGGTGCGTTGAATGTGTGCAAGGCATCATGAAATCTGTGGATTTCCAAAGGATTTTGGGTCGCACTGTAGAGCCCAGTGTTAGAAAGCTGGGTTTGTGTCCGAGATCTTTGGTCTTCCAGCAGGACAATGACCCCAAACATACGTCAAAAAGCACCCAGAAATAGATGGCAACAAAGCGCTGGAGTGTTCTGAAGTGGCCAGCAATGAGTCCAGATCTAAATCCCATTGAACACCTGTGGAGAGACCTTAAAATTGCTGTTGGGAAAAGGCGCCCTTCCAATAAGAGAGACCTGGAGCAGTTTGCAAAGGAAGAGTGGTCCAAAATTCCGGGTGAGAGGTGTAAGAAGCTTATTGATGGTTATAGGAAGCGACTGATTTCAGTTATTTTTTCCAAAGGGTGTGCAACCAAATATTAAGTTATGGGTGCCAAGAATTTTGTCCAGCCCATTTTTGTGAGTTTTGTGTGACATTATGTCCAATTAGCTTTTTTCCTCCCTTTTTTTGTTTTGTTCCAATACACACAAAGGGAATAAACATGTGTATAGCAAAACATGTGTTACTGCAATACTTTACGGTGAGAAATACTTGATTTTCTGGAAAAATGTCTGGGGTGCCAACAATTTCGGCCATGACTGTATATCTGCGTGTTGATATATACGTATATATAGGTCTGCGTGTTGATATAAAATTTTCATTTCGGCTCGTTTCGTTCGTAATTCGACAATTTTAATTTCAGATCGTTTCGGCCGATTTCCGTTTCAGTTCGTTTCGGCTCGTTTTTCGTATCGACTTTTTTTCGTGATTTTGGACATTTTCGTGTATTCGGTGTGGGAAATGCTTTGCCCCATAGACTTCAATGTTAAAAATATTCCCGTTTTAATTCAATATCTAATAAACCGTTTATTATTATATTCTGTAGTAAAGAGTCTCTTTATTTCTAGATTTTTTAGGATATTTTAAGCATTTTTTGAAAAAAATTCTGAGCCACAGGGTTTAGGAAATGTTTTTCCCCATAGACTTCAATGTTAAAAATATTCCTGTTTTAATTCAATATCTAATAAACCGTTTATTATTATATTCTGTACTAAAGAGTCTCTTTATTTCAAGATTTTTTAAACCTCACAGTAATGTGCGCCGTGTATTATGAGCATTCAGTATTATATGGGAGTACTGCTTTATGAGTAAGAGTAGTTAAAAAAATAAAAATAAACGTAAAACTCGGGGGGGGGTGACAACATGAGTTACCGCACCGGGTGACACCAACCCTAGTGACGCCACTGACGGTGTGAAGGCACTTGCTGCCACCAAAGGCAAAATATTTGTGTGCACTGCCACTGACGCCTGTACCAGATTCATATAATTTTAATATTGGACCACAAGGTCCAAAGCTGCACTCTTTCACAACAATACCACAGAACGGCACTGTTGCTGACATTAAAGGCCCAATTTTAAAGCACCTATTGTTACTTTCATCCAAAGCCTGCATAAGTTTCACCATAATTTAGCCAAAGAATCACTAAACTTGTTCTGCGTGTCCTAAAATGTCTCCTCTTTTAATACAGGCTGCCGCCCCAAGCAGTTGTTTATGAATAGATTAAAGGAAAACCGTTTACCGTCATTTGAAATGTCATTTTTTTGTTTTTAAATGTTTCTATACATCCTACAAATCCGCCACTTCATGGGCAGGTTATGGGGACCTCCTAGGTACGATATTTGATATTAGTTTTTATTTTTAACCCTTATTTTATGGAAAACTCACTGTTCCTTTAAAAAACTTTTTTTAAAACTTTTTGTCCTTGTTTCCTGTCCCCCAGGGCACTACCCGGACCCCCATACACCTTTTATGGCAAATATCTTGCATATATGCCCTCTTGCAGGGCACTCTAAAAATTGAACTTTTGAGTCCCATTGACTTGCATTGAGTTTGGTTCGAGTTCGAACTCAAACTTTTGAAATTGTTCGATTTCGAATGAGAACCGAACATGGGGGTGTTCGGCTCATCCCTAGTCAGAACCAGAACATCTAGTCAGACGAAGCCAAGGGTTATAACCAAAACGGTTAGTCAGACAAAGCCAGGGGTCATAACCTGAATGGAAATTCAGACAATTCCAGGAGTCGTTACATACAAAAATCAATAGGAGCACGGGTTAAGAGTAGTCAGGAATGAAGCTTCTCCCCGCATCACCTCTTCCCATGATAGACTGCAGGATTTCTCACGCGCAGCCCCACTCTCTGGAACGCTCTCCCTCGTACTGTCAGACTTTCCCCTAACTTCTCTTCCTTCAAACGCTCCCTTAAAACGTTCCTATTTAGGGAAGCCTACCACCCAACTCACTGACGCATATCAATCACTCTAACCTTACAGTCCTCTCCTCCTGTTTCCAACCCAACCCTCCCAGATTGTGAGTTCCTACGGGAATAGGGCCCTCATCTCCTCCTGTACTGTTTGTAAATGTTGTCAATGTATTGTACCCTGTCTATACTGTGCTTATTGTACAGCTGCTGAATATGCTGGCGCTTTATAAATAAAGATAATAATAATAATAAAAGCCAGAGTCATAAACAATATACTAGATATCATAGAGAAGAAACACACTGATCGGGTAAAACCATGACAGAGCAGTGAGCATAACTCACTGCTTGGTTTTTAAATACTACTACTCCCACGTCACTGACCTGTGGCTGCGATCACCGACCATATGACTTGGTGCATGGCCAGCAAGCAGCAAGGAAGGTGCTACTGGCCACTGGGTATCCAAGGGGGCATTTGAGGGGGCATCTGGGGGAGCCGTGACAGCTATTTGCAGTAATCATGGTAAGATTCTTAGGAATGCAAGTTCCAAAAAGCTAAATAAATGACTACCTATGTGCGCATAATGCATGCATACTTAAAGCACAGTAACACTGAATATCTGAACTGAGCAGGGATTTCCAGTGATTTTATCAATCCACGTGAGCAAGGACTTCGTTTCCTATAGACCAGTGGTCCCCAACCCTGGTCCTCAGGGCCCACTAACAGGCCAGATTTTGCAGATCACCTTGGGGAAATGCAGACTGAATCCTGCAATCACTGAGCAGCAAATCATAACACCTGTGCTGTGCTTCAGATATCTGGCAAACCTGGCCTGTTAGTGGGCCCTGAGGGCCTGGGTTGGGGACCACTGCTATAGACCACCCTGGGTCAAATCTATTTGTTAATTTTAAGTTGCTTACTGGCCTACAAATCACCGCTCAGCTCTCTGTTGGCGCTGTCAGTAGTTGTAATTGCAGCCTGAATCTTAGTTAATCAAAGTAATGACTCCAGATCTCCTTGCATTGTGTCCTCTCCATTTCCGCATCAATAAAGCTTGTTGAAGTCTGTCTCTTCTTTATACATTGAAAGAGGAGGCTACTTTTTCTTGCTCCTTTGCAGCAATGCCGGGTGACGGGATTGACATCTGGCAGGGGATTTTATTTTATCCCCAGAGTGAACACCTATCCTGCATTAAAATTAAAACATAGGGATTTGGGGATTTTTATTGGCTAAATGTAGTTTCTAAGAAAAGGGTGAACCTATGTGGTCCACAGTGAAACAGCGCTTAACAAAAGAGTATTATTTGTAAGCAGCTCACCCAGGTGTATCCCGCACCAACAATAGAACAGAAAGAAAATATACCTCAAATAGGTATAACAGGAACGCTATAGGGTAATATGTAACCACTGAATATCATGTGCTCAATAGATTAGAAAAAAATGTAAATATAAAACCACAAAAAAATTATCTTAATATCCAAAATTCTCTTGTGTGTCCTTCAATATATGTTCCTAAAATACAAGGTATACAAGATAATCGCGCGGTATCGTATACAAATAGAGTCACTATGATTTAAAATATGTCGATTCTCACAAAGGCGGAGCCTATGTCGGCTCAAAAATTATGCTTCTGGACCTCTATGGGGGGTCCCACCCACCTTCTCACGATATGGATGTTTGTCCGGTTGATGGAAATACCTCAGAGGAAGAAAATGATGCACATAGTGTGTTATCCCTTAACATACAAAGGTTGTAATGGTACTGAGCATCAACTCACATGGTTCAGAGCCTCCTGCGGGGGTGGCTCTGTATATACGCCTTTAGACCACTTTCATAGAGGGGGTCTCTCCTCAGTATTTAGAATTCCTTCCAATTCAGTAATAGACAGAAAAAATGCAGATCAGATAAGGATGTTCCAATTAAAAAGTATTTATTAACATAAAAAAAGAAAATGTAGTTTCTGTTGTTTGTCTTTTTTTGCAAAAAAGTGCAGGGGTTAATATATGCTTAATCTCAAAATACAAACACTTTAGGCTGAGAATGTGACATTTAATGTATTAGTATTAATTAACCCTTTCCTCCCTTGGTGTTATTGTTCCATTCAACTTTTGAATAACTATGATAAAACAAATACCACAATAACAATATAATAGAAGGTACGAGAGAGTTTCAGACTAAGGCTGGCGTCAGACGAGCACGCAATGTGTGCCCGTACTAACGTGCTTACCGGCGTCAGTCGCAGCATTGTGATGCTGCAACAGGGCCGGTTACACGCTTGTGCACGCTTGTGCGTTCGCACGAAATGCGCACGCAACAAGCGTCCCTTATCCAAGCCTCTCCATCAAAGCGCTAGGACGTGCGTTGACGGAGCTGCAATGCGCGATTCTCCATAGGAGGATCATGCTTTTCAGTGCTGCTGAGCAGCAAGACGGGCGTCGAGTGGATAGAAACATCCACTCTTATGGACGTTCCTTCCGCTCTCCAAAGACACTCGTCTAACACTAGCCTTAAAGAAATAGCTAAGACCTCAGTCTGGCAATTGATTGTTTATACTTTTGGAGGACCTTTCCCCCAAAGTCTCTTCTCCCGGAAATTCCTCTCAACCTGTTCCCAGAGAGATCTCTTATTATTATTATTATAACCTGCGAAGCTGAGGGTCACTGTTGAAGCAAAACTACTTAACACATTTTCTCTCAACCTCCGTAGTGTCAATGACTCTTCATATAGCTCATCCTCGCTACAATCTCACCTGCACAGATACTTCCAACATATGCATGTCAATGATTGGCCAGACATAATAACTTATATTGTTTGTATTTTTATTTTGAGCTTCAGCATGGACTCCACCACGGTTTAAGTCCTGCAAATATAAGTGAGAGAACTCATCACTATTTCTTCTCCCCAAATTAAGTGATGCCGTCTCAAACATAACCCTCCATCTTCCACTCAAATTGATTATATATATAAATATATATAATTACACATATACAAGTGAACCGGGTTTTAGGTAATCATTATGATAATCTTGATAAATACATTACATTTATTGCAGATTAGTAAATAAAACAAGGGTTTCAGAAAGTGTGACTCTAATGGGAACTCTGGTCCTCCTGAAAAAAATAGTGGAGGAGCGGTGCTCCCAGGCATTCCTGCTCAACTTGACCCCCTGGTCTCCACCTCAATCGAACAACCAACCTTCTCAGCACATTTTTAATTTGTTGACATATTGCCTGCCAACACTGCCCTTTCTCAAAGTTTGGAGCTGCTTAGGCCATTGTGTATTCTACAAATTATATCATCTTCTTGCTGTCGTAAGTGACTTGGGTGAACTTCGACTAGTCATCTAAGGCCTGCCCTTTTTCCCCTTGGATTCTATGGGTTCTCACTAAATTTAAGCTATCATCAGACCTGCCAAGTCACTCATTGTCCTCTCGGAGCACACAATTTTCCCTCATTCCTCCCGATCACCAGTCAGCCCTAGGTTGTCATCTGGTTTTTGGGTGGCCTGAGGGAGAAAGCACCCCGAGCCCTGTTTAATCGCATCTGGAGTGCTTGATAGGGCTTTTGAAAGCACAGACATGACCGCTGACACTGCACTCGAGTAGGAACACTCCTGATTAGCTGCTCAGCATGGCAACTGGTTACCCTGGGGGAAAAGGTGCACCGATATAACACGTCCCCTTTTGGGATGTGGTCACCAGTGTTGTCAAACATCATGTCACATCCAAGAACCTATGGCAGCCATGCCCTGTCTCTCCTGATTTCATACTCAACCAAAGAACATACGGTTGGTTAAGTTTACTACGACAAGTAGTAACATTGTTCACAAGTGCTGTTATGGGACCAGATTTTTACATACTCTTCAATATATGTAAAGATAGGGCACCCGCCATTACATTACAGCATTAAACAACACAATCATAGAAACATAGAAACATAGAAAAATGTCGGCAGATAAGAACCTTTCGGCCCATCTAGTCTGCCCAATTACATGGATACTTTACCTGGATTTATCTTTTGTTTAACTATATGCTAACAATCATTACTGGTCAGCAGAAAAGGGGTTATTCCCTAAGCGCCCATATGTGCCGGTGTTGCAAATACTGGCCAAAATCACAGTTATAGCAGTGCCAACAAATGCCGTTGCTTCTCAAGACTAAGATCCAAAGAGCAACGAGAGAAGCTTTACTGTGTTGCTTCTCCTGTTACTGTTCGGATTTTAATTCTGTGAAATATTGGTGTCTTTTAGTGCTGCAGTAGGTATTTGCAACACAGAGCAACACTAGCAGTTCGTAAATAACCCTTAACGAATCATAAAAACAAAATAAGAACCTCTTAAGGATGGCTGTCGAGTCTGCAATGTCCCCTGTCAACTACATTAAAAAAAATGCATATATAATCTACTGGACTAGAGATCAGAATGCGTCCTAGCATTCCTGTCTAAGGGCAGTCAAATGACCTTTCAAGACATCACCCTCCACCAGTACCCATACAGACACATTGATCAATGTCACACTCCTTTTTTCTTAATTTACAGATTTATAGTCAATGCCCCCAGATAACCAAGTTAAAGTTCTAGTTTCCTTAAAATTGTGCTGCCCTCCTACATCCAAAGCCAGCAGAGGTCATTCCAAAAGATCCATCACTGGACAGAAACTAGTCTAATATAGCCTTGCCTCCTTAAAACATTGCATTGTCATGTCCACATGGACTTCCATCTCACGCCTCCAGTCAATTAATGGCCAAGAATAATAAAGTAAAACATTTTGGAAGTTTTTCCCCCTTATTAGCTAATTAGGACTCTTCTATTAAAGTGGTAAAAAAAACCTGGTTGATAGGATAAAGCCACTGTGTTTACTAGGATACTTTGTACACTTCAGATGTTTGAGGCTCATTGTTGTTATGAGCTTTACAATGCTCAAAGAGATCAATACATGTTGGGCCACATTACAATCCTGACGTTTACGTTAATGCTCACTTGCGTGAGCATTAACGTTAGCTGCGGTGTCTACCGCATATTGCGATCCAAACGCAAACGGGTTAAGTAACCCGTTTGCGTTTGGTACCTTGTGCTTTTCAGCGCGAGGTTACTATACTTTATGCTCTCTATACTTAACATGGGGAGCACAAAGTGTTAATCAGCGCTGGATTACAATCTACTAGCGCTGATTAACGTCCAACTCTGGTTAGCAAAAAGTTAACCACAGCCAGGACTTGGTGTTAACGGATTCCGCTTCTGCAGAATCCGTTAACACCAGCCTAAAAAAACAAAAAAAGAATCAGATACTCACCTTCTGTCCCGCGGCAAAGACAAAGGCTCCAACCGCCTCCTTCATCTGACGGGAGTAGGAAAAGACTGGGGAAAAAGTCCCCCCAGTCTCTCCCTGTGTATCACTATGCCGACCGGCCGGATCTCGCGTGGAAAGATCCGGCTGGTCATGTGATCGGCAGGGGAAAACTCAATGGAGTCCTATGGTCTCCATCGAGTGGATGCTCGGAGCTGCACTCAGCGCTGTCACGAGCATCCCTGGGGTTAACGCCCGCAAACAATGCAGGCAGCATTTTTTGTGCCTGCATTGCAATACAGCGTTAAAACGCGGGCACAAGGGGGAAAACAGCGGGTGCAGTTTTTCCTCCCTTGCGCCCATGTTTTAACGCTATGATTGTAATATAACCCGTTATATTTTGGACAACTTCGTTTGCATTGTCAAACAACTATGTTATATTATATGAGTAGGAAGGTTTAGGGCCTCTCGTGGAGTACAGATCTGGAAATGGAAGCACATGATGTCAATGGAAGAGTAGTGTGAACTATTTGTTTACTATGTCCTTCCCTCAATGGAGAGAGGATGCCCGCATAGCACCATCCTCTTCACCGTGACAAGAGGAGTACGTTTAAATTCTTTTCATATTTTTTCTGGATAATTTATCATTAATGAGTTGGGCTGTTACATTTAACAGCTCATTTGTTTAATGTTCAGGGTACCACTGGAACAGGTCTCTCATTCATTTATCAAAAGCATGTACACTTGATCTTGCTTTATAAAAAAACTGCATACAATCGCCTACACAATCTATCTGCTAACATTTTTAATGCAAAATTAGTGTGCTTCCTGAGGTGAACAGCCATTCTCTGGTAGATCTCCCTCCTGTGTCCTGTCAACTTGTATTACTGTAAACAAGCTGCAAAGAGCAGAAGACTCACTCTAACAAAAAGGTCAACAAACTTTACTGCTGCATTACAACAGCCAGGGGACGGCAGAATACAGGGAGAGCTCTGGGGTCATTCACTGCTGTACAGGGATGAGATTCAGTGGGTTATAATGACTGAACATCCCTGTGCAGTAAAGATACAAGGTGTTACCGTATTTTCCATACACAGGCATTATGACACATACAGATATTATTTTTATAGTCTATTGGAATATTTTGAAAACTGCTTGAGATGTACACCGCTAAAAAATTTGTTTCATTTCGGGGTTTTTCCAGGTGTTTTTTTTTTCGTTTCAGGTCGTTTCGGACTGTTTTCGTTTCGATTCGATATCGATTCGAAATTTCGGATAGATTCGAAATTTCGGGTCAAATTTCGAATTGATATAAAAAAAAATTAAAATAAGGCTCCAAAGATCCTAAAAAATCTAAGAATAAAGAGATTCTTTACTGCAGAATATTATAAGCAACGGTTTATTAGATATTGAATTAAAACGGGAATATTTGGATCAAGGTGTGGGAAATGTTGTATCCCATAGGCTTCAATGTTAAAAATATTCCCGTGTTAATTCAATATCTAATAAACTGTTGCTTATAATATTCTGCAGGAGTCTGTTTAGTTTTAGATTTTTTAGGCTCTTTTAACCATTTTTTTAAAAAAAAAAAAAAAAATTTATATCAATTCGAAATTTGATATCAAATTCGATAGTTGATATAAATTCGAATTTTGGATCACTAAATAAAACCCTGATTAATTAAATTTTGCTGTTAAAAGACAATCATGGGTTAAATATTAAGCTGTGTCACAGATTTTGTACTTGAGTCAAAATAAACAGTGAAATGAAATTAATTTGTTTCATAAAGTCCTTTGCTGACTATTACTTGTATTGTAAATTAAGATGAATTTGATAGCTGATATCAATTCAAAATTTTATTTCAAATTCGATAGTTGGTATCAAATTCGATATAGTGTGGGAAATGTTGTATCTCATAGGCTTCAATGTTAAAAATATTCCCGTTTTAAATCAATATCTAATAAACCGTTGCTTATAATATTCTGCCGTAAAGAGTCTCTTTATTTTTAGATTTTTTAGGATCTTTTAAGCATTTTTTTAAAAAAAAAATTTTTTATATATCATTTCGAAATTTGACCTGAAATTTCGAATCGACCCGAAATTTCGAATCGATCCGAAATTCCGAATTGTCTGAAATTTCGAATCGAATCAATCAAAATTTAGAATCGATCCGAAAATTTTGTGTGGTCGACATTTTGGATTTGGGATGCCCTCGGAAGCACGAAAATGGTAAATTTCATAGGAAAAACGAATCTGTACGAAACGAATTGCACATCCCTAAAAACTGCATTGCTGTGCAGAATTCAGGTCCAGGACCTTTCATCCCAGCAAAATCTCTGTAACGGATAGATGGAATACTAGAGAAATTAAAAATGAGCAAATGTACATTATTTTAATCTTTTCACTATCCAGGAATAACAATATTTTACCTTATAATTAAGTGTTATTTGCGAGTCCTGTGTTAATTAAGTGTTATCTGCGAGTCCATTGTTAAGATAATATTGTTTTCGACAAGAAGGCTTGGTAGTGAACAGGTTAATATTTCCCTTTATAAGTCAGATATTGATATTTTGATGGTTTACTTGACTACATATTACCGAACCACCAGCCCTCATATTTGCAACACCAGACTTGGCTCTTTTCAGTTTGGTTTTAAGGGTTTCCAGTGCTCTTTTGTGATATTGGGAGTATGTACCGTATGAAGTCGCCCAGAAAATTATACCTATATCTCTATTTCAGCATAGCTTTAAAGGACTGAAGGATTCCAAGGGTATGGCCAAATTATCCCAGTCCCATCATATCCAACAACAACAATCATGACTACTTGCTGGATGCTCTACAGACGGCTTTGGAAAGGGACTTTATCTCAAATTGTCCAAGCCCCTATAATTGGGCGTTTGGCCTGCTATTATATAATGGAACAGATACTAGTGCTTTCCGAAAGTACAGTTTAAAAAAACTTCTGGAATACATCGTAACTACCAGTACATTATTTGTAACAGAGTCTCCATTGTGGTAACGGCTGAATTATGTCGACATTCATGCCATGCAGCTATAACTCTCCTGTGCTTGATAAAAAGATACAGTCTCCCTTCGCTAATGTTCTCTTGAAACATCAGCTATATACTAGACTTGATACTGTTCCAAAATAAACTTATTCCCTTCCACTCTAGTTTTGGTTTACATGGACTTGCACTGGACGTTCCATCAATAGCATGTCTTAAGGCCTCCGTATCCAGTTCTTCTTCTACAAGGAAAAAAAAACACGAGACCACAAATAATTTGGTTTCGTGTTTATACCAAACTGCCCTGAGCTCCCCTTATCCTTATAACTTCAGGGATACCAAAATACCGAAGATTTCTTCAAAGGACCATTCAGTGTCCTCTAGAGACTGTATATGTATACGCCAATAATCAAGCTGATTTTTCAGATTTCTTGCTGTTTCGGTCTAGTTCCCCCTAAAGTTATTTTCTGTGACCTGGCTTACCTCCTCAAAGCATAACTAGTCATAAATCATACGCAGACATCTATGTGGTGATTGTGTAGCATTATTTCCTCATGCAATGCAAGTCATGACTCTCTGTATGGACATTTTGCACAAATTCCGTTAGACACAAGGAGATTCTGCAGCTGCGAAAATATTTTGAAGGATACTTTATTGAGACATAGAGTGCGCCTTATTTTGCCCTTAAATAATTATATTGTAATATAATAATATTTTTTTAAATATTTTAATCTGATTTTACTCACCTTTTGTCCCTCACCGCACGCAGCTCCTCCACTTCAGCTTAGGGACTCCTGAACAATTTGTGCTCTTGCGCAACTTGCTTAGCGTAGAAAACGCAAATTTGCACCGCTATGGGACTTACTCATTTTATGTACACAAGTACCGGCTGGATGGAGTAGAGGTAATGTCACTGCTCTATAACCATGGAAGCCGTGCAGATACAGGTTCAAATCTCAGCAAGAGCACCTCTCCAGTAAGTGTCCTTGGGCAAGACACCTAACAGTACATACTCGCCACCCAGGACATACTGAATACGAGAGATATATCAATGTATCCTTCCTGGTAAAATACATTCTCAAAAATAAAGTTCCATAGAACCTGTGCAGAATGGTGGATCAGGGCTGCTCGCGCATGCTCAGATCTGATGAAACAGCTGCCTCATTGAGAATGCTTCATACAGCGATTGGTCTCAGAGAGGGTGACTTTGGCATTCTCTCTGTGTGCCGACTTCACTGGTGACCAAACTGGTAGGGATGTGCGTTTCGGGTTTCGGAATTTTTCAGATTCGGACGATTTTCCGAAAATTTTCAGATCCGAAAACGGCAGATCCGAACCGAAACGAAAACTTTTCGGAATTTTCGAATGGACTAGAAATGTGTAAAATCTAAAATCATTTTCGTTCCATTCGTAATTTCGGCTCCATTCCTGATTTTGGTTCCATTTCAGTAATTTCGGACAACGTATTTTTCGGTTATATCGCTGATTCTGTAATTTTGTATCATTCCCATCTCAATGTATCCTTCCTGGAAAACCAGAGAAATCTCAATGTATCCTTCTTGTAAAACCAGAGAAATCTCAATGTATCCTTCTTGTACAACCAGAGAAATCTCAATGTATCCTTCCCGGGAAACCAGAGAAATCTCAATGTATCCTTCTTGTAAAACCAGAGAAATCTCAATGTATCCTTCCCAGGAAAGAGAAATCTCAATGTATCCTTCCCAGGAAACCAGAGAAATCTCAATGTATCCTTCCCGGGAAACCAGAGAAATCTCAAAGTATCCTTCTTGTAAAACATGAGAAATCTCAATGGCAGAATTATCGTATCGACAGAATTATCTTATCGACAGAAATATCGGATCCGAAAAACCATTAGTTTACGTCAAAACGAATAGACACTTTGAAACGAGGAGAACAGATGTTCCGAAAAACACGAAAATTTCCGAAATCACGAAAAAAAAGTCGATACGAAAAACAAACCGAACCGAAACGGAAATCGGTCGAAACGAGCCGAAACGAAAATTTACAAAATCCGGACGAACCGAACAAAAAAAATTGTGCACAAGTCTACAATCTGGTGAATGGCAGCCAGGAAATTAAAAAATCTCAGCTGCTTGTGACGCTGGGTGGGGTGGAGGAAACGTCTCAACCTCACCCAGTGTTTTCTGCCGGAAAGGGGGGGGGTGACTCTACACATCCTGCCATTTTTATAATGTTTTGGTTTTATAGGAAGAGGAAGCTAAATTATACAGTTTATAACTATAAAGTGGTCAGGATGAGTAGAATGATCCTTCAAACTGTATAATCCAGCTGCCTCCTCCTATAAAAACAAAAAGTTAAAAAAACAATCTCTTCTATTTTATCTGCGATAGAATAAATTTCTGGAAAAGAGAAGCATTAGTGCTGTTTATTGTGCAGTCATTCTCATGATAATGCACATGAGTGGGAAGGATAGAATTATTCCGAGTTTTTCCACTATGCCGGGAAATGGTGTTAGTGGTAAGAGATAAAACAAAGAGCAAAAACAATAAACAATGCCTCGACAGCAATGTTCTTGTTATCTCAAGCCATAATACAAGATGTTGTAAATTATCCAGCTTGGCACAAAAATAATTCCAGACCGGCCTAAGAAGACGTAAAAGTGTGAAGATTATTGGAGACGCAGCATTGCTCGCTCGAGCTCAGCTCTGCTTTTCATTCGCCTTGTGTTTGATCTTGGGGCAACAAATACCGTTTTGTAAAGCAATCTTTACCCTATAAATCAGAATTGTTCTTTGGGTTTAATATTTCACCGGTTTCAAAAGAGATAATTGAGAACAGCTTTACTTGTTTTCTGCGGAGAATAAAATGAATCCTTGCTTGATCTCTATGACGAAAGTACGTAGACAAAGTAGAGACAGCGCTGTGTTTCTCCAAAAATATGCACTAGTGTCACTTATGTTTAACCCTTTCCTGCCACTGGGCGTACTATTCCATCCCCGCAGCAGATAGGCCTTCTCGCTGTGGGGCGATATAGCACATCCCACTGACATCTATAGCCTGTGATAGCCCCGCCCACCAGTTTGTGGATGGCTCGCGTCATTGGCTGGTCATGAACTCAGGCCGCCCCCCTGAAGCCAAGATGTGTGACGCGCGTCAGCTGCTTAGGCGGACCGGAGTAGGGGCCCACCACAGCAGCTGGCTAGTGGGACTTCCTAGCAGTTAAAACCTTCCCACCGGACAAAACCCGTCCGGCGGTGAATAAGATGAGCATCAAATACAAATGTTTCAAGTTTGGAACCTTCTTCAGTGTAATGCCCGGGTTCCATACCCGAAATGTTTGTATTTGATGCTCATCTTATGTATTAAACACAGATGAAACTAGTGCATCTTTTTGGAGAAACACATCGCTGCCTCTAATCTTTCTATGTAGTTTCTGCATGTTTCCTACACTTAAGGACCCAGGGTGTTGGTGGTGAGACGCTGCTCCGTGTTTGGGAATATCATCATCCTGTAGTGCAGGGGTGGGCAATTACGGCCCTCCAGATGTTTTGAAACTACATTTCCCCGTGATGCTCGGCTGCTCATTAGGTTTGTAGAGCCTCAAGGGAAATGTAGTTTCAAAACATCTTTAGGGCCGTAATTGCCCACCTCTGCTGTAGTGGGATTTTATTTGATCCCCCTCCAGAACTATTCTGTATGCTATTATCTCTATGACGGTATTAACCAGTTTCAACCAATCCAAGGTGTAATAGCAAAAGTTACCATCTGCAAGAAACAGGTGTTAAGTGTTTTTCATTAGCAAAATCTCTTAAGTCAAAAAGGGGGAAAAAAAAGAAAACCAAGATAAAATTTGATACCGCTTGTCCGACGGTGCAGACGATGGCACAATGCCAACTCTGCCTCCTTTTGCCGCAAGCAGGAGGCCATTGCAATTGAGAATCGATGCATTTGGATGTAGAAGTACTGGCCAGTCTGAACTGCACATTCTGTGACGTAAGGACTGTAACACCAGAACTCACAGACTGCCAGAAGGAAGCCCTGTGTTTTGGAAGGATGTCATGACCCTGATGGACAGCCAAAAGAGGAAAATGCAGAGGGGGAAATCAGCACACCAGTGACCAGTTAACTTGGTCAATTTGGTCATAGAGAATCCCTTTATATTTTAGCTTTAACCCCTTCACTACTGCGATTAAGTATACACGTTCAGCAGTAGCAGCCTGAGATCGTGTTAACACAATATGGGGCTGTGCTGTATAATTGCGAATTAATTTTTTTGTTGCAAATAAATTTCCCTTGCATTTGGCCCCAGAAAGGGCCCCCAAAGTTTTAGCACCATGAATGATGACCTGACATTTCCGCAACTGATCCTGCAGAGAGTCCTAAACTGTAGCAACTCTGTTTGTCCAGCAGATGGTGACATCTGCCTGCCAAATAGGCTTTTAATAGTAAGGAATACATGAGGAATATTCCCAAATATTGCTTACTGTATAATTAATTAAACATTATTTTCCAAAATAAACAGGCAATTTTTTTTTCACGGAAAATCACTTGCTGATGAAGGGGTTAAATAAAACTGATGTTGTGCAGCAAGTCTAAGCACTGTTAGTATAACATTTACTGTAGGTATATTTACTGAAAATATCTAAAGAATGGATAAACATTGAGCTAGCGCTTATTGCATCTTTTTCCTACATGTTATGGATGCTGGTAATTTGGAGCATCACAAACAAGTCTGCCTTTATCGAAATGTACTAGAGGTCCATACACCATAAATCAAATGTGACATAGGCAAATTAGTTGAATGACAAGCAAAGGTCATGTTGGTTTTAAGTTTTTTAAAATTACTGAAGCAGCTCAGGTAGTTCACATCGTATTCCTTTAACTTTTGTACCTTTATGTTTTGCCTTTAGCATGTAGAATTAAAACAGCAGGGGAATTATTGCATGTAGTTAACCCTTTCACTGCCAAGTTGTTTTCCATAAATCCACTGAGAGGACCCAGTGGATATATGGAAAAAGTAGCATTACTGATACATTGAAACTGTGCTCCAATATAGCTTCAAATATCAAAAGCACGTTTTCAAATGTTTGCATTATTTGACAGGCAGGTGACTACATCTCCGTATGTTGTTTTTTCTTTTTCTTCTTGAGAGAAAAATAAAAGGCATCCAAGCTATTTAAAATGTTCTGACACCTTGCATATGATGTCCAAGATGCTAAAACTTTGGGGCACATTCTGGGGGATATGTGGAAAAAACTATTTTTTTGCATTGCTCCAGTATTAGCTCACATTGCATATACTTGATATTGGGCACCAGCAGGTGCTTTGCAGAACGAGTATACTCAATCTTGTTTTTGAAGGGTAAATGTAACACTAGAAGACATATGTTTACTAAATGACTAAAAATAACACACAATTTTAATGGAATCAACCCCAGATGGAGCTGCTAGTCGTGCAAGTGCATCCATAATTATTCTGAACAAACTCATTTGCTTTTTAAAAAGTCTTTCAAAGACACTGGTGCAGCGCAACCTCCTTGACTTCCTATGAAAAAGAGTTTTCAGTCTTCACAGCAGGATGAGTGACAGATAAATTTAATAAAGAATGCATACAGTTTTCTCATTAATACAAATCCCAAGAATCAAGTAGCCAGATATATGACATTAAAAAAATAAAAATATCTCATACTATAGCATATAAAATATCCTACAGATTTAAATATTATTCAATGCCCACTCACATATCCTTGAGCCTATCCGGCTCTCTTTCAGGTGCCCAGCGGTATTCTTAAATCTTCCAGGGACCCACACAACCTCTTACGATTATTCCAAAGGATTCAATACTTCAAATTGCGCTCCTGAAAATATAGAGGGACGTGAAAGAACAAAGGGAAAACTGCCCTAGTGTAACCCCATCACAAATTGACAATAACAAAAGAAAATTCAAGAGGCAACTCACGTTTAAAAGAGCCCTATGTGGCTCTAATCTTGCACTTTTGTTGGTTTTCTCGTCAAAACAATCACCATCCTCCATACGATCAAATAAAGTTCCAAACTTCAAATGCTGGATCCAAAAGTTACTTTATTCCCAAGCTTGTTAAAAACAATTAAAGAAAAATGATAACGATTGTATCCAATACTTGGACGCGTTTTGCTCCATCTGGAGCTTCCTCAGCTGGTATCAGCTTTAAGAGTACCTGTAATAATTTCAAAATTTAAATAAATAAAATTATAGATTTCTTAGTGAATGTTGGAGCAAACCAATACATGTCTATAAAATCATTCCAGAAATAACTTCTGGAAGGTCAAAAACACTACAAGGTCTATAGCCCAAAACAAGGCCATAAACTTGCTGCAAATAATATGGACTGGATATATTTAAAAAAAATAATTAAGGTGACAGTAGGATGCATCTAAGGGGGTTTTCTTCTGTATGGGAAAGCACTTTATAGTGGCCAAATAACATTTCAAAATGCTGCCAGTTATCTTATTTAAATTATTCTTAACACTAAACAAATGATAATTCATTGTTCAGTGACTTCACCTGAACCTGACGTGCTGGATCTGTTTGATACATTGTTAGGAAGTAAGTGTACACAGGAGAGCACATAACAAGAGGTAACAAACAACTAGATTAAATATGGTAGTAAGTGATAAATGGCTGCAGTTGTGATGATTGATAGTTTTTGCATTGTCCAACAGGCCTAGAATACCCTCCATAAATAGACATGAGCATTCAAAGAGTTCCACAGAGACATGATTAGACTAACATGACCTCAAAGAGTAAAAGAAATCTCTGACAAGCCTCTACAACAGAATTGTGATATTGTTGCTGATTAAAAAGATAGCAAATTAAAAATACAGTTGTGTTCAAAATTATTCAACCCCCACTGAAATTGAGTGTTTTGGCCAGTTTGACATTGATTTTGATCATTCAGTCATCTTGCTTACAATTAAATCAATGAGTTCAATCTTAGTACTTAGTACAACATCCTTTTACAGTTATAACAGCTTTTAAACGTGAAGCATAGCTTGACACAAGTGTCTTGCAGCGATCTACGGGTATCTTCGCCCATTCGTCATGGGCAAAAGCCTCCAGTTCAGTCACATTCTTAGGCTTGCGCACTGCAACTGCTTTCTTTAAGTCCCACCAGAGGTTCTCAATCGGATTTAAGTCAGGTGACTGCGATGGCCACTCCAAAATGTTCCAGCCTTTAATCTGCAACCATGCTCTAGTGGACTTGGAGGTATGCTTGGGATCATTGTCCTGTTGAAAGGTCCAACGTCTCCCAAGCCTCAGGTTTGTGACGGACTGCATCACATTGTCATCCAATATTTCCTGGTACTGAAGAGAATTCATGGTACCTTGCACACGCTGAAGCTTCCCTGTACCTGCAGAAGCAAAACAGCCCCAAAGCATGATTGACCCCCCCTCCATGCTTCACAGTAGGCAAGGTGTTCTTTTCTTCATAGGCCTTGTTCTTCCTCCTCCAAACATAGCGTTGATCCATGGGCCCAAACAGTTCTAATTTTGTTTCATCAGTGCACAGAACACTATCCCAAAACTTCTGTGGTTTGTCCACATGACTTTTGGCATACTGCAGTCGACTCTTCTTATTCTTTGGAGACAGCAAGGGGGTGCGCCTGGGAGTTCTGGCATGGAGGCCTTCATTACGCAGTGTGCGCCGTATTGTCTGAGCTGAAACTTCAGTACCCACATCTGACAAATCTTTTCTCAGTTCCTCAGCAGTCACACGGGGACTTTTCTCCACTCTACGCTTCAGGTAGCGCACAGCAGTCAAAGTCAGCATCTTCTTTCTGCCACGACCAGGTAGCGTTTCAACAGTGCCCTTTGCCTTGAATTTGCGAATGATGCTTCCTATGGTCTCTCTTGGTATGTTTAACATCTTTGCAATCTTCTTATAGCCATTGCCCTTCCTGTGAAGAGTAATCACCTCTTCTCTTGTCTTCCTGGACCATTCTCTTGACTTCACCATGTTTGTAACCACACCAGTAAATGTCTAGAAGGAGCTGAGTATCACAGTCATTTTAAAGCTGCCTAATTGGTGCTTATTATGCTTTATTGCTGCTCCGTGACATCCACAGGTGTTTTCAATACCTGATTGAAAACACTTGAATGAACCTCTGTTCTTCAGAGTGGTAGTCTTTAAGGGGTTGAATAATTGTGTCAATGAAGAATTCACAAAAGAAACATTTACTACTGTATTACAAAACCAATTGATGTCATTTTAGTTGCATATGGTTCTTTAAAAAGTCCTTGTAGGATTTCATTCTGAATACAATTACAAATGTACACTAAATTCCCTAAAACCCTTTACAGCATTGGGGGTTGAATAATTTTGAACACAACTGTACATACAGGGTAATTCAAAGAGAATCGAAAAGTCACCGCACGTTCGGTGACTTTTCGTTCTCTTCAATTTGGTTCCTTTTGCTGATCCCATTTCGGTGACCCTGCGGTGTATTCAGCAAGCACCACAGGGTCCCCGAATTGCAGGGAAAAGCTGCCGCAAACCCGACGAAAAGTAACCGCAAAACCCGGCGAATGCACGCTGAAAAGCCACAAAAACATCTGGATTAAACCGCCGAAAACCACGGAAAAACCCGAGCAGGAGCCGATCACACGCAGTGAAGCCGCCGGAAAAAGCCGACACCGCAGAAGAGGCAGTGAATAAATTAGGAAAACAGTTTGCATGAATGTTTGAAAAGTGAAACGCTGTTTGTAAAGAAACTACTGAGCGAAAAAGTCTGAAATTTACATATGAGGTACAGGGAATGATAATAAAAAGGGCTGTTACAGAAAAAATAAGTAAACTTAAAAAAAAAAAATCGGACTTTTAGAAAAAAAAAAAATCCAGAAAAATGCTTAAAATATCCTAAGAGACTCTTTACTACAGAATTTTATAATGAAAGGTTTATTAGATATTGAATTGAAACCAGAATATTTTTAACATTGAAGCCTATGGGATTCTCCTGAATAAATCTGCCGAATTAAACCACCGAATGGCAGGGCATTTCGGGAACCTTTCACTGCTGGTTTGTGTTCTCTGAATAGCCGAAGCAGTGCTTTTTCATGGGGATTTCACTGCCCTCGAACAGGCACCGAACAGGCACCATATGTGCAGGCAATTCGCCAGAATTTGGCGAATTGCCTGCTCTCTGGATAGCCGAATGGCGAAGAAAGGTTACCGAACCCTGAAAATCAGCGTTCGGTTACCTTTCTCAAGCAATTCGGATCTCTTTGAATTACCCTGATAGTTTTGAAACCTGGCAAAAGTATTTTTTTTACAAAGTCTATTAACATGTAGCACCGGGATCTCAAACCCAGATGTTTCTGGAATACACCTCGCATGACATCACACCTCCCATGTTTCTGGAGTGCACCTCCCATGATTGTCTGGCCATCTATTGCATTCAAAGAATTTTGCAAATTGTAGGCCATAAACATTGGAGGGGGCAGAGTTTGAGATGATTGATGTCGAGTGATGGGAGTGATGAATGAAGCAAAATGTACAAAAGCAAAAGAACCACACATAATGTAAACATCGGAAAGTACAGGATAGAAGCAATGGCCCAGTATGTCCTTCTATTAAATCAATGCTTGTCTCATTTACATAATTAATTGGAAATTGTAAATAATGTTCAATAGATAGGTAATGATGTTGTACGCACCTTAATGCATCCATATCATGATCCAGGGGTGCATAGATGGAGTACAGGTAACATCACTGCTCTACAGCCATGGTGGCCCAGGTTCGATTCTGGCCAGAGCACCTCTCCAGTAAGTGTCCTTCGGCAAGACACCTAATGGTACATACTTGCCTACCACACAATATCAGCTGTGGAGTCCAGTGGTAACGTCTCTACCCTTCGACAGGAGAAGCAAATCAAAATACCATTCAGCACATCCCTCCAATACAACTGTGGAGAAGTCTCAGCTTTATGAGAAGCAGGTTCCATCTAACCACCAGGTCGCCGCTCTACAATCATGGAAAGATGACTCGATCCCACTCGATCGACGCCACCAGCGAGTGTCCTTGGGAAAGACACCTAACGATATGGATGCGCCTACCTCACAAAATACTTGTACATCTAATAGAGTGTAAGTTCTCTTGGGAACAGGGTCCCCTGAATCAGGTCATCATCCATGTGTGGTATTCCAATGTATCAACTCCTTGTACACTGATCTTGTAAAGCGCTGCGGAATTTATGACGCTATATACAGTGGCAAGAAAAAGTATGTGAACCCTTTCGGATTACATGGAGTTTTGCATGAATTTGTCATAAAATGTGCTCTGATCTTCATCTAAGTCACAACAATTTGAAAAACACAGTCTGCTTAAAATAATACAACACAAACATTATAGGTTTTCATTTTTTTTATTGAATAGAACATGTAAACATTCCCAGTGCAGGGTGGAAAAATATGTGAACCTTTGGACCTAATAACTGGTTGACCCTCCTTTGGCAGCAATAACCTCAACCAAACGTTTCCTGTAGTTGCAGATCAGACCTGCAGAACGATCTGGAGTAATTTTGGACCACTCCTCTTCACAAAACTGTTTCAGTGTAGCAATATTCTTGGGATGGCTGGTGTGAATCGCTCTCTTAAGGTCATGCCACAGCATTTCAATCGGGTTGAGGTCAGGACTCTGACTGGGCCACTCCAGAAGGCGTATTTTGTTTTGTTGAAGCCATTCTTTTGTTGAATTACTTGTATGCTTTGGGTCATTGTCCTGTTGCATCACCCATCCTCTGCGGAGCGGAGCTTCAGTTGGTGGACAGATGGTCTTACGTTTTCCTGCAAAATGTCTTGATACACTCTGGAATTAATTTTTCCATCAATGACAACAATCCATCCAGGCCCTGAGGCAGCAAAGCAGCCCCAAACCATGATGCTCCCTCCGCCATGTTTTATAGTGGGGATGAGGTTTTGATGTTGGTGTGCTGTGCCTTTTTTTCTCCACACATAGTGTTGTGTGTTTTTTTCCAAACAACTCAATTTTGGTTTCATCTGTCCACAGAATATTTTGCCAGTAGTGCTGTGGAACATCCAGGTGCTCTTTTGCAAACTTCAAACGTGCTGCAATATTCTTTTTGGACAGCAATGGCTTCCTCCGTGGTGTCCTCCCATGTACTCCATTCTTGTTTAATGTTTTCCTTATTGTAGATGTGTCAACAAAAATGTTAGCATGTGCCAGAGATTTCTGTAAGTCTTTAGATGACACTCTAGGATTCTTCTTTACCTCATTAAGCATTCTGCGCTGTGCTCTTGCAGTCATCTTTACAGGACGACCACGCCTAGGGAGAGTAGCAACAGTGCTGAACTTTCTCCATTTGTTGACAGTCTGTCATACCGTGGACACATGAACATCAAGGCTTTTGGAGATACTTTTGTAACCCTTTCCAGCTTCATGCAAGTCAACAATTCTTGATCGTAGGTCTTCTGAGAGCTCTTTTCTGCGAGGCATGGTTCACATCAGGCAGTGCTTCTTGAAACCAGTAAACCCAAAACTAGTGTGTGTTTTTAAAGGGCAGGACAGCTTTCAGCAACACATTCACTAATATCAGATTGATTGGACTCAAGGTTGGCTCACTCCTGGCTCCAATTAGCTCATGGAGAAGTCATTAGGCTAGGGATTCACATACTTTCCCCACCCTGCACTGTGAATGTTTACATGTTATGTTCAATAAAAACATGAAAACATATAATGTTTGTGTTGTATTATTTTAAGCAGACTGTGTTTTTCAAATTGTTGTGACTTGATGAAGATCAGAGCACATTTTATGACCAATTCATGCAAAACTCCATGTAATCCCAAAGGATTCACATACTTTTTCTTGCCACTGTAAATAAAGGATAATAATAATGATATGGTGGCAGCAATCATTTCAGTTTTCAATCCGCAATGTTGCTCATGAATCGACTACATAAAAGAGTCTATAAAGTTAGCGTGCCTTTCCGACTCTTTTTTGAGAAACGCTCACAGCACGTCTTTCCTACTATTTAAAGAAATGCTCACAAGACAAACTAAATCTAAATGTCTTATGGAAAAGACAAGAGAATTTTTTTAAGTGTCAAACATACTCCTGGGTCAGCTGGATCAATTTGCCATTGACCGTGTGACATGTTTTATGTTCTCAATTATCATGCAAAGTGTTTCAGAACCCCAGGAATTCTCACGGAAGGAATGGACAGGGCACTGCTGAGAAGCAGCAAAACGCAACAGAATAGCAAAAATCTATAGTGTCATTGTACCAAATGATGTCCTTGACAAACTCTGTCAAGTTTTTTTCTTTGTAACAGAATGAAAAATGTGAAGATGCACACACCGCCTTTCGACCTGGTGACTCAAAACGTGGGAGGACTTGTCATGTCGTTGATGCCGCAAAAGCACTCCCACGATCACTAAATGGGTATTGTCAGTGGCATCTCATGACTCTTGAAGCCTTAGTCATGGACCACTTTAGGCTTGATTGTCCTTGTGTCACTAACCATCGCTGCATATCACATGACTCTTCAAACCAGTAACAGCAGCTGAAAGGTTACAATAATATTATCCTTTTATTTCCAGATTGCCCCGATGAGATGATTTTATTATAAATTCTCTACAGTGAAGTGAGAGAGTACTGAGTATTATTTTATCACTTTCGGGTGTTTTTATATGTCATTTTTATAAAAAAGCAGAAAATGTATCTCAATACTACAATTGTTTTTTGCAACATTCTGCAAAGTCATACTGAAAAATTAAAAAGCAGCAGTACGTTTCTATCGAAAACTGAAATTGCAATCTAGCATGGAACAACTCCTGAAAAACGACTTTCTTGCTTCAGTTACTATATCAAAGCAGGGACTATTTTATTAAGATATAAGCCGTGAAAGCATACACACAGAACAGATTTATGATTGCAAAACTTTGCTATGTACAGTCCCCGTCAAAGTAAGATGCAAATATGCCTGGGAAGTTGCTCAAATCATATTGGGACTTAACTTCTAGCATAAATTGCTTATACACATCGGGCTCTATCACCTCCTTCAAGCTAACACTAGCGTCAGGTTAGCGCTAGCTTAAAGGAGGTCATAGCACTGCGCCTGCATCGCTTTCGAATCGCTAATGGCTTTTTTAACCCGTTAGTGCTCATTAATTAGCGATTCGTTACGTGAGTTTACTGTACTTTGCGCTCCCTATACCTAACATGGGGAGCACAAAGTGAAAGCACAGAGTAACTAGCGTTAGGATCACTTGGTCCTAACGCTAGTTACTAAGATCTGGCGCTAACGAAAAAGTTACCACCAGCTCAGAGGTGTAGGTCCCGGATTGCGCTGCTGCAGAATCAGTTACCTGCAGCTCAAACCCCCTAAAAAAATACTTGCCTATCTTCCTGTGGCAAGAGGTGAGATCCTGTCGGTCATGTGACCCAACAGCACGATCCTCCATGGAGTCCTATGGACAACATGGAGGGGATGCTGGGGACGGCGCTGTAGCGCTGCTCCCAGCATCCGCAAGCTTAGTGATCGCTAAGGGGCGTACTGCTGGACTTATATCCCGGTTTTAGCGAAGGCAGCGTGATAGTGCCCTTAGTATGTATATTAAATTATTCGTGTTCTGAGTGTAATTAAAATGTACATGTGCATTATGTCAGTCAAACAACTGCAACACGTGTGGTACTATATTCAAATTATAAGGTCCTGAGTGCCTGATACATCCTTTATTTTTCTGTCAATCATTGCCTAAATATAATTATAATGTAATGCATTAATTTATTATTTTATCTGGTGTATTATACATAAGATGATTTACCCCTTCACCAGGGTCGGCGCTTTAGCCAGGCAAGTTAGGAATCCGTCTAAGGCGCACTGCCACCTAGCGGCGCAGCCGGCCCCGACCCAGGATTCATTATTGTACCCGGCCTTTCCTCATTGCGCGGCTCACGGATGACCCACTAGAGGCGTGGAATGTAGTGGGTGTCTAATGATGATGCACGGGCGTCACCTGATGATGTGTGGGCGACACCACCTGAGGTAGATGGAAGAAAAAAAGAGGCAGAGGAAAGAAAATAAGAGACAGATGAAAGAGGCATAGAAGAAAGAAAAAAAGGCAGATGAATGAAAAAAAAATAGGCAGATGAAAGAAAGAAAGAGGCACTGAAGATAGAAAGGCACAGAGGGCAGAGGAATAAAAGCAGCACAGACCAATCCCGTCCCAACCGCCGTAGGGGGTAAGGCAGACACCGACCGACCGTGTGCTGTCCCTGTGCACAGTGTGTGTGTTCAAGTGCAATGTGTGGCCCCCCTTCATTTCAGAAAGTTAAAATTTATCTTTTACATAAATATTGCTGGGAATAAATGTTCTAAACTTTAGATGGGGTTTGCATTATTATTGTTACAGATAGAAATATCCATTGTATTGTAGCGCTCACTCCCGGAGGAGCCGCTGAAAATGAACCACGGGTCAGTCTCCCCGCACTAGGGAATAAATATACTCCAACACAGTTGTGAGTTTTTATATTTATATAGTTTACTAAAATATTTGAGCAGATGTTGAGACACGGTATTCACAAGTATTTTTACAGTATTTTCGTATCCCGGTAAAACGCGTAGCGGAAAAGAAACGAAACACGAAGCTTCGTATTTCGGAAAATAAAATATTCGCAACCGAACATAAAAGCAATGCAATTTCCCGATAGTTCAGAAAAAAAGACACGTAGCAAAACCCCAAACATACAATCCCTTCGTATTACGGCAAACGCGCAGCGGAAAAAAAGAAAAATGTATTCGGAACGTATCTTTGTCTTTAACCCCTGTTCCGATTCGCAAAAGGAAATGAGTCCTGCACAGGTTAAGTCCCAGAATGTGAAAAGTGTATCTGTGTGTGTGTGGTACCCGGGTACTGTTCAACTGGCCAGTGAGTTTATTAAAGGAAGTTCTTCGACTAGTCAGTTGGGGCCCTGTGGACTTTAAAGAGAAAACAGCAGAGCGTCCTTTAATCATAAAACAGCCTTGGAGGCCTCTCACCCATCCGACGATTTCTTTAGGCTCCGTGGACCCAGGACGTCTCTCCACCCGATTTTTGACTGGGGATACTAGCGGCCCGATCCGTTGTCTGACTCCACACAGCTTTTCCAGCTCACCGCCTGCTCTCCGTTCGATTCCTCCGGTCTGCAGCAATGCCTGGATCCCGGCGGGTCTTCTTCTCCTCAGCTTGGGTGATCTTCTCTGGACTAACAGGTCTCTCTTGGTCTCTGTTGGTCTCTGGCCTAGGCCCTCTCGTAATCTCTTCGATGCGTCTGCTCTCTTCCCTTCCCTGGCGCGCTCTGGAACTTTCTCCACGAGGCAGAGGATGTAAGTCTCCAGTCCCCACCCACTTCCTGTCTTCTTGCAAAGCATGCCGGGCATTGTAGTCCCAATCTCTGATCGCGATAGTCTCCATCTTGTGGCCAAAAATAGGTACTGCCACAGCAAGATTTTACCACAGCGCTACACTCTCCCCCTCCTAAAACTCTTGGGTCTCTCCAAGGAGGTACAACAGTTACATTTCCACAATATTTAAATACAATTTATACAACATGTACAGGTTCAACAGCATACAGGCAGTGGGTTAGGAACACTTCCTCAAGTTGACTCATATTTTGAGCTACCTCAGCTAGCATAGCAAACACTTCGGGCAACCTCCGCACCGTGGTGATGGCCTCTTCAGTGCTATGTCCTGGTGAGTCGTAGGTGAGTCGTTGGGGTGGTCGAACAGAGCGTTTTGGTCCTGGTCCTGGCTCAATCAGCTCCTCTTCAGGTGGAAGTACTATAGGCGTTGGCTCAGTCCTTCTCTCTATCACTGGAGCAGACGTTTCTTCAGAGTATGATCCCTCCAGCGAAGGCATAGAACTATAATCACCTGAGTAAACTTCCGGAACTACCGAGATCCCCACATCCTCAGGGACTTCCAACTGAAATTCAAGAGGCTCAGGGATATCAACAGTCTCAGGGACCTCCAACAAGAATTCAGGAGCTTCAGGCCTCAAATTACTCTCCCATCGTTCAGGAACTGAGGTAATCTCTTCAGGCTCCGGTGAACGTATCCAGTCCAGACAGAAACTTTCTTCCTCACTGTCCCTTTCGCTCTCTTCGACAACCCGAGTCTGTTGAGACCGGGTAACAGGAGGCAAACATGGAACAGGCGGATTTGGCAGAGGCGGTTCATCCCCAACTGGCATTCTCACAGCCTCCCTCAAAGGTAACTGTCACGTTCCCACGTTCCAACCCTGTCTTCCTGCCCTCTGTATTTGTATATTGTGTTTTTTCCCTTGTGTTTCTGTTGCTGCCAATTCCTGGGTGGCCTCCCAGGGGTTAATTGGTGTTCTGTGTGCTGCTCACCTGTTGACCCTTGCCTTGATTCCCCTGCCTATATTAGAGCAATGTACCTATAGGACATTGCTGGGTCATTTTTCTTTGCCTGGTCTCCTTGCCACTTGTGTCCTGAGAGCTCCTTGTTGTGTTCCTGATATCCTCCGTTTGTTCATCCTTGTTCAGTTTTTGTCTCTATTATTTCTGTTCCAGTTTATGTCAGTTCCTTCTGTGTATTCAGTTCTTTCTATTGCTGTATTTTGTTTTGCTGTTTATGTTCCATTCAGATTCCCCGGTTACTGATTTTGGCTTGGCTGACTTCCCTTCTGGTTCCTATTCCTATATTCTGTATGACGTACTCTCTCTGGTTATGACCTTTGGCTTTCCTCTTTATGACTACTCTATTGATTATTCCTTGTCTGTACCATTTCCAGGAAACCCTGTCATCTGTATACAACAAAAGACTCTGTACGGCTTCAAGGTAATACTTTCCTTTAGATTAGATCCGGCTATCCTAAAGACCGGTCTTTCAGTGCAGGGAATCTTTGGTATTGCCGTACAGAGGTCTTTTGTTAACCCTTTGCTTTCACCTGTCCTTGCAGTTTACCCTGCATCTCTGCATATAGGGGCTTCTCTCAGGAACCAAGGCCTCACCTTCCTGCGAGTTACATTCATAGGGATATATATACAGACCGACCACTTCCAAGGATCGGAGGGCAAGTATAGGGTGGTGCGTGCCTGGTGGTACTGCCACCGTGACATAATGACCCAGCCATTACATAAGCACGCAGAGATGTGTACCGTGTTGGAAACCTTATTGCACATGTTTGAGGAATTTGTGGTTCACCTCAAAGGGTTACTGAGCCTGTGTCTAGACTCTGGTAATCAGGTCTCATTTGAGAGCAGGGTTCGTGGTCCGCTTTCTCCTGATGAAAAGAACAGAAGACGTGAGTACAATCTCTGTTTTTATTGTGCCAGTTCGTTGCACTTTTTGTCTGGCTGTCCCCTCAAGCCGGTGTGTCCTGGTGCTGGAGTGCCGGTGCGTCCTGGTGCTGGAGTGCCGGTGCGTCCTGGTGCTGGAGTGCCGGTGCGTCCTGGGGTTGGAGTGCCGGTGCGTCCTGGGGCTGGAGTGCCGGTGCATCTCAAGACTTGTGGTGAGTCTGTGCGCCCTGATACTGGCCGAGTGCCAACTGTGCCCATGTCCCACGGTAAGGCCGCTAAAGCTAGACCACGCATGAGATCCACTGGCGCCAGTTACAGCTGGGAATCAGAGGGTTCCAGACCACGTAGGGGGTCTGACGGTGCCAGACCTAGCTGGGAGTCGGATAGTGCCAGACCACGTAGGGGGTCTGATGGTACCAGACCCTGCGGGGAGTCAGATGGCACCAGACCCCACTTTGAGTTCAGACCTCCTGAGAAATCCAGGTCTGAGAAAGAGGCACTTGAGTCTATGAAGGATGAATCCTTTCTGGCCACAAGGCCAGAGGATGAAGTACCCATGGAGGTTATGTCGCTCCGGGCATCCGATAATAAACCTCAGACTTATGTAGATACCTCTGATGGCTGTAGGGGTTTAAAGACACAACTGGCTGGTTCTGAGCAGCGACTGGCAGCCAAAAGTCAGTTCCTACGTATTGTTACTGGTTGTATTACATGTAGAGCCGCAACCCCAGTGCCCATTGTTGAGAAGCCAGTCCTGTCTCCGTCTGGCAATGAGAAGCCAGTCCTGTCTCCGTCTGGCAATGAGAAGCCAGTCCTGTCTCCGTCTGGCAATGAGAAGCCAGTCCTGTCTCCGTCTGGCAATGAGAAGCCAGTCCTGTCTCCGTCTGGCAATGAGAAGCCAGTCCTGTCTCCGTCTGGCAATGAGAAGCCAGTCCTGTCTCCGTCTGGCAATGAGAAGCCAGTCCTGTCTCCGTCTGGCAATGAGAAGCCAGTCCTGTCTCCGTCTGGCAATGAGAAGCCAGTCCTGTCTCCGTCTGGCAATGAGAAGCCAGTCCTGTCTCCGTCTGGCAATGAGAAGCCAGTCCTGTCTCCGTCTGGCAATGAGAAGCCAGTCCTGTCTCCGTCTGGCAATGAGAAGCCAGTCCTGTCTCCGTCTGGCAATGAGAAGCCAGTCCTGTCTCCGTCTGGCAATGAGCAGCCAGTCCTGTCTCCGTCTGGCAATGCGCAGCCAGTCCTGTCTCCGTCTGGCAATGCGCAGCCAGTCCTGTCTCCGTCTGGCAATGCGCAGCCAGTCCTGTCTCCGTCTGGCAATGCGCAGCCAGTCCTGTCTCCGTCTGGCAATGTGCAGCCAGTCCTGTCTCCGTCTGGCAATGTGCAGCCAGTCCTGTCTCCGTCTGGCAATGCGCAGCCAGTCCTGTCTCCGTCTGGCAATGCGCAGCCAGTCCTGTCTCCGTCTGGCAATGCGCAGCCAGTCCTGTCTCCGTCTGGCAATGCGCAGCCAGCCCAGCCTGGCACGAAGCCACGGGTGCTGCCTGATTCTGGTAAGCTGCCAGTCAGATCCATGGCAAGCTGTGTGTCAGCAGTGCCTAAGCTGCGTTGCAACCCCACTGTGCCCATGCCTCACAGAGAGTCCGAGGTTTCCAAACCTCGTGGTAAGGCACAGGTAGGCGAGCCTACTCCCGCTGTTGCCGTGTCAGGTACGGTGGTCACCCCTTCCAAGTCTCGATCCAGGAGGAGACGTGGGAAGCTGACCAACACTAGTCAATCTAGTTCCGAGAATACCGCGCTCCATGATGGGTCTGATAATGCCGTATTCCGTGCTTATCTTGAGAAGGCCCAGCAGGGTAGTGGCCTGACTGGTACCAACATCCCTAATTCTAGCCCTGTACCCGAGGGTTATATACGATCCCCATGCGGGATGTTGTTCCGTGAGGCACACTGGGCCATGATCAAGAAAGACCCTAATGCGCTCATGTGTTTTGAGGAGGAGGAAGACGACACTGAGTGGGTTCTCAATGGATTTTGGTAACTGGTGTTCGTGATCTGTTTTCCTGATTTTTGGCTGTCATGATTGTTGTTTTAGGTGCCCTGAGGTCACCTTTTTTGGAGGGGGCTACTGTCACGTTCCCACGTTCCAACCCTGTCTTCCTGCCCTCTGTATTTGTATATTGTGTTTTTTCCCTTGTGTTTCTGTTGCTGCCAATTCCTGGGTGGCCTCCCAGGGGTTAATTGGTGTTCTGTGTGCTGCTCACCTGTTGACCCTTGCCTTGATTCCCCTGCCTATATTAGAGCAATGTACCTATAGGACATTGCTGGGTCATTTTTCTTTGCCTGGTCTCCTTGCCACTTGTGTCCTGAGAGCTCCTTGTTGTGTTCCTGATATCCTCCGTTTGTTCATCCTTGTTCAGTTTTTGTCTCTATTATTTCTGTTCCAGTTTATGTCAGTTCCTTCTGTGTATTCAGTTCTTTCTATTGCTGTATTTTGTTTTGCTGTTTATGTTCCATTCAGATTCCCCGGTTACTGATTTTGGCTTGGCTGACTTCCCTTCTGGTTCCTATTCCTATATTCTGTATGACGTACTCTCTCTGGTTATGACCTTTGGCTTTCCTCTTTATGACTACTCTATCGATTATTCCTTGTCTGTACCGTTTCCAGGAAACCCTGTCATCTGTATACAACAAAAGACTCTGTATGGCTTCAAGGTAATACTTTCCTTTAGATTAGATCCGGCTATCCTAAAGACCGGTCTTTCAGTGCAGGGAATCTTTGGTATTGCCGTACAGAGGTCTTTTGTTAACCCTTTGCTTTCACCTGTCCTTGCAGTTTACCCTGCATCTCTGCATATAGGGGCTTCTCTCAGGAACCAAGGCCTCACCTTCCTGCGAGTTACATTCATAGGGATATATATACAGACCGACCACTTCCAAGGATCGGAGGGCAAGTATAGGGTGGTGCGTGCCTGGTGGTACTGCCACCGTGACAGTAACAAATGATTCCGGTGCCAGTTCTTGAGAGGCCCAGCCTTTCCATCCGGGCGAATCTGATACACTGGTAGACCTGGTAGCTGTTTGCAGACAATATAAACCTGGGAACTCCACCTATCCGCCATCTTGTGTCTTGCAGCAACACCCAAGTTCTTCAATAGGACCCTATCACCGGGTTGTAGATCTTGTATCCGGACCTTCAAGTCATAGTTCCTTTTGTTTCTTTGCTCCCTGTTTCCCGAGGTCAACCGGGCCTGTTCAAATGCAGAAGCCAAATTTTTCCGAAGTCTATCCACGTAGTTTCTATGGGAAGCTACTGACGTCTGGTCTAGAGATAACCCAAATGCCAAATCAACCGGCAGTCGAGCCTCTCTTCCGAACATAAGACGGTACGGTGAATATCCAGTTGCATCGCTCTCCGTACTGTTATATGCATGCACCAGAGTAGCTATGTGACGACTCCAACTCTGCTTCTCCACATTCGACAAGGTCCCCAGCATGTTTAGCAGTGTGCGATTAAACCTTTCAGGCTGAGCATCACCTTGAGGGTGATATGGTGTGGTTCGGGTCTTTTGGATTCCCAACAGCTCTAACAACTGCCCCACCAGTCTGCTTGCAAAGTCTCTACCCTGATCAGAATGTATCCTCCTTGGCAGTCCGTAGTGAACAAAGAACTTTTCCATCAACACCTTGGCTACAGTTGGAGCGCGTTGATCTTTCGTGGAAAAAGCTTGGGCGTAACGAGTGAAATGATCAATCACTATTAGAATGTTCCCTTGCCCACTAGCATCCGGCTCTAAGCACAAGAAGTCAATGCACACCAAATCCATGGGTCCCTGGCTCTGCAGATGGCTCATTGGAGCAGTTCGGGTCGGTAGAGTCTTTCTCTGAATACACCTCAGACAGGAATGACAATAGCTTTCTACTTCAGCCCTCATACAAGGCCAATAGAACCTATCTCGCACCAGCTTAAAAGTTCTCTCTGCACCCAAATGTCCATGCTCATCATGTAGTGATCGCAGCACACTCTCCCTATGTTTAGTAGGGAGGAATAACTGTTGAATCTCTTCAGAGTTGGCTGAGGGGCCCCTTCGGTAGACCACCCCATCCAACATCTTTAACCGCTCCCACTCTTTGTAGACCAATCTAGCTCCACTCGGGGAGTTGGTTAACAAAATCTCTCGCTGGTTTGCAGACAGGGCCTTTATGGTCAAGGCAATTAAAGGGTCTCTGGCCTGATCCGCTTTCAGGTCCTGTCTCGAAAAGGTAGGTAAACTTTCATCCCTTAACTGCGTAGGGTTACAGTAGAACTCAGGAACAGCCGCAGCCATAACTCCTATGGCCTCTGCTTCAATCCCTCCTTTGACCCGGCGCTCTGTTCCTTGACACAAAGCTTGCACCCCGTCTGGAGTCAACTGTGTCCATTCTGTAGTGTAGGGTCTTCTCGATAACGCATCAGCATCTCGATTATTCACCCCAGGGCGATACTTCAGGCTGAACCGAAACCCTGACAGAGCGGCCAACCACCGATGTCCCGTTGCGTCCAGTTTTGCGGTAGTAAGGATGTAGGTAAGAGGATTGTTATCCGTCTTGATCACGAACTCAGCTCCATACAGATAGTCTTTCAACTTGTCCACCACTGCCCACTTCAAGGCTAGGAACTCCAGCTTGTGAGTAGGATAGTTCTTCTCTGAAGGCGTAAGGCTCCGGCTCACGTACGCCACAGGCCTCAGCAATCCACCATACTCCTGATATAGGACTCCTCCCAGACCTTCTCGGCTGGCATCCACATGTAGTTCATACGGCTTGTGAGGGTCCGCATAGGCCAAAACAGGAGCTCGGGTTAGGCTCTCTTTCAGCTTTACGAAAGCTCCTTCACATTGACTGGTCCATTCACCTTGTATAGACTCTCGAGCTTTCCTTGGCCCCGGAGCTGACGGGTTTTTGTCAGAGACCTTGCAGCCTTCTTCTGTGGTTTCCTTCTGCAGGAGTTTGTTCAGTGGTTGAGCTATTTTTGTGAATCCTCCCACAAATCTTCGATAGTATGAACAGAATCCCAAGAAAGATCTAAGCTCAGTGACGTTTCGGGGTCTAGGCCAAGAAGCTACGGCCTCCAACTTCCGAGGGTCTGTTGAAACACCTTCTGCTGAGACCACATGTCCAAATACGTAACAGACGGTAGACAGAATTGGCATTTCTCTAGAGACAGTTTCAGCCCCTCTTCATGGAGCCTCTTCAAGACCTTCTCCAAATGTTGCTCATGTTCTTCCAGAGTCTTCCCAAACACAATTATGTCATCCAGGTACACTAATACTTCGATTAGATTCATATCCCCGACTGTCTTCTCCATCAACCGTTGGAACGTGGCTGGAGCCCCCGTAAGGCCTTGAGGCATCCTGTTGAATTCAAAGAACCCCAGTGGACAGATGAACGCAGTTTTCTCCTTGTCTTCAGGATGCATTGGTATCTGGTGATACCCACTTCGCAGGTCTAGTACACTAAACCACTTTGCCCCAGACAAACACTGTAGGGCATCTTCAATCCGAGGAGTGGCATACTGATCGGGGATGGTTCTCCGGTTCAATGTGCGATAGTCTATGCATAAGCAGACAGAACCATTTTTCTTCCGGACCAACACTATAGGAGATGCATACGGGCTCCTGGACTCTTGAATCACCTTGGTTCTCTGTAACTCGTTCAGCTGCTCTCGCAGATCATCTAAGTCTCCTAGCGGAACTCGCCTTGATCTTTCGCGAAACGGCTTGTCTTCTTGTAATCGAATGCGGTGTTCAGTACTCTTAGCTAGGCCCACATCGAACTCATCTTTTGAAAACAATTCCTTCCACTTTAGAACTTGAGACTGAAGACGTTTCTTCCATTCAGGTGAAATAGGAGCGTCCTTGGGGTAGAATCTTTCATCTGGAATCTCTTTACCCTCTCCCCCTCCTGAATCGGTAGAGAGGGGTGTAGCAGACTCTACTTGCCCAATAGGCATTCGTGCTTTAAGGACTACTGGAAAATCCGTCACGTTGCACACACTGACCGAGACTCTTCCTCGTGTTCTCTTCAGAGCGTTGGTGGAGATTATTTCAGGAATTACTTCGACTCCGGTTTCACTCCCATGATCAAAATCGGTTCCCAGCACCACATAGGGGCCTGGTTGCGATCCATTCAACTTGACTGAAACCCGGAAACTCGCTACTTCTCCTGCTTGCAGAACCTTCTCTGTTCCACCCAGTCTCCACAGTCTTCCCACCTCGGCAGGTGCCTTTCGTTCTTCGACCATCCTCTGATAGACCGGACGTAACATTGGGTGTACTCCTTGAGTTGAACCTTCTTCCAACACGATAGGCGTCAGGAGACTCCGCACTAGGTCAGTATTCGTCCCCACTATCAGGGAGCTTCTGTTCGCACCCGAGGGTCGAGGACACACAATAGCCAATGCATCACAACCCCCAGACTGCCCGATGACTTCAGATCCGATCTCCAACTTCACTTGCAGGTACCCGTCATAAGGGAGTTTCTCAGTGCCGATACCCCATATTTCCAAATCCTTCAATTCTTGCAGAGGAATGTGCTTTAAGTGTTTCTCGTAGAAGTCTCTGTAGATCAATGTCACTTGAGCCCCTGAATCCAACAGGGCTTTGGTGTAGACTCCTTCCACTTGGATTGGCACAATAGGAGAAGGACCTATCAGTTGGTCGGGAAACTTGGTGGCGGTATCCGGACACTTAGACCCAGTTTGTTGTACCCTGGCCTTTTTCTTGGCCCGTGCAGGTTTTGGGTGTGCATTGCCTCCCCATGACGTAGACCCGGATGCTAAGGGAGTGACTCTTTCAGTCCTGGCAGGCTCTACAGTCGGCTCGGCTTTGGGCCTTTTCGCCCTCTTAGCCTTGGCTTGATTTCTGGAGCGGGGTTCAACCCTCGGGCACTCAGGTTGCTCCTTCACTGGTGCCCTCTGGCGTTTCCCGCCGGTGAGGTAGATAACAGTCCCTCCAGGGCTTCCAACAATCCCTTGACTCTATCCTTCTCAGGCTTTCGGCCTTTGCACTGTGCGCGGAAATGGCCCATTTCTCCACACCCGAAACATCTCTTCTTAGAGAGCGGAGACGTAGTTGCTTGTTGAGATTTGGTTAAAGGATTTGGACCAGACGCCACAGCAACTCCCGTCGTCTGCATACCTGTGAGGAATTTCTGCATTTCTGCCTGCATCTCTGTCACCTTCATCAATACCTGGCACAGTTCCGCATGCGCTTGCTGTAATTCAACTTGAGCTTCCTGAACCTTCTTGACGGTCTTGGACAATTCACCCCGTTCAGGGAGGTTTGACTCTTTGGCAGCCTTCTCTGTAGATTTAAAAACAACTAGATGTTCTTGTTCGTCCTCGTCAGATCCATAGGTATCTAGAGAGTCGCTTTCAGTTTGCAGGCCGTCGTTATGTCTCACAGGTTGTGCATAAGCCCTTTCCCCCCGCCTGAAAGATTTCTCTTCTAGTAAAGCCTCTTCCTCTCGTACAACTCGGATCAGTTCCAGGTACTTTAACTCTTGGTTACCTGCTCTGCTTCTCAGCTGCATCATCACTGGATCTAGAGGTTGAGAGCCCCTCAGGATCTGTTTTATTCGGATCTTATCTACTTCGGCCGGTTCGGCCCCTTTCTTCAGGAGTATCTGGTGTAGAATCTTATCCAGGCGCCTCATGTACTCAGTCATCCTTTCACCTCTTCTCTGATAGGTGTGTTCGTACTGATATACCAATTCGGCCGCCTTTTCAGTTCGCCCAAAAACTTCTTCAAGAACGTTTAAATAATCAAAAGCAGTACAATCTTTTCTACTCAATTTTAGGTTTCTCACCGCTTCTGACGCAGGTCCCTTTAAGCTCTCGGTGATCGTTTGCTTTTTCTGGGCCTCAGGGACATCCCACTCATCCAGAGCCTGCATCGCCTGTTCCACCCATTCTTCAAAGGTTTCTTCTCCCGCCGGAGTTGGTACGTTTCCTGTAAAATTTCTTAACCGTCGATAACCGAAGTTAGTGTGAGGAGGGCTTGTTTTCTGACATTTAGCCAGTAGATCTCCAATAGCCACGATAAATTCAGGCCCTATCATGGCCAACGGACCAGGCGCGGAAACACTTGCGGATTCGCCACGTGGCGTACTTGGCTTAATTAGTTGGACTTCCACCTCTTCGGCCAGTTTCACTCTCGTGCCCTGAAAACATGGCGGAACACCCTTTCTCCATTCGAGAAGAACATACATGTGAGAAGTATCTGGGTTTTTTTCAATGTCCAGTATTAACCCCCGATGATCTGGTGCTAGCGTGGCCACGGCCTGGCGAATCTGATCTTCAGCCCAAGTGTCTGCTGGAATATCCATAACTATACAACATTCTGACTGGCTACTGTGCTCCCCACACCACTCGGCAACAGTGTCTGGATCCATATTTAACCCTTTAGATGCGGTTTTTCCAGAGACTGGATCCCGGAAACGAGCCCCCACGTGTAGCGCTCACTCCCGGAGGAGCCGCTGAAAATGAACCACGGCTCAGTCTCCCCGCACTAGGGAATAAATATACTCCAACACAGTTGTGAGTTTTTATATTTATATAGTTTACTAAAATATTTGAGCAGATGTTGAGACACGGTATTCACAAGTATTTTTACAGTATTTTCGTATCCCGGTAAAACGCGTAGCGGAAAAGAAACGAAACACGAAGCTTCGTATTTCGGAAAATAAAATATTCGCAACCGAACATAAAAGCAATGCAATTTCCCGATAGTTCAGAAAAAAAAGACACGTAGCAAAACCCCAAACATACAATCCCTTCGTATTACGGCAAACGCGCAGCGGAAAAAAAGAAAAATGTATTCGGAACGTATCTTTGTCTTTAACCCCTGTTCCGATTCGCAAAAGGAAATGAGTCCTGCACAGGTTAAGTCCCAGAATGTGAAAAGTGTATCTGTGTGTGTGTGGTACCCGGGTACTGTTCAACTGGCCAGTGAGTTTATTAAAGGAAGGTCTTCGACTAGTCAGTTGGGGCCCTGTGGACTTTAAAGAGAAAACAGCAGAGCGTCCTTTAATCATAAAACAGCCTTGGAGGCCTCTCACCCATCCGACGATTTCTTTAGGCTCCGCGGACCCAGGACGTCTCTCCACCCGATTTTTGACTGGGGATACTAGCGGCCCGATCCGTTGTCTGACTCCACACAGCTTTTCCAGCTCACCGCCTGCTCTCCGTTCGATTCCTCCGGTCTGCAGCAATGCCTGGATCCCGGCGGGTCTTCTTCTCCTCAGCTTGGGTGATCTTCTCTGGACTAACAGGTCTCTCTTGGTCTCTGTTGGTCTCTAGCCTAGGCCCTCTCGTAATCTCTTCGATGCGTCTGCTCTCTTCCCTTCCCTGGCGCGCTCTGGAACTTTCTCCACGAGGCAGAGGATGTAAGTCTCCAGTCCCCACCCACTTCCTGTCTTCTTGCAAAGCATGCCGGGCATTGTAGTCCCAATCTCTGATCGCGATAGTCTCCATCTTGTGGCCAAAAATAGGTACTGCCACAGCAAGATTTTACCACAGCGCTACACTATCAAATACAGTGAATGTGATACAGATAATAAAATGATCAGATCTCCTACGTATGGCCGTGTGCCAAAGGTTTATCATGAACCCTTCCACTACAGAGTGGTTTTCCATAAAACCACTTTCAGGAACCAGTGGTTTTATGGAAAACCACTTTACAGTAGCCACATACAGTAAAAATGTGATGTAAAATCCCTATCATACTTTTACATGCTGCATGCCCTGTTTGTCAGGTCAAGGGCTCTCTTTGTTCGCCAAATAGTAATATATCTGTTACAGTGCAGCCATAATTGCCGTGTCTCCGATAGAAGATTCAGACATGTCCGAGTGCTTCAAACAGTTCCAGCACATCAGCTGCTATGTCAAATAGGAGCACCGGCTGGATGGAGTAGAGGTAACATCACTGCTCTATAACCGTGGAGACACCTGTTCGAATCCCAGCCGGAGCACCTCTCCATTAAGGGTCCCTTGGCAAGACACCCAACAGTACATACTCCCCACCCAGGACATACTTGAAAACAAGAGAAATCTCAATGTATCCTTCCTGGTAATATACTTTATAAAAATCTAGAGCACATTTGCCAATGAATTTCATTTGGATTGCTCCAGAATAAGACAAGATTGAGTTAACTCGTTCGTAGGCACCTGAAACTAATTTTGAAGATTGAGTTAACTCAGTGATTTGATTGAAGGGGTTAAAAAGGCAACACTATAACAGTTTGGTGAAATGCTCCGAAAAATATAAATCTATTAATGAAAGTCAAAAAGGAAATGTACCACAAAGAGTGAAAAGAACAAAAAATGACCAAAAACAGGACAAAAGAAGAGGCCATTCAAGTTGCTAATTCAGATATATTTACATGCTGGGGTGGTCTAGTATTTTAGAGAAATACTTCAGGAAATCACGAACCATTGTTATAAAAGAGCACTTTATTTTTTCCCATCAACATTTTTTAACATTAACCATTGAAAATTGAGATTTTGGGAGGATTCCAGACACACACATTTTACATACACATTTTAACTTACCCATCTTATGCAAATCCATTTACATGAAGGCATTGTTGGCCCATTAAATTCTTCCCTTTCATCGCTTGAACCAACACTGACAGCTTGCATGCATCCAAAACAGATATTGAAGACTTGGAAGTAAAAAAACACATTGGCTCCTGACACGTCTCTTTTGATGTAGACTGAGAAACTATTTGTGAGACTGTATCAGATTTAACCACTTATAAAGAAAGTTACATGAAAAGATTAAGTTCCAAAACATCGTATAAAATCCTTTTATTAGTTAAATTGCAGGAAAATAAAATTAAAATTCCAGTACATATTTTATTTCAGTTTGGCACATCAATACCTAGAAATATAAAAAGTCCACTGCAGGCTATTTGTAGACGGCCATCATCAACTCATATTTTTTTCCTCATTTACTTGTGTTCTTCCTTTACTACTAGTAAAATGCTGAGCAATAAGTGATACTTTCAGGGTTATTCAGAGAAGTGAAAATTCTAGGTCAAAATAGGCAAACCAGTAAAATTCTCCCATTTATCTCACTTTTCAAATCGGCTATTTGGTCTAGATTGTTCATTCTCCTGGCAATTCTCCTGGTTTTCACCTCTCTCTGAATAAGCCTGTTTATAAAACAGACTTATAATAATTGTCATAATGAGTGACTACAGACAATAAGATGTCTGGGGTGGAATAAATAATAATTATCAGTTACAGTTTAGAAAACGATTAAAAAGGTTCAACTAATTGTGACCAGCCAGCTTAACCCCTTCAAAACCAAAGGGGTTATTCAGAGAAAGGTGAAACTCTAGAGAACTTTTGGAGAAGTGAAAACACTATGTCAAAATAGCCAAAGCAGAAAAATCCTCCCATTTATCTCACTTTTCAAATCGGCTATTTTGACCTAGAATTTTCACTACTCCAAAGGTTCTCCAGCGTTTCACTTTTCTCTGAATAACCCTGCAAGTGATTTTCAAAAAAACTGCTATAAGGAACTAGTGTTTTTTTTTTTACATCATTTCTAATTAAGTAGAGTATGAAATATTTGGGAAAATTCCCAATGTATTCTTTACTGCAATAATCTGTTTAGCAGGCAGATGTCGCCATCTGCTTGCCAAATGGAGTTATTACAGTTCAGGGCTCTGTGCAAGATCGGTTTGGGAAAAGTCTTTCAGAGACATTCCTCGGCTGCTTTTAAAAAGCGTTAGCACCTCAGACATCAAGCCCGCGGTGCTGAAACTTTAAGGGAACCTTCTGGAACTCAGATGCAAACGAAAATTTATTTGCAACAAAGGTAGCATCACTGCTCGATAACTGTGGAGACACAGGTTAGAATCCCAGCAAGATCACCTCTCCAGTAAGTGTCCTTGTGCAAGACACCTAACGGTACATACTCGCCACCCAGGACATTCGTGAAAACGAGAGAAATCTCAATGTATCCTTCCTGGTAAAAGACTTTCTCAAAAAAAAAAGTTTAATTTGCCTTTTTTCTGCTCAGTTGCAGATTAAGGCTGGGGTCAGACCAGCGCACTTTAAGGCTAGGGTCAGACGAGCGCATTTTGTACGGACTGTGCGTCCGTGCAGTACGGACGTACTTACTGACTGACAACAAGGTAGTGGCCAAACAGTCCGTTTTTTTCACTGACGTATTATTTGACTGATGTAGCAGGGAAAATAAATTACAATGATAAAACATTCTGTCCATCAAAAATGCTGGACGTATAAATGCAGTCCGTCTGACCTTGTTGCATCACTCACACACAAAGCTATGCGGACGTTGTGGACGTGGCGCACTCCGCACGTCCGTTCTAGCAGTATTACGTTCTTGCCTAACCTGCGTCCGTTTGCAGCGTCCGTCATGCCTCCGCACTTCTGTGCGGACGTACTTCGTGTATGGGGCTCCATTTAACACAATTGTATGCTATCACGGACGTACTTATGTGCGGGCAACACGGACGTTAACACTGCGCTCGTCTGACCCCAGCCTAAGATGATTCAAAAAGGAGCACCTGATTGCTCCTCTGAAGACCTGATTTAACCCCATAAAGACCACTGACATACATAGTAGGTCCTGGGGAAAATTCCCCTAAGGCTAGGGTCAGACTAACGCATTTTTCACGTTGTCCGTGAAAATGTGCGTTCGAAGAATGGACGTATTTTTTCACGGAATACGCAATAGCGGTCATACTATGCGCAGTTTCATCCGTGATTTTGTACGGATCATCAATAAAACACTTCTTGCATCTGGACGTTATGTTGGCCGGACATTAGCAGTGTCTGACATCTCCAATTCACGCACACACGCCGCTAGCGGACGCAGCGCACTCTGTACGTCAGTAGTAGTGGTTTAACGTTCTCGAAAAAATGCGTTCATTTTCCACTTGCGTTGCGCAGCCGGACTTTTGTGCGACCGTACTTCGTATATTGGCCGTCATTGCCCGGCATCTGCTGCTAGCACGGCCGTGATTAAGTGCGCCAGAACGCGCGTTCGCACTGCCTCAGTCTGACCCTAGCCTAAAGGACCAAGGACGTACTATGTACGTCATGGTTCTTTAATCCCCCTCCCACCCTATACTCACCTCTCTGGCTTGGTTCCCACATCGGGCACGGCACCTGTCGGTGAGGCATACATGTACACCTTGTGGCGTTAACTCAACCCAACAGGCGACACCCACCGGTCATGAAGGGGTTAATTGAGATATTAGAGAATGCTGAATTCACTGCAGGGTCGGCGAATTGAGTTCGCCGAAGTGCGCTGATTGAATTTCAGTGAAATTTCGATGCTATTTGAATAACCCCTCATAACTAATTATATTCAAATGTATATGTGTGTTACAGGGAGTTCTCTGACAAATACCCTTTGCCTGTATAGCCTTTTCTTTCATTATTTCTATAATTAGGATTAAAATGTAGCTTGCATTATGTTTTGTAGCTGCCTTTTCTCCCAGGATTCTGATGGGGTCAAAAGCTAAGTCTACTCAAATATGGGCTTTGTTTACTCTAGTGATTGAGGGAGATGCTGATTGTTGGTCTTTTCAGGGCCAGTTTTTGCCTGCGGAGTCACCTTGTAATTCTGGGTTCTAAAGATAGAACTCTACAGACTATAAGTAACTGGTTATGATTTTTCAGACCAAGAAGGGCTTGTCCTTCCAAATTCATAATATGCCTCTGTTTACAAATTCTAGAAGCTCCGAGATGTGCCGCAGTCTATATTTATCTGTTTTTGTAATGGTTACAACAATTGAAGAGAACATTTTGGAAAAGTCTGTGGACATCATATTAACACGGACGCGTACTCTAAAGCTCACTTCACCGGCTAAACATAATGTTCTTTTCAGATTTACATAAGCGGACAAAAACCAAAGAGGTTTGCAAGAACATTCCTTAGTTAATTATTGCTTTATGAAATATAATGCACTCAATTTCAAGTTCCTATGTACTGCTAAGCTGTCGTTGTTTAATAACTTCCATGGTCCACCACAAGAGATGGAAACAAAATACAAAACATATAATCATCGTAATCATTTTTCCTTTATTTGTTTTTTGTTTTAACTTAAATATATGGCAAGCTGGTTATTAACTGTTTTTATAAAGGTCATGCTAAGTAGCTAAATCTTTGATTTCCCAATAAAACATATAATTTTGTGTCCATGTGATCATCATGTTCAACAAAACAATCTTATGCTATGTTGTATAATGACACCAAGAGCTTACATGCACAGCCCTACAAATGAATATTATGTTTAATATGAATAAGTGGTTTATGTATTTTTATATATGCGTTTTTGCATTTAACCTCCCTGGCGGACTAATTTTTGTGAAAACCGCGTCTAGAAGCGGTCTTTGTTTTGGCCCCCCTAGCGGTATTCCCGAGTGTGGCTCGGGGTTAAATTCCTATGTTGGAAGCGGTAACCCTGAGCAACACTCAGGATGCCGCTGGATACATCACCTTTCCCTGCGCTCCCTCGATGTCCCCAGCCGTTTCCTCCGGCGATCGCGACCTTATACTTCCTGGTTCCCTCCTCGCGAGAAGGAATCCAGGAAGTAAAACGCTGCCATCGCCGGGGGAGACTGCAGAGATCAGCGAGGGAGGGCAGGGAGAGGTGATGTATACAGCCCGAGTGTGTCTCGGTGTTACCACTCTCAGCGGTGAAATTTAACCCCGAGACACACTCGGGAACACCATCAGGGAGGTTAAGGCACAGTTGTAATTTCATCAGACAAGTTTGTTGATGTTCAACCTTAGTGTTCACCTTCATAAAGAAGTGGGCTAGCGTCTTTACAATCTGCAGGAATAAAGGGGGGGCGGTCTTCAAATTAAGCCCTTAAGGACCGTATGATGGTTATTGCTGGGATGCAGGTCTGTGCGCTAATGACCAGCGTTGGCATTGACTGTCATGTAGTTAAACTGCTATTTCAAGCTTCAGAGAGCTCCACATATATCTTAGAACCTGCTGAGGGCTCGACATCTCTTGCAACCTCTCACAGAGATTTCCACGGCCAGGTTACAAAACAAATGTGTAAACAGGGATGGCATAGCACGACCGGCAGGCTCTGTCCTGTTTCAGTGGGCCGAGTGCGTCATTGGCTGCCGCAGGACTGCTTGAGTTCAGGTAGCCCCATGGAAGCCAATGATGTGCTTGGTGCGCACGCAGGAGATGCGGGGCGGAAGTCGGTATGGGGAGTCAGCAAGGTGTGCGATGCCGGACCACGGTGTTTAAACAAACACGCCATGAAGACAGCATAGCACACCTCGTGGCGGGATAAAGTTAAGCCTGTTAGAGATATAGACAGGGTTATTCAGAGAGCACCGAAATGTCACCATTTCGGTGCTCTCCTGTTCCTCACACTTTGGCTAGTCCGATTAGCCGACCCTGCGAGGAATTCAGCATTCACTGCAGAGTCCCCGAAGTACAAAGAGCAAGCCACCGACCGCATCTGATAAACCACCGAAAAACTGCTGAATCAATCTAAAAAAAGCCGACACGCCAAACAGAACGCTGACCAGCCGCCGGAAAAAGCCAACGAAAGGTTAAGAAAAAACCCCGCAACTTTTAAAAGGTGGTTGCAAAAACACGACTGCACGAAAATGCCTGAAAAGGACATATAAGGTCCTACGAATAATAATAAAAAGGTCTGTTACAGAAAAAAAAAACTCATTTTAAAAGAAATCGGGAAAAAAAAAAATTGACGAAAAAATCCTGAAAAATGCCTATAAATTCCTAAAAAAATTGTGGGGTTTATTCAGAGAGCACCGAAATGTCACCAACATTTCGGTGCTCTCCCGTTCCCTGCACTTTGGGGGAATCAAGTTTCCTCACCCTGCAGTGAATTCTGCATTCACTGCACAGACCCAGAGTGCAGGAAACGGACCTGAAAATCCACATCAAAACCGCCGAATCACTGCCTTCGAATAGGCACCGTACTTGCTGGCAGTTCGCCTAAATTTGGCGAACTGCCTGCTCTCTGAATAGCTGAATGGCCCCGAAATGTCACTGTGCCATTTCGGGGCCAGATCGTCTCTCTCTGAATAACCCCTTGTGTGTTCATGAAGTATCTCACCTTTCCAATGAGATTCTTCAGGTGAGACCTTTGCAAGGCTGCAGTGTTGTTGCATTTTTCACTATTTTAAGTTAATGTTTGCAAGCAAATAGTTTATATGAATTATTTTAAGATTGTCTATTGCCTTTTCTTTTCTCCATCACATGACAGATGTTTTGGTTAATTAATCCAGCTAGTTTGACCGTGTTTCCATTTCAAATAACAACAATAATAATAAAAAAGTAAGTGCTCTATTACATTCTCATCGAAAAAACCCTTCACGGTGACCGTCAAATTACGACGTTCGCACATACGATGCGCGTTAACGTCTAACATGAGCTATCCTGCGCGAGCGCAAGTTCGTGTGCGCATCCCATACTTAACATTGTGAGTGCAAATGCGTTTGTGCGCTGGTACGCGGACGGTATTACAATCGATGTGCAACTTCTCTGCGCAGCGTTAATTTGCGCTCATTTTTGCGCGTCTTTTTTAGGCGTGATATTTTGGACGGATGAAAAAATGCGCTCGGATCGTAATACCTGCGTTAATTTACGCGCGTTAACGTTTAACACTGCGCGCAAAAAAAACTTGCGCAGAGAATGTAATAGAGCCCTAAAAGAGCAGATTGTAAAAGTCTTATTGGAACGCATTAAGGAAATGATAGCCTTCATATGTTTATTATAAAGCTGTAAGTTATTGACGGTATAAATGTACATGTACGCGTATACCAGCCAAGACTTAGGGGGTAAATTTATAAAACACGAAAGAAATGATTACACTGATCATTCTGGAAATCTCCACTGAATTATTTGAAAATGTAATCCTACGCTTTAAAGGGTATTGAATGACAGAGGTAGGAATGGTTTTTCGCAAAACATCATTCTTCTGAAGGGCCTTACAGAAAAACATAGAAATTATTAGAAGCATCTTTGCTATCAAAAGCTGAGTAAGGCGAACACGCGGATCTGATGTAAAATGTGGTCCATGGCATCTACTGTAACCTGTTTTTATAACCCCAGAGGAGAAAGGCACTCAAAGGATTAGAAAAAGATTCACATTGCAAACAGCTGGTGCTGGGGTCTGACAATCCATACAATGTCTCCCCGCATTTTCCAGAATTACATTTAAGATCCAATTACTGGCATATAAAGTTTCCCAAAATTTACGTTTTCCATTACCGTAATCACAAGAAAAGAAAATACCCGAGTGCTACAATAAAAAGAGAAAACAAACAGCGGCGTAAAGTTACCACCTATAATAAACTGTAATAATGTTGAACTATACTTTCAGACAAAATATACATTTACTATAAAAGCAATATGGTAACATAGACATATATTATGCTATGCATATTTCGGCAGAATAAAATGTAAGAGTCGTCCATACGTCGAGAGTTTCATAGCTTTGGAGGTTTTAATCTGGAGCCAAACTTTGGAGAAAACCAGAGTACGCATAATGAACAGTCTGACTCTTTATTCTATAGATTGTTGTGAAGAGTCAACATTCTGTTATGAAAACACAACTATATGAAGATATACTTCTGGATTGATAAGAATCGCAGGACTTTTTGCCTGAGGCTTTACAAGCATGCTTACTCATGCGTCAATGCATTCATCGGTGGATTTCGAGTGAGGTGAGTGGTGTAGCTCAAACATAAAAATACAGAAAGCAAACCGGTGAGATATGTTTTTTTATAATTATGGCAAACCAGCCAACTGTCTGAAGAAGAAGGAAGTTGGCAAGCAATACAAGCAAGACTTGGTATATATAAACTATAGAAAATCAAAACAGGCATCCCAGCTACAGTTATCAAAAAACTTAATAAATACAAGGTAAACTTTATTGAAACAAACAATCACAAAATTATGAAGAACAAAAAAATAAGGATACATTGTATGAAAAGATTGTTGTACTCTGATATGTAGCCACAATAGGAGACTGCTCAAGATATGAAAATCGGATGAAGTGAGGATTTTACGGTTTTGGTTAGAGAGAGCCTGTTCACAATTGGTTGGAGTTGGCTCTGATGTGGCCAATGAAATTGAATGAGATTGAGTTGATAGAACTGAATAGATAAAGGGACCTCTAGTCCACATTCTGAATTTTTGTATCAGGTTTCAGTTGATCTATCTAATCTGGATTTGTAGCAATCTCCTATTGTGGCTACCACATTTGGCTACATATCAGAGTACAACAATCTTTTCATACACTGTATCCTTATTTTTTTGTTCTTCGTGATTTTATGATTGCTTGTTTCAATAAAGTTTGCCTTTTATTTATATTGTTTTTTTGATATTTGCTAATAGGGGATAAACCCTCATAACAAGGTTCATGATCCCAGAGTATTTCTGTTGTTATCCCAGTTACAGCTACAAGTATTTATAAAGCGTCAACAAATTCCTTAGCATTGTACAATGGGAGAGAAAGAATGATGAATATACTCGTACATTACACACACAGAACAGTAGGAGGGAGGACCCTGCTCGAGAGCTCACAATCTAAGAGAAGAGGGTTGACAGATGAGGGTAAATAGAACATGTGAAGTAGCGGGATGCGTGTCATGGTTCACGCCGTCGCCGCCGTGGCAAAAAGGCCAAAGGTGGTACTGCACCCTCCTGACTGGACCTATACAGCATCTTTCCTGCTATGCCACCTTGTACTTTGCCTCAGGCTGTGTCCACTTCAGGTGCTACCACTAATAGGCCTGTCATTCCCTTTATAATTGTGGAGCACCCATGATCCAGTGCTGCATTGTCTCACTCCCTGGTAGCCTTTCTCCTAGACCTGCTTCCATCCTCTGCTGTTATTGATTTCCCCGTGTACCGACTTCTTGCTTTGGACTTTAACCACGTTTGCCAGCCGCCTGCCACGACCTATTGTATGGACTATATGACTACATATACTGCCTGCTGCTACCAAGCATCCCGTGCCTGCTGCTGCCAAGCATCCTGTGCCCTCTGCTTCCAAACCTCCAGTGCCCTCTGTTTCCTGTCTCGTGTTGTATGTAAGTCTCCTACTGTGTTTTCCCTCAGTATCTCCCTGTGTCTGGTTCCTCCCTGCATTGCCTCCCCAGACATCTCCATTCCTGCCCTGTCCATATTGTTGTATATTTACATTAAAACCCCTTTTTACTTCAGTTACGTGGCTAAGCTGGTATGTCACCGCATATTGGGCTCATACCCTATTCCCCTCTGCCAGGACCGTGACAATGCGTGACGGCTGAATGAGAAGATGGAGCAAGAGAGGTACAGTGAGGGAACATGGAGTGAGCTGATAGGCTCTTCTAAAGTAATATGTTTCTCAGAGACTTCTTGAAGGACTAGAGAGATGGTGAGAGTCTAATGCTGTGGGGGAGGGAGTTCCATAGAAAGGGGGTAGCAGAATGGATTATTGGAGTTGAATCTGTGAGCTTGTCAGTTTGGTGCTGTGAGGGGGAAGAAGTAGAGCAGTGAGGTTTAGCAAGAGTGATCTGGTATTTACGACATAGGTGGATGGAGAAGCAGAGGGGAATAGGCTATCAGAAAGGGATGGAAATAAAAGACAAACTAAAAATACTTTGTGTGTATTGGAACAAAACAAAAAAAGGGAGGGAAAAAAAGCAAATTGGACATAATGTCACACAATACTCCAAAAATGGGCCAGACAAAATTCTTGGCACCCTTTCAAAATTGTGGATAAATAAGATTGTTTCAAACATGTGATGCTCCTGTAAACTCACCTGGGGCAAGTAACAGGTGTGGGCAATATAAAAATCACACCTGAAAGCAGATAAAAAGGAGAGAAGTTCACTTAGTCTTTGCATTGTGTGTCTGTGTGTGCCACACTAAGCATGGACAACAGAAAGAAGAGAAGAGAACTGTCTGAGGACTTGAGAACCAAAATTGTGGAAAAATATCAAAAATCTCAAGGTTACAAGTCCATCTCCAGAGATCTAGATTTGCCTTTGTCCACAGTGCGCAACATTATCAAGAAGTTTGCAACCCATGGCACTGTAGCTAATCTCTCTGGGCGTGGACGGAAGAGAAAAGTTGATGAAAGGTTGCAACGTAGGATAGTCCGGATGGTGGATAAGCAGCCCCAAACAAGTTCCAAAGAAATTCAAGCTGTCCTGCAGGCTCAGGGAGCATCAGTGTCAGCGCAAACTATCCGTCGACATTTAAATGAAATTAAACGCTATGGCAGGAGACCCAGGAGGACCCCACTGCTGATACAGAGACATAAAAAAGCAAGACTACAGTTTGCCAAAATGTACTTGAGTAAGCCAAAATCCTTCTGGGAAAACGTCTTGTGGACAGATGAGACCAAGATAGAGCTTTTTGGTAAAGCTTATCATTCTACTGTTTTTCGAAAACTGAATGAGGCCTACAAAGAAAAGAACACAGTACCTACAGTGAAATATGGTGGAGGTTCAATGATGTTTTGGGGTTGTTTTGCTGCCTCTGGCACTGGGAGCCTTGAATGTTTGCAAAGCATCATGAAATCTGAGTATTACCAAAGGATTTTGGGTCGCACTGTAGAGTCCAGTGTCAGAAAGCTGGGTTTGCGTCCAAGATCTTGGGTCTTCCAGCAATACAATGACCCCAAACATACGTAAAAAAGCACCCAGAAATGGATGGCAACAAACAAGCGCTGGAGTGTTCTGAAGTGGCCAGCAATGAGTCCAGATCTAAATCCCATTGAACACCTGTGGAGAGATCTTAAAATTGATGTTGGGAAAAGGCGCCCTTCCAATAAGAGAGACCTGGAGCAGTTTGAAAAGGAAGAGTGGTCCAAAATTCCAGGTGAGAGGTGTAAGAAGCTTATTGATAGTTATAGGAAGCGACTGATTTCAGTTATTTTTTCCAAAGGGTGTGCAACCAAATATTAAGTTAAGGGTGCCAAGAATTTTGTCCAGACCATTTTTGGAGTTTTGTGTGACATTATGTCCAATACACACAAAGGGAAAAAACATGTGTTACTGCAATACTTTTCTGTGAGAAATACTTGATTTTCTCGAAAAATGTCTGGGGTGCCAACAATTTCGGCCATGACTGTATATACAAACATACAGTGCAGTCTGCACATTAGTGTTAGAATTATATAATTGGATACTATACAGTATGTCCATTAGAAGCCCTCCACGAGGAAATATGACAAAAGGGATATTTTATACATTCGATAAGTCTTCCGATAGGCTTACTTTCACAATTTTTTAGTTTCCTCTTTTTTCTTCCTTTTCTATATTTGTTTTGATTTTCATTAAAGCACCAGTCAGTTAGTTTTTGTTTTCCTTTGCCATGTTAAACAGAATCAGAGTAAATTAACTCCTAAATATACTTTCTTTTACAACAGAAGCTTGTTCTTAGGCTTATACTGGTATATACACAAGGAGATGCAAAATAGGGAGTCAGAAGACCATCTTAAGCTGGGAAAGGAACGTTACTAATTGGGTCCTGACTTTGATCTACAACCATGACAACATGTGGAAAACACAGCACCAGACTAAACATGCTCCAGAAATTATTTTTTTGAGAATTTGGAATAAAGTCTTAATAATTATTAGAGCACGGCTAACATAACACCGATCAACACGCACGTCTGACCCATGACAATGACTATGGGAAAATGAAAAGCTTTGGGCTATATTAATTTAAAAAAAGGTATCTATGCTTTTAATGTTTTGGGTTTAATAAATGTATCCTTTTATCTACTTCTGTTCACCATCGTTCCTGTCCAAGGAGGATTTTGGAATTTCCTTTAAAAATTCCATATGCGTGATTGACGGAGCCAATTGGGGCTCAGGAGCATGTGAGTTGAAAATTGGCTGTCTCTCTCTATTTGTACACTGTATGGGTGCAATATTATGCTAGGTGCACTTCTGGTATATATGTATTTCCACTACAGGAAGGCTCAACAGGAGTTCCGAGGTGTAACTAAGGGGTTGATGGGTAGCTGAAAGAACAATAAGACCCATACTGAACTGCAACCCAGATCCAGATGTGGGCTCAATGAAACATGAGTTGGATGTGTGCATATGCAATAGCTACAATCCTGAACCTACGTACTGCACAATCGTTGTTCCTGTCTTTCCTGCAGCATTTCTGGTACAAGATACTACCTATAGGGGGTGAATTTTTAGAAGAAGGAACATCTGGATTCCATATATATGGACATTTATTTATTTTATTTATAAAGGATTTTACCAGGAAGGATACATTGAGATTTCTCTCATTTTCAAGTATGTCCTGGGTTCAAGAACATTGAGTGGTTACAGAAATACAAAATAGTAAAATGCAAGATATTAACACAAGACCAAATATACATATTAACAGAAAAATAAATATGTAAGAAATAAAGTCATTATGTTACATGTTTACAGGTGCATTTCGTATTGAGGTATGTTACTAGGGAAGTCTGAAGGGACTTTAGACTGGGGGAAGATTTGATGGTGTCTGGGAGGTTATTCCATATTTGCGGTGCTCTGTAGGAAAATGAGGATCGAGCCACTTTCTTTTTGTATTGCGGTATTGCAAGTAAGGTGCTGGTCCTGGATCTGAGGTTATAGGATGAGGGAACTGCCGGGGGAAGCAGCATATTCAGGTAGGGTGGTAGCTTCCCAGAAAAGCTCTTAAACACCAGGTTGGAAAGGTGAAGGGTGCGTCTAGATTCCAGAGATGGCCAGTTTAGTTCTTTTAACATGTCACAATGGTGGGTCATGTAGTTACATTGTAGCACAAAGCGACAGAATGAGTTATACAATGTAGTAAGTTTCTGGAGGTGTGTTTGAAGGTGTTTGTTGTACAATCTGCTTTCTTACCGTGGGGCTCAGGCAGGATTTGTTTCTGTACAGGGCACCTAGTCTGGGGTAGAGTTTAGATGAGAGTTTTTCGATGTGGGGGCCAAAAGATAGATTTGGGTCTAACTACATACCTAGATATTTGAGAGAAGTGACTGTGGTCAGCGTGCCATTTGATTTTGTCCCCACACATAGATGGGGTGTTTGCAATTTGTGTAGTTTAGGTGCGGTTCCAAAGAGCATTGTAACAGTTTTGTCAGTAGTTAGAAAAAGTTTGTTATCTGCGATCCACTTTTCTACCCCTGTGAATTGTTCTTGCAGCACTGCCTCCAGCTGGGGGAGATTAGGTTTGCTGGTATAGATTACAGTGTCATCTGCGTACATGTGTACAGTTGAGGCTTTGCAGACATTGGGCGGATTGTTTATGAATATTGTGAATAGCAGGAGGCCGAGTATCGAGCCTTGGGGTACACCGCACGTGACTGGGAGGGGAAGGGAAGTGCTGTCAGAAATGGACACAAATTGAGACCTATCAGACACATATGATTGGAACCAGGTTAACGTGCTATCACCAATACCAGAGTTTTTAAGTTTTTGTAATAGGATGCCATGGTCTACTGTGTCAAAAGCCTTGGCAAAATCAAGGAAGATGGCTCCAGTTAGGTTTCCTTGTTCCATGCCCGCTTGGATATCATTACAAACTTTTAAAAGGGCAGTTGTAGTTGAATGATTTGGACGAAAGCCTGATTGATCTGGGGTTAAATAGTTCTGATACTGATAATAATCATGTAATTGAGTGTAGACACATTTTTCCAGAATTTTTGACATTACAGGGAGCAGTGATATCGGGCGGTAGTTGGATACCAAAGTATTGTCTCCACTTTTATGGATAGGTACCACCCTTGCAGTCTTCCAGAGTTTGGGTATGTATCCAGTCGCCAGTGATTCATTGATTAGGGTTGTGACAGGTTTTGCAATTGCTGGTGCACTGATTTTCAGCAGCATTGCTGGGATTTGATCAGGTCCAGACTGGTATTTCATTTTTTGGTTACGGAGAAGTTTAGTGATGGCACTGACAGGCACTGGTCTAAAACTGAATTTCTCTGCTTTACAGGGTCTTTGCACTGTTGGTGGGGCCTGACCTGTGTGCGGCCTTTCTGATTGCGTGTCGTTTCCTAGCTTAGCAATCAGGGTGGTGGTGCATCCAAAAAAATAATTATTAAAAGCATTTGCTACATCTAGGGGGTGTTGTACAGTTTGGTTGTTTACTTTGACAGCAGCTGGTTGAGAGTGGACGTGCTTGTGGGGTGCTTGTATGTTACTTATGATTTTACAAAAATTTCTGGGGTTTGATATGTTATTGTTTAATTTTTCATTGAAGTATTGTGCTTTAGCCATTTTTGTTTGTTTTGTGCATGCATTCCGGCATTTTCGGTATTCACAGTGATCGTTCATGGATCCAGTACTCTTGAAATTTGACCACAGGGAGTCTCTAACCTGGTACATATGCGTGAGGTCAGCTGTAACCCAGGGGAGGTGGGCCCCTTTTTTCTCGCACTTTGCGCAGTGGGGTATGGGTGATCCAGACTTTCAGGAGCTTGGCTTGAAAGTATTCAATTGCACAGTCCAGGTCTGGGATTAGGTTTAGTCTGTACCATGGGAGCTATTTGAGATCATTTAGGAAGGATTCAAGATTAAATTTCTTGAAAGACCTGGTGATTATTACCTTAGGTGGACATTTTGTGGCCCTTATTTTGCGCACACAGTACACTAGGCAGTGATCACTGAACCTGTTAGTGAGAACGCCTGCCTCCTGTATTCGATCAGGACATGAGAGAATCCAGTCCAGCAAGGTGTGGTTAGGGCTTTTCACATTAATGCGAGTGGGGGAGGAGATTAATTGTGTTAGCTGCAAAGCCTTAAACAGTGAGCAGTGTTTATTGTTTTTAGGATTCAGCCAATCAACATTAAAGTCGCCGAGGACCAGCAGTTCACTTTTTTGGTTTTGAGCGACTAATTTACTAAGAATTTGGGTTATGTCAGAAAGGGAGTGCACTGGGGAACTCGGTTGGCGGTAAAATCCAGCAACAATAATTGTTTTACTGAACGGGATCTCAATAATACCAGAACGGAAATCAAATGTGGCCGGGGAGCTAGGATTCTGCAGCGGGGTGAACTTTATGGAGTTATCAACATAGATAACAATTCCCCCTCCTCTCTTAGCTCTGTCCTTTCTAGAGCATGAATACCCTTGTATTGCTATGGCAGAGTCTGGCACTTTAGGGGTTAACCATGATTCTGTCAGCACAATGACTTTAGGTTTGTAATAGAAGCACCAAGCTTTAAGCTCATCCAGTTTAGGGAGTAAACTGCGGATGTTGCAATGCACAAAGTAGAGGCCTTTTTTTAGTGGGGACATGCAGTGTATGTAGTTTCCGCCAACCAGAGGGCTTACGCTGACTGGCGCTGCGTTGTTTTTCTTTTGCGCTATATTAGCCTAAATGTGAACAATAACGTCAGAAAAAATAAATACAATTTTAAAAACTGTTCCCATAGATATAGGCAATGTTTTTATTCTGACAGCTGGTGTCCTTCATTAAGGATAACCAACCACATACGGAATCAATGTCCTAATATTTATGCGACTTATAGAATTGCAGTCATTAATATTCTAGATGCTTGCAAAGACATAGACTTTAAGCCAAAAAATGTCTTTATCTCTAAAATTCGTGTCTTCCTAAGGTCCCCCGTGAGTACAAAGAAGAGGAAATATAAATACATAGGAAATGATCTCAACCTCTACTTTTCTTGCAGTATCATCAAAGATGCAACTGTATAAATTTTCGACGAGGGAAGAAGAACGAAGCGTTGGGTTGAGTTCCAAGACGGCCAGCTGCGTCCTCTGCGCCATTAGTGTAGGTCTGTGCGTATTGAGGGAAACGAGTATTTGGATCGGCTTCTCCTGCAGCTGTCAGACACAAATCTGTGCTTCCTGAAAATGGTCTCAGACAAACTCTTTCTATTCTTTTTTATTTTCCCCCTTCTTTTTTTCTTTCTCGCCATCAAGAAAGGCTTTGCCTGTGTTACTACATGACGAAAATATGAAATTGTAATTAAGCCAGTCGAGGACATCATTTTAAAAAAAATAATAATGTTAAAAAGGATAATAATAATAAGTAATGTGGAAAACGACTACTTTTACTGCAGATAAACATTGTGCTGAATATATGAATGTGAAAAGCTTGAATGGAAATATACTAAATAGGGCACCTTGCCATAGCCGCTGTATGATTTGGGCCCAGGGTAATTAACATGGAGCACAGATGGTTAGTTTATAAATTAATGTAAACAAGAAATGCATCTTTGAGAGAAGGGAGACTGAAAAACAAAGCGGCAGTGTCCAAATCCAGCTGTTTTGCAACTGTAACTGCAAGAAGAATCTCCAGCAGAGAGAACATCTGACACAGATAGAATTCTGTTTATTATTATTTTTCGATGCAGCCTAATTTATACTTTTAGTACTGTTCTCATTTATTGCGTTACATCACATTTCCTCCTCTAATTGTTTAGGCTTAATTATTTTTTATGTGCTGGTTGCATCTCTGGGTGTCTTTTGATGCAAATATCAAAGTTGCTCATTAGACAAGTACGTTGGTTTTTCTCCAATTTTTTTTTTAGTCTTTTTTGCTGACCTCATGCCACGTGATGTGTTCTTCCCCAATTTTCACAGGCAAACCGTTTCGATTATTTAATTATGTAAATAAGTCGGAAGGGAACTAAATGGGCTAACTAGTGACAGCAACGTATGAGTGAAGGTAATGGTGAATAAAACGTTTAAATGTGCTTTGTTTTTCTCATGTTTGTTTAGTTATCAAAATATTTTACTGTATATGTGTCAAATGGGCGCATTCATTTTTTGATATTTTGTGTTATAAACTGCCCCCACAGTGGGCCATATTACGATCTTCACGCTAAAACAGGGACGGTTTCTCCTCAGCGTCTCCGTTTTAATGTGATATTTATAGGACAGGCGCTAAACCAGCAGCCTGCCCAGTAACACGGCGCTAAGCCTCGGGATGCTGGAGGCAGCACTAAGTGTCGCTGCGAGCATTCCCTCTATGGAGTCCATAGGACTCTATTGAGGCTTTGACTGCCGGTCACATGACCTGCAGGATGTCAGCTCTTGCGAGATCCGGCAGGTTGGCAGAGTGATCACGGAGGGAGACTGGGGGACTTTTTCCCCCCAGTCTCCCTCTGCTTCCAGTGGGCAGAAGAGACGGTTGGAGCCGCCATTCTCGACGCGGGATGAGAGATGAGTATGTGATTTTTGGGGTGTTTTTCAGATGGTGCTGACTGATTCCGCAGAAGCCGTATCAGTTTGCACCAGCTCCTAGCTGTGGGTAACTTTTCAGTTAACCTCCCTGGCGGTCCGATTCTGCAATATTTTACATGTCAGAATCTGTACCATTTTTTCGTCCCCCTAGTGGTAATCCCAAATGTGGTTGGTAGTTAAATTTCTTTGCTGAAAGCGGTAACCCTGAACCACACTCGGGCTGGATACATACCTGTCCCTGTGCTCCCTCGCTGTCCCCCGCAGTCACCTCCGTCCGATTGCGGCGTCCTGCTTCCTGGTTCCCATTTCGCGAGAAGGGAACCAGGAAGCAGGACACAGCGATCGGACGGAGGAGAATATGATTGCGGGAGGTCAGCGAGGGAGCACAGGGACAGGTATGTATCCAGCCCGAGTGTGGTTCAGGGTTACTGCTTTCAGCAAAGAAATTTAACCCCGAGCCACACTCGTGAAAAGTGCCAGGGAGGTTAACTGCAGCAGGACGGTAATTAGCATTAGGACTATGTAATCCTAACGCTAATTAACACTTTGTGCTCTCCATGTTAGGAATAGGGAGCGCAACGTACAGTAAGCTCGTGCTGAAAAGCGCAATCTCCGAATCGTTAATGGGTATTTAACCCGTTAGCGTTTGGATTGAAATAAGGGCTCAAAAAATGCTAGAGCCACTTAACATTAACGCTCACACAGCTGAGGCTAACGTTAGTGTTAAGAATGTGATAGGGCCCAGTGTCTTTACAGCCCTTGTGCCTCACTGTGGGGCATTGGGCACAGAATGGAGGCTATGGGTCAGATGTCTAGAAAACCAGCCTGTTGACTTGCATTGTGTGGGATATATATAAATAACATCACCACAGGGTACCAGTGAGTGTTTTAAGTCCACTATCATATCTCACTCAGCTGCCACCTCTTTACTCTGGTACCCTGCACAACACAATAGATCCCTTGCAGCTTTGTCTAAAGAGTCTCTCCTCTTTCTCATTACCTCTTCACAACTGTATTACCCTATAGCAAAGCTGTAAAGTGAGAGTTACCATAAGATTTTGGTAAATGTTGCATCATGGGAAAAATCCACCAGAAGAGGAGATACAAACTTAACTTTATTTTTCTTTTTTACATGTACTTACTTCAAACAAAGAAAAACAGCGGCATGCGTTTTATAATGTGTTTTTGTTTGTAGTTCAAAAGTAATTCAAAACAGCTTCTATTAGTGGTAGGAGTGTCCCTTTAATTAAGGGGAATATGTGCCATGAGATTGCCAGATATATAGATAATGGAATTATGGGGGACATGTGGACAAATGTGTATCATGAAAAAGGGATATATGATGCAAAAGAGGTACAACCTTTTGGACACCTCTTAGTGCTGGGGTTTGGACATGTCCACCTGCTATGTCTAATACCCCCCCCCCAATATATGGGGCTGTGTGGGGAAGACAATGACATGCTACCCCATACATTAATTAATTGCTACCACAAGCCATGCATGGGTGAGGGTTGGCAGGGTGGATGTGTTTATTACCCCCCCATCTGATGGACTGGGGTTGGACAAGGGGATAATAGCTTAGCTTTAGCTTTCTCCAACCTAACTTTTAGTAACCCACCGCTCATGGGTTGTAACTGGGTGGGATTATGTAAACACCCAATTTCTATTACACCTACACCTGACAGCTTTGTTGTTTTCTGTATCTTAACCTCTTCACTACCAAGTGATTTGCCAAAAAAAATTGTCAGGAACCAGTGGTTTTTTGAAAAATCATTTTTAGTTAATTATACAGTAAGAAATATTTGGACATATTCCCAGTGTATTTCTTACTGTAATAACATATTTGGCCATTAGATGGCGCCATCTACTGCCAAATTCAGTTACAGTCATTACAGTTGCAGCTCGTGTTCCCTGCATCGGCTCCTGAATGCCCCATGTCAGGACATTCAGTTTGCTGATTTTACAGTTTTAGCTGTTTGGGCATTATGCGCACAGGGATAAAACTTTGGGGGCACCTTCTGCAGCCCAAAATTAAACAAAATTTGCTTGCAGCAAGCGAATTTCATTTGCTTTTGGGCTGAAGAGCTCCAGATTAAGATATCGCCCACCAGATGGTGCCTTTGAAGCCCAAGATATCTAGATCTCGGTAGTGAAGGGATTAAGCCACCTAAAATGTTCTGACGTGATTTGGGTTTAGCTTTTGTATTCCTCTACTTCAAATGATATAAGATCTTGCAAGTTGTATCAAATTTAATAACAAAAATGTCTTATGTAGTATATTTCTTATTTTGTTAAGAAAAACATTTTGAAATCAAAGGATTTTTTGTTGGTAACATTTTCAGAATGCTAAAACATAAACAAAAAAAAATCATATATAAAAACCAACCAAAAGAAAACACAGAAAAACATGCTAAACATTACTTTACACTGATCGAAACAAAAATTTGCTTTGTTAGTCCATTGGAAACGTATTGTAATTGCATCTGGTATCCTAATTAAATATTTTAAAACAGTGATTAATGAATATTTAAACAGTGTAATATTGTAATCAGTATTGTAATAAATGTATTAGTATTATATTCTGAAATAGTACTAATACATTTATTACAATACTTACTGATTAATGAATATTTAAACAGTGTAATATTTTAATCACAGTTTTAAAGTATTTAATTAGGATATCAGAATTAATCTGAGGACAAAATTAATTCTTACAACAATTATCACAAACTGAAAATCTATAAATGTGATATTTTTAATAAGTTTATATTTTTAATTCTCATCATACTGTCTTTAAAATTTTGTTATAAGTGCTTTCTTTTCTTTTTTTTGAGGGGAAAAAAATCTTAAGATTCTATTCTGCTTCTCACTGTAGCGAAAAAAAAGGAATTCTTGGAAATATCAATGCATTGAGAAACAATTGATCATTATGCAATGAAGAGTTGATGTTCAGTTCATAGTCCAGTCATTTGTCTTAATTGACTGAATCTTTATAAGACATGTCCATTTACACTGTTACACTACATATATTATGAGATTATGAATGGAATGCTTATCCATACATTCCATGAGTCCATAGACAAAGTGCAATGCTTCATTCTGACAATAGAAAGAATACTATTGGGGATAATTAAAGCAGAATGGGATTCAATATGTCTAACATTAAGGCTATTCACTGTTGAAGAGATTGCTGTCAAAGGGATTTAAACTCTATATTTCATACAAGCGTTCGGCTCACAATGCTTTAGAATGAGCAGTTTGGCGCAGATGTTTTAGAACCAGGATGTTTTCATTTGACTCTAGATGCTATATGTGATAAATTAATAAAAATAATATGGTTTTATACAATTCATGTATTATTGAAAGTGACGGAGGTTGACGTAACAAAAAATTGCTATGGAAAACTTGAATCTTAGACCTCTTAATAGACACCTAAGAAGTGGAACTAAGATCAGAAAATACATTCATAAGCATCACTGTGGTGAGCACTTAAAGGGACACTACCCAGATAGACTACTCAAGTTTATTGGCGCGCTCATACTGCACTGAACTCTCTGCTCCCTCTCCGATCTCTGAGAAAGGGTTTAAAGGGCTGATTCGACCCTCCAAGTGGAGGGGCTTTTTCCTGTAAAGAATTTGAGCACTGTGCTCAGGCTCAAGGGCTTTAGGACCCATCAATGGCTCTCAATGCACTTCAGCATTCAGAGGTCAGACTGTGACCTTTCCAGTGGTGCCTGTCTTGACTCTCTACCCCAGGCGATGGGGAAATAGAGGGAACCAAAGGACCCCCCTCCCCTTCAGGTACTCCCCCTGCTCTGGCGGGGGGCACCCATCACGAAGACGTCAGTGTGCCAGACGGGGTATAAACACGCAGATCTGCTTCAAGGAACCAGAGAGAGACCCAGGTGGTACCCCGTAGGGAGAGGTGAGTATTGGCGGGAGAGGGGATTAAATGCATGGGACATGCTAAAGCCCACTTGCTGCAAGACGGCATAGCAAGAATTTGAAATGGGGCGATATCATGTGCATATATTTCTAAGACCATGAAAACTAGAGCACTTAGGGTACCGCATAGAGTGAAGGCAAGTATGCCGACCTTCTTCAAAAATAATGTAGCCAAGGCTGTGCTCAGTATTTTGAGTTTCATATAAAGGAATTAAACACGATCAGCAAATGTAACATCTACCACAGTCATACTTACCCTAAGTTCAACTAGGATTTCTGCCACTGTCATCTGCGATCAGTTTAATTTTCTCACCAAACGTAGCTGGTGGTTTGTCTCTGGCCACAATGCATCCCAACAGCCCATATTTTCCTTTGAACTAGGGCATAATCTCTGTTGGGCTTGCAGCGTCAGTGTAAAATTGCAACTCCTGGCTTGAAAACCTGGCTTAATTCCAGGTTCTAAACCTCAAACCAGACGAGAACCTTCTCCAAGCCACCGAGTTCTCTTTCAAAGTTTTCCATAGGATAAAATTTAAGAAGCTGATCAGTTTGAACTTGCACTCTATTTTCTGTGGCATCATCTTCAAGAGGAAGAAGTTCGGATTAGGACGGAGGCACTTAAAATGAGCCAGTCTGCAATTCCACTTTCATAGCTGTGGTTTTCACTTAAAAGTGTAGTCTGTGGTGGATATCACATTGTTCTCGCTAATTAAATGATCAGAATGTGAAAACAATACAGAAAACCGTTTACCATAAAATAAATCCTTCTGGAATATCATGTAATTTTCTCCATTTTACCATTCTAGCACTCATTATCCATCGCCATTTATCATAATGTGACTCTGTGTGTGTGTGGGCTTTCAGTCGTGCTTTCTACTTTAGTATTTGCTTCATCTTTTATGTTACCCCGTGCCTTTTTTAATCCCCAGTATATTTAACCGACCCTGTGAATCCCACTACAGATTTATTTCTCTTGATCCCCATTCCCATGTGACTCCTTTCTCTGTTCAGCATTATATATTGCACAGTGCTCCCAGGAATCATTTATCTTTCCATCCTAGCCTTCTTTAGAACACATTCAGGGTTATTCAGAGAAAGGGGAATACCAGGAGAACTGGCAGGAGAAGAGAACAATCTAGACCAAATAACCGATTTGGAAAGTGAGATAAATGGGTGAATTTTTTATGGTTTGGCTATTTTGACCTAGAATTTTCACTTCTCCAGTCATTCTCCTGAGCTTCACCTTTCTTTGAATAGACCTGGTAGCTAGTTCTACATATCTTGCCTTATTTCTTCTTGGTGGATATCAGATCTGTTCAGCCTGCTATAGAATTCACCCTAAAAACTGAATAAAGAAATGAATGGTTTAGAACAGTGGTCCCCAACCCTGGTCCTCAGGGCCCACTAACAGGCCAGGTTTGCCAGATATCTGAAGCACAGCACAGGTGTTATGATTTGCTGCTCAGTGATTGCAGGATTCAGTCTGCTTTTCCCCATGGTGATCTGCAAAATCTGGCCTGTTAGTGGGCCCTGAGGACCAGGGTTGGGGACCACTGGTTTAGAAGACTTTCAGGAGTCTCCACCACCCAAGTTTACCTTTCTTGCAATGATGGTAAAGTTTGGTTTTTCTCAAAAGCAGCAGCAGAAGGAGAAGATTCATCGAATCTTCTCATGATGCTATTTGAATCTCCCTCTCTGGATCTCCAAATTTTGTTGTCAAAATTTTGTTGCACAGAAGGAAGCGAAGAATTGGGGCTTCTCGACTTCACCAGAAGCGAGCTCAACCTAACCACCAGGTTGCTGATCTGCAATCACGGAAAGACGACTCGATCCCACTCAGAAGACACCACCAGCGAGTGTCCTTGGACAAGACACCTAACAATATGGATGCGTCTACCTCACAAAATACTTGTACATCTCATAGATTGTAAGTTCCCTTGGGAACAGGGTCCCCCTGAATCAGGTCATCATCCATGTGTCCATGTGTGGTATTCTAATGTATCAACCCCTTGTACACTGACCTTGTAAAGCGCTGCGGAGTATGTGACGCTATAGAAATAAAGGATATATATATAATAAATAATATAATAAATAATAAATAATAATAACAGGGGCACTCCACGCAGCCTGACCACTTTAAAAAGCTAAAGTGGTCATTGTGTGCAGTGTTCCTTTAACTACTTATTCAGAAAGGTATTCTGCAATTTTTCATAATTTTTGCTGAAACCTTTCAATGAAATTAAGAATTCTACGCTTTTAATGCTATATTGGAATAGGTTATAAATGAAAATGTATTAAAATAAAAATGCTACTAGTTATAGCAATTTCTATCTCTATCTTTATGATGAGATGGATATTAACCAGGCATATAAAGATCTCGATCAGTGTAGAGTTAGAAGCATTGCCGTTGTCATTTTTATTCAAAAACAAAAGTGAAAGGGCCCTACTCCATCGTGGACACTAACATGTAGACGGTAAGCAGGATAATGTGTGCTTGCAGATTTTCCCTTACCGTCTCCATGTTAACATCGTATTCCAGAGAAGGTTCTATCTCAGCACCTCGCCCCCGGAATGCAGCGCTAACCACCCTGATACCTACAGTAGCGCTTCCGCACCACCACGAATATCATTTCCTGGAGTCCATAGGACTCCATGTTCCCAGTCTCATTCTGCTCCCGGTGAGAAGAAGCGACAGATCTGGCCACTCTTTTCACCACGGGGTGACAGGTAAGTATGGGATTTTTAGGGGGCATTTTGAAGCGTGTTAACTGATTTTGCATTTGCAGAATCATTTAACACCAGCTCCCATGTTAAGTATAAGAGATGCTTAAGTACAGTAAGCTCGCGCAAGCTGCGAGGCGCAAACATTTTCACCCGATTGTAGCGTCAAGATCAGATTATCGATGCCACACAGTGACAGTTACACGCATTTATAAAGCACTAACAAGTTCCGTAGCGCTGTACAATGGGTGAGACAGAATAGCAAATACTGTATACATACAAGTTAAACCACAGAACAGTAGGAGAGAGGACTCTGCTCGAGAGCTTACAATCTAAGAAGAGGAGAGGGGTGGCCCATTAAGTGATGGTAAATAGAGGACCTTAAGTAGCAGGGTGCATGTAGGCTGTGTGGGTAGATGTGCAAGAAATGCACAGTGGGCGAATCATGGAGTGAGTCGATGGACTTCTCTACAGTAATGTGTTTTCAGAGACTTCTTGAAGGACAGGAGTTACGGGGAGAGTCTAATTTTGCAGGGGAGGGAGTTTCATAGAAAGGGGGCAGCTCGGGAGAAGTCTTGAAGGCAGGACTTGGGGGTGCAGGTAGGTGGAGCTGATAGCATCAGATCATTGGCAGAGCAAAGTGATCAGGATGGGGTGTACCTGTTAATAAAGGAGGAGATGTAGATAGGGGCACAGGTATGGAGAGCTTTGTATGTGAGCACCAGTATTTTGAATTGGATTCTAAAGGAAACAGGGAGCCAGTGTAGAGATTGAGGGGTGAGATGCGAGAGGTGCAGGAGGTGAGTTGTATGAGCCTGGTAATGTCATTCATAACAGACTGCAGAGGGAGAATCTGGGATCACTTAAGGCCAGAGAGAAGGAGGTTACAGTAGTCAAGACGGGAGATAATAAGAGCTTGGGTGAGCATTTTAGCAGAGTTCTGATTAAGACAAGAACAGACGCATGCAACGTTGTTTAGCTGGAAGTAGCAAGATTTGGCTAGTGACTGAATGAGAGGAGTGAAGGAAAGATCAGTGTCGAAGAGGACCCCTAGACACCGAGCCTGAAAGGTAGAAGTAATGGTGGCACCATTCACCTGAAGGGAAATGGCTGCATGAATGTTGGTTTTAGAGGGAGGGAAGAAGAGAAGTTCAGTTTTGGAGCGGTTAAGCTTTAGGAAACGGGTGGTCCAGTTGGAGACAGTCGAAGGGCAGGGTATCATCAGCGTAGAGGTGATATGTGGAGTACATAGGAAGAAATTATGTTGCCCAGAGAGGCAGTATAGATCGATAAGAGTAGGAGACCCAGGACAGAGCCTTGAGGTACCCCAACTGAAGGAGGAACTGGGGGTGAAGACGCACCAGCAAAGGAGACACTGGAGGAGCGAAGAAAGAGATAAAAAGAGAACCAGGAGAGAGTTGTACCACTGAGGCCAATTTGACCCAGCGTTAGGAGCAGGAGAGGGTGGTCAACAGTGTCAAATGCAGCGGAAAGGTCAAGAAGAATAAGCAGGGAGCAGTTAAACTTAATAATGCTAGCGCTAACGCTTACCTATCGAGACGCTACATTAGCACCAACTATAGAATAGAGCCCAAAATCAGGCTAAAACAATATGAAATGTATCAGTATGTAAATATTTGATTATCTATTGCTACGTCCTTTTTTTTTCAACATAGTTTATTGAATGCACATCATATCAAAGTACATCACTTGTATACAAACATCACCCTGCCTTAGTATAATAATTCATACTATCTTACAAAAGGCACAACATAAGCATCCATTGTTTCTTTTTTAACCCCTTAGTGACCGGGCGGTTTTACACAAATCCGTCTTTTAGTGACCGCTGCTGTTTTTACGTTTCTGTGCTGTTAGTGTTTAGGCCAAATTTTCCTCTTACTCGTTTATTCAACCCACACATATTATACACCCTTTTTCCCGCCATTAAATGGACTTTCTAGAAACACCATTATTTCCATCATATCGAATAATTTACTATAAAAAAAATATGAAATATGAGGAAAGAAATGGTAAAAACACACTTTTTTGTAATTTAATCCCCAAAATCTACAACCACCCAAAATGACCCCAGCTAAATAGGTTTAAAATTTTGTCCCGAGACTAGAAATACCCAATTTTTACATGCGTTTGCTTTTTAACCCCTTCACTGCTGAGACAGTTCACCTATGTGCGCTGAGCTCATTCTGACCATTTTGTGCTATTTATTTTTAGATGACAGCCTAGGTCCTATTTAATTAAACTCCCCCCAGACAAAAAAAACTTTTTAAAAAAAAACATTTTTTTATTTTATTTAATTTTTTTTTTTTTTTTTTTTATTTAATTATTATTTTTTTTTTTTTTAAACCAAACCTGGTCATGTTTGGTATCCTTTGAAAGGCCATAATCAGGCCTTTCAAATGATGGCAAATATGACCATCTAGCTGCCATGGATCGGGAGATAAAGGGATCCTTAGGATCCCCTTATCTCTACATGGCAGCTAGAGGGTTAACTGGCCCACTGACCTCCTCACACATATGGTGAGGTTGTCAGTGGGTGGGGGGGACCTGGAGGCTTGGCTGACATCCAAGATGTCAGCCCCCCTCCAGGTTTGAATCGCGTTTTGGCGCCAATTGGCGCCGCAACGTGATCCGGCGGCGAAATGCTTAATGCCATACACCGCTGGAAAGGGGAGGCTCTCCCCTCTCCAGCGGTGCAAACGGCATCTCCCTAGCTTCAATGGTTGGGGAGATAGAGGTCTCCGAAGGTGCCCCCCCTCCCCTCCATTGAAAAGCATGGGGACGCCTGCTGATGACGTCACCACGCAGCGTGGCGACATCATCAGCCTCGCCTGCCCATGTAAATCACATGGGCAGGCTTCCTCCCTGCCAGATCGCCGTGGGATCCGGCGAGGGAGGTGAGTATCGGGCGGGAGGGGGATTAGGCGCCGCTGACGTACCCTGTACGTCCGCGGGTCTAAGGGAGACCCGAGTACAGGACGTACAGGGTACGTCAGAGGTCCTTAAGGGGTTAACATCACTAAAGAAAGAGAATAAAGAGAGAGAAAGAAAGAAAAAAAAGGGGAGAAAGAGGCTCAGCCCAAGCCAGATAACAAAAATAACCCACATCTAAATATATAATATATATACATCCGTATACACATCTATAATATTATTAGACATATATATAAATAATCATGAGAAGAAAAAAACCTCCACAAAGAGTGAAGGCAGACAATCAACCCACCCCACAAAAGTTTGCAATTGGGGATGAACACTCCTAGGTAGGATTGAACCTGGTAGAAAGACGAAAAACACAAAAATTGAGAGAAAAAACACTCTCAAAAGCAAATAGGAGTGCTAATAAAACATAACTTTTAATAATTATAAGATTAAATTACACTAATAGCCCGACAATAAATAAAAAAACATATACACAGACGTGATTGAGAGCTGAGAGGAATGACATAAAATTATTGTATAGCCAGTTGGCAGCCCAGGAATGTGGATTGGCAGAGAAAAAAGGCAGAAAAAAACGGCTTCAAAATTGTAAAGCCAAACGAACACTGCCAGAAGGATACAAATCCATATAAATTGGGTCATCAAAATTGTAAGATGCACGAGGTGTAAATTGCCAACTATATATTGGATTGTTGGAACCTGCAAATTGAGATGAACAGGGAACGATAAATGCCAAAATTAGGAACTGTAATATACAACGTTCATTTAGCTTGGCTACCCTGTATTATAATAAACAGGCGGATATATAATGGTACCGCAATGCCAATGAATGGCAAACACCACAATGTTTTAGAAAAAAGCTGACCATCTGCAGACGTAAAAACGCCAGGTGCACCACATAGCCCAAAGGGCAAAAGATTCGTCAATTTGCCCCAAAGGGCTGAGGAAATCAGTCAATCGCCTCTCAGCAAAGTCAATAAATCACATGACAGTTTAAAAGAAAAAGACTCGACACGTGTTTCGCCGGTACTCAGACCGGCTTCATCGGGAGTCAGATGAATTGTAATATCGGTGCTAAGTGTGCTGCAGCTGGTTATATACACATTAGAAAGGAAGGTCACATGAACAAACCGGCCAATCATATACTGATTGGAAAATAGGAGACCGGGTAGTGAAAAAGACGCTGTACCGATAGTACATTGAATGGTAAGAGATCCGTTTATTGGTCAGGAGAGAAAACACATGATAGGAGTAGAACCAATAGCTACAAAGGACAACAAAGAATTATCAGAGGAATGCCTGTTCGACTAACACCCCTTTGGATTGTGTACCTGAATGGAAACTTAATGAGTATAAGCCCAAAAGAAAGTAAAAGAAAGCATAACCCCAGATGATCCAACTTGTGCATCCAATCTATCCAGCAAACATTCATACCGGCATAATTTTAGATGGAAGACGCCTTACCTAGGTGATGGAAAAAATGATTACTGACCACACAACCTTAGGACTCCAGGCATTGCCAGCATGATATTGAGTTTAGATGAATGCCCCCAAATGATAGCCTCCAAACAATGCTCGTGATAAATAGATATAGAAATTATCAAGTATGATCAAAGAAAACTTATCAAGTATGATTAAAGAAAAAGAGGAAAAAACCTTCATTCAGACCCAATGGAACCAAAACGTGCACATCTAATATATCCAGCGACATACACACCGGCATAGTTTTAGATTGAAATCACCTTTCCTAGGTGATGGTAAGAATGATTCTAGATCACAAAAAAACCTTAGGACTCTAGGTATTACCAGCGTGATATTGAGTATAGATGTATGCCCCCAAATGATAACCTCAAACAATGCTCATGATAAATAAATATACATATTATCAAGTGTGATTAAATAAATGGGGAAAAGGAGAAACCCTCATTCAGACCCGATGGAGCCAACGTACGCATCTGGTATATCCAGCGACATTCACACCGGCGTAGTTTTAGATCGAAATCGCCTTTCCTAGGTGATGGCAAAACTGATTCAAGACCACAAAACCTTAGAACTTTGGCATTGCCAGCATGGTATTGAATTAAATGTCGTGATACTGGGGTCTCCTGAACCCTTTTAGTGGAATGCACGTGTTCCATGATTCGTCTTTTAAATGGACGTAAAGTCTTTCCCACATATTTTTTTCCACATAAGCATGTAATAAGGTACACAATACCAGTAGAGTTACAATTAAAAAAAGAACAGATTTCAAAATTGGATCCATTGGATGAATCGGTAACACTTTTTGAGGATTTCAAAATATAGGGACATGCCACACAACGACCACATTTATAAGTACCACGTAGGTCCCTAGAGAGCCATGTATTGGTCTTATTAGAGGGAGCTATGGCGAAATGACTGTGAACCAGTCTATCTCTCAGATTACAGCTTCGCCTAGCAGTAATGGATGCTCTATTAGTCAATACATCTGTCAATTGAGAATCCAAGGTCAAAAGTGGCCAATAGCGGTCCATGATTCCTTTGATATAATCCCAACCTGCATCAAAGGTCCCTATACATCTTATCAGCTTAGAGTCAGGTTTGGAATGATCTTCCAGCAGATCATTACGAGACATCAGTAGAGCACGTTGGTACGCTCTTTTGAGGCAACGATTAGGATATCCTTTCTCTCTGAAATCACATCTAAGAGCCTGTGACTTAACGATAAAATCCTCATCAGTGGAGCAGATTCTGCGTAAGCGCAGGTACTGCCCCAAAGGAATCCCCCTTTTCAGTGGTTCTGGATGGAAGCTGTTCCAGTGTAACAGGTTATTGGAAGCAGTCTTCTTCCGAAATAAAGAGGTAGATATTTCACCAGTAGGATTTTTTTTGATTTTAACATCCAAAAAATCGATTTCTTCATTTTGAACTTGGGAGGTGAGTTTAAGATTTAAGGGATTATCATTAAGTTTAAACACAAAATCACTGAACTCAGCTTCCGTACCCTTCCAAGTAACGAAAATATCATCGATGTAACGGGACCACATATCGATCTTTGAATGGTCTACAGTCGACATAGCCCCAAAAACATATTGTTCTTCCCATATTCCAAGAAATAGGTTAGCATACGAGGGAGCACAGGAAGAACCCATGGCCGTTCCCCTGATCTGGTGATAATATTGACCATCAAATGTAAAGAAGTTGTGAGTCAAAATAAACTCGAGTGCAGACATCACAAATTCAATAGTTGAGTCTGCCAGGGTTTCATCCCTTTCAAGTATTGTTTTAACATGCAAAAGGCCCAAGTCATGCGGGATGCTTGAATATAAAGATTCAACATCAAGGCAGCATAGTAATACATCCTGTGTGATATTTTTGTCTTTGAGAGTATGTAACACCTGTTTCGTATCTCTAATATATGATGGTAAGGCTACAACATATTTGCGTAAGATTTTATCAATGAAAATACTCATATTCTGAGTGACATTATCATTGCCGGAGACGATTGGACGTCCCGGTGGATCATTCAGTTGTTTGTGAATTTTTGGGATACAGTAAAAAGTAGAAATTGTAGGTTTACATGGAATCAGAAAATCGCGTTCAGTTTTTGAGATAATGGATTTATCAAATGCAGAATTGACCAGTGATCGTAATTGTGCTAGATATATAAGAGTGGGATCACCACACAATTTTTTATAGGTGGACCCATCTTTTAAGATATTCATTACCATTTTTTTGTAATTCATTGTGGTCATCAAGACAATATTGCCCCCTTTGTCAGATTGTTTAATCATTAAATCCTTATCTTTCTCCAAGTCACCAAGTGCATTTCGCTCAGCAATGGTGAGATTGTCATTGTGTGAAAATAAGACCTCCCGTGTATCTAAATTATCAATATCAGTACAAACAAGTCTGCAAAAAAGGTCAACATTTCCAAAATCCCTTAAATTAGGGGTGAAACGACTTTTAGGTCTTAATTTGGTCAGTCCTATTTTTTCATTCATTGATTCATCCATCAAATCCATTAGATCCTGTAATACTGGTAAATCTGTATATTCCAGACCCATATTTTTGGCTTTAACTTCATCTTTAGTTCTATAGAATTTATGTAAAGCTAGCTTACGACCAAATAGGTGAATATCCTTAGTCCACTCAAATTTGTTAACAGGTGGTCGTGGAACATAGGATAGACCTTTACTTAGGACACTGATATGATTTGTATTTAGATGGAAAGCGGATAAATTAACAATCCTTAAAGTTTGCCCAGCTGAAGTCTGCGTATCGATAACATTACAATCATTAACGATGGAATTCGCACATGATACCTTGGGGACCAAGGATTTATCAAAAGAGGGTTGCCCTTCACCATCCGGGTAATACAAAGTGCTAACAGGTGTAACATTCCCAGTAGAGACAGATAATTGAGAATTAAAGGAAATTGGATCAATATTAGCAGTATGACGAGGAGGATGGAAAAAGTTAGAAATAGGCGAATAGATATTATGGTCAGAAGGGATTACTATCTGGCAATCTGAAGATCCAGTTATCGGTACCTTCTGCCCTTGTGCCCTCGATATGCCCATTTCCCTCGATCTCGTAATTTCTCTGGGAGAACATCTTTGTCCAAAAAAGACACTCCCTTTTTGAGAATACTTCTCGGTTGATTACTCTGATCGCTATTACCTTCAACATCGGTATCAGATGATTCACCATCAGCAGATGATACATAGTGATTGACATTGCGTCTATCTTTACCAAATTTATAGATACAATCAGTTCTATAGTCCTCAGAGTCTCTGATAAACTTCCTTTGTTTTCTATCTCTTATATCTTTCTCATATCTATCCATTTGGCCCTTCAATTTAATTTCGATATTAGCATACGTTGTCTCCTCAGTGTCATTTTTAAGCATTTCAACAGTTTCTCTTAATTCACAGTCAACTTTTTTTAGTTCAATATTTTCATATTTGCATACAATCTCCATAAATTTACGAGAACACACTTCTGCTGCTTCCTGCCATTCCTGGCGAAAGCCCTCAGTGGTTATATGTGATGCAGGGTTAACATAGACTCGAAGGCCACGGGGGATCATATTTTTCTTTAAATAATTACTCAAAGACGACACCTCCCAATTAGATCTAATTTGTCTCTTTAGTAGTTTAGAGATCTTTTGACTTGTGACAGAGATATCAGAGTTGCTAGAGACACTCATATTCGGATCATTAGAAAATACATTATCAGCATCTTGACACCAAAAGTTACCACTACCTGCCTGATTTAAAAAACCAGCCATCTTGCAACAATTTAAAGAATTAGAGTGATTGCCAATAGAGTACTGAAACTCAAACAGAAATATTCATGAGAAGAAAAAAACCTCCACAAAGAGTGAAGGCAGACAATCAACCCACCCCACAAAAGTTTGCAATTGGGGATGAACACTCCTAGGTAGGATTGAACCTGGTAGAAAGACGAAAAACACAAAAATTGAGAGAAAAAACTCTCAAAAGCAAATAGGAGTGCTAATAAAACATAACTTTTAATAATTATAAGATTAAATTACACTAATAGCCGACAATAAATTAAAAAACATATACACAGACGTGATTGAGAGCTGAGAGGAATGACATAAAATTATTGTATAGCCAGTTGGCAGCCCAGGAATGTGGATTGGCAGAGAAAAAAGGCAGAAAAAAACGGCTTCAAAATTGTAAAGCCAAACGAACACTGCCAGAAGGATACAAATCCATATAAATTGGGTCATCAAAATTGTAAGATGCACGAGGTGTAAATTGCCAACTATATATTGGATTGTTGGAACCTGCAAATTGAGATGAACAGGGATTTTGTGTTTAGACTTAATGATAATCCCTTAAATCTTAAACTCACCTCCCAAGTTCAAAATGAAGAAATCGATTTTTTGGATGTTAAAATCAAAAAAAATCCTACTGGTGAAATATCTACCTCTTTATTTCGGAAGAAGACTGCTTCCAATAACCTGTTACACTGGAACAGCTTCCATCCAGAACCACTGAAAAGGGGGATTCCTTTGGGGCAGTACCTGCGCTTACGCAGAATCTGCTCCACTGATGAGGATTTTATCGTTAAGTCACAGGCTCTTAGATGTGATTTCAGAGAGAAAGGATATCCTAATCGTTGCCTCAAAAGAGCGTACCAACGTGCTCTACTGATGTCTCGTAATGATCTGCTGGAAGATCATTCCAAACCTGACTCTAAGCTGATAAGATGTATAGGGACCTTTGATGCAGGTTGGGATTATATCAAAGGAATCATGGACCGCTATTGGCCACTTTTGACCTTGGATTCTCAATGACAGATGTATTGACTAATAGAGCATCCATTACTGCTAGGCGAAGCTGTAATCTGAGAGATAGACTGGTTCACAGTCATTTCGCCATAGCTCCCTCTAATAAGACCAATACATGGCTCTCTAGGGACCTACGTGGTACTTATAAATGTGGTCGTTGTGTGGCATGTCCCTATATTTTGAAATCCTCAAAAAGTGTTACCGATTCATCCAATGGATCCAATTTTGAAATCTGTTCTTTTTTTAATTGTAACTCTACTGGTATTGTGTACCTTATTACATGCTTATGTGGAAAAAAATATGTGGGAAAGACTTTACGTCCATTTAAAAGACGAATCATGGAACACGTGCATTCTACTAAAAGGGTTCAGGAGACCCCAGTATCACGACATCTAATTCAATACCATGCTGGCAATGCCAAAGTTCTAAGGTTTTGTGGTCTTGAATCAGTTTTGCCATCACCTAGGAAAGGCGATTTCGATCTAAAACTACGCCGGTGTGAATGTCGCTGGATATACCAGATGCGTACGTTGGCTCCATTGGGTCTGAATGAGGGTTTCTCCTTTTCCCCATTTATTTAATCACACCTGATAATATGCATATTTATTTATCATGAGCATTTTTTGAGGTTACCATTTGGGGGCATACATCTATACTCAATATCACGCTGGTAATACCTAGAGTCCTAAGGTCTTTGTGATCTAGAATCATTCTTACCATCACCTAGGAAAGGTGATTTCAATCTAAAACTATGCCGGTGTGTATGTCGCTGGATATATTAGATGTGCACTTTTTGGTTCCATTGGGTCTGAATGAAGGTTTTTTCCTCTTTTTCTTTAATCATACTTGATAAGTTTTCTTCGATCATACTTGTTAATTTTTATATCTATTTATCACGAGCATTGTTTGGAGGCTATCATTTGGGGGCATTCATCTAAACTCAATATCATGCTGGCAATGCCTGGAGTCCTAAGGTTGTGTGGTCTGTAATCAATTTTTCCCATCACCTAGGTAAGGCGTTTTCCATCTAAAATTATGCCGGTATGAATGTTTGCTGGATAGATTAGATGCACAAGTTGGGTCCACTATTATCTGGTTATCCCTTCTTTTACTTTATTTTGGGTTTATACTCATTAAGTTTCCATTCAGGTACACAATCCAAAGGGGTGTTAGTCGAACAGGCATTCCTCTGATAATTCTTTGTTGTCCTTTGCAGCTATTGGTTCTACTCCTATCATGTGTTTTCTCTCCTGACCAATAAACGGATCTCTTACCATTCAATGTACTATCGTACAGCGTCTTTTTCACTACCCGGTCTCCTATTTTCCAATTAGTTATGATTGGCCGGTTTGTTCATGTGACCTTCCTTTCTAATGTGTATATAACCAGCTGCAACACACTTAGCACCGATATCACAATTCATCTGACTCCCGATGAAGCCGGTCTGAGCACCGGCGAAACACGTGTCGAGTCTTTTTCTTTTTAAACTGTCATGTGATTTATTGACTTTGCTGAGAGGCGATTGACTGATTTCCTCAGCCCTTTGGGGCAAATTGACGAATCTTTTGCCCTTTGGGCTATGTGGTGCACCTGGCGTTTTTACGTCTGCAGATGGTCAGCTTTTCTAAAACATTGTGGTGTTTGCCATTCATTGGCATTGCGGTACCATTATATATCCGCCTGTTTATTATAATACAGGGTAGCCAAGCTAAATGAACGTTGTATATTACAGTTCCTAATTTTGGCATTTATCGTTCCCTGTTCATCTCAATTTGCAGGTTCCAACAATCCAATATATAGTTGGCAATTTACACCTCGTGCATCTTACAATTTTGATGACCCAATTTATATGGATTTGTATCCTTCTGGCAGTGTTCGTTTGGCTTTACAATTTTGAAGCCGTTTTTTTCTGCCTTTTTTCTCTGCCAATCCACATTCCTGGGCTGCCAACTGGCTATACAATAATTTTATGTCATTCCTCTCAGCTCTCAATCACGTCTGTGTATATGTTTTTTAATTTATTGTCGGGCTATTAGTGTAATTTAATCTTATAATTATTAAAAGTTATGTTTTATTAGCACTCCTATTTGCTTTTGAGAGTGTTTTTTCTCTCAATTTTTGTGTTTTTCGTCTTTCTACCAGGTTCAATCCTACCTAGGAGTGTTCATCCCCAATTGCAAACTTTTGTGGGGTGGGTTGATTGTCTGCCTTCACTCTTTGTGGAGGTTTTTTTCTTCTCATGAATATTTCTGTTTGAGTTTCAGTACTCTATTGGCAATCACTCTAATTCTTTAAATTGTTGCAAGATGGCTGGTTTTTTAAATCAGGCAGGTAGTGGTAACTTTTGGTGTCAAGATGCTGATAATGTATTTTCTAATGATCCGAATATGAGTGTCTCTAGCAACTCTGATATCTCTGTCACAAGTCAAAAGATCTCTAAACTACTAAAGAGACAAATTAGATCTAATTGGGAGGTGTCGTCTTTGAGTAATTATTTAAAGAAAAATATGATCCCCCGTGGCCTTCGAGTCTATGTTAACCCTGCATCACATATAACCACTGAGGGCTTTCGCCAGGAATGGCAGGAAGCAGCAGAAGTGTGTTCTCGTAAATTTATGGAGATTGTATGCAAATATGAAAATATTGAACTAAAAAAAGTTGACTGTGAATTAAGAGAAACTGTTGAAATGCTTAAAAATGACACTGAGGAGACAACGTATGCTAATATCGAAATTAAATTGAAGGGCCAAATGGATAGATATGAGAAAGATATAAGAGATAGAAAACAAAGGAAGTTTATCAGAGACTCTGAGGACTATAGAACTGATTGTATCTATAAATTTGGTAAAGATAGACGCAATGTCAATCACTATGTATCATCTGCTGATGGTGAATCATCTGATACCGATGTTGAAGGTAATAGCGATCAGAGTAATCAACCGAGAAGTATTCTCAAAAAGGGAGTGTCTTTTTTGGACAAAGATGTTCTCCAGAGAGAAATTACGAGATCGAGGGAAATGGGCATATCGAGGGCACAAGGGCAGAAGGTACCGATAACTGGATCTTCAGATTGCCAGATAGTAATCCCTTCTGACCATAATATCTATTCGCCTATTTCTAACTTTTTCCATCCTCCTCGTCATACTGCTAATATTGATCCAATTTCCTTTAATTCTCAATTATCTGTCTCTACTGGGAATGTTACACCTGTTAGCACTTTGTATTACCCGGATGGTGAAGGGCAACCCTCTTTTGATAAATCCTTGGTCCCCAAGGTATCATGTGCGAATTCCATCGTTAATGATTGTAATGTTATCGATACGCAGACTTCAGCTGGGCAAACTTTAAGGATTGTTAATTTATCCGCTTTCCATCTAAATACAAATCATATCAGTGTCCTAAGTAAAGGTCTATCCTATGTTCCACGACCACCTGTTAACAAATTTGAGTGGACTAAGGATATTCACCTATTTGGTCGTAAGCTAGCTTTACATAAATTCTATAGAACTAAAGATGAAGTTAAAGCCAAAAATATGGGTCTGGAATATACAGATTTACCAGTATTACAGGATCTAATGGATTTGATGGATGAATCAATGAATGAAAAAATAGGACTGACCAAATTAAGACCTAAAAGTCGTTTCACCCCTAATTTAAGGGATTTTGGAAATGTTGACCTTTTTTGCAGACTTGTTTGTACTGATATTGATAATTTAGATACACGGGAGGTCTTATTTTCACACAATGACAATCTCACCATTGCTGAGCGAAATGCACTTGGTGACTTGGAGAAAGATAAGGATTTAATGATTAAACAATCTGACAAAGGGGGCAATATTGTCTTGATGACCACAATGAATTACAAAAAAAATGGTAATGAATATCTTAAAAGATGGGTCCACCTATAAAAAATTGTGTGGTGATCCCACTCTTATATATCTAGCACAATTACGATCACTGGTCAATTCTGCATTTGATAAATCCATTATCTCAAAAACTGAACGCGATTTTCTGATTCCATGTAAACCTACAATTTCTACTTTTTACTGTATCCCAAAAATTCACAAACAACTGAATGATCCACCGGGACGTCCAATCGTCTCCGGCAATGATAATGTCACTCAGAATATGAGTATTTTCATTGATAAAATCTTACGCAAATATGTTGTAGCCTTACCATCATATATTAGAGATACGAAACAGGTGTTACATACTCTCAAAGACAAAAATATCACACAGGATGTATTACTATGCTGCCTTGATGTTGAATCTTTATATTCAAGCATCCCGCATGACTTGGGCCTTTTGCATGTTAAAACAATACTTGAAAGGGATGAAACCCTGGCAGACTCAACTATTGAATTTGTGATGTCTGCACTCGAGTTTATTTTGACTCACAACTTCTTTACATTTGATGGTCAATATTATCACCAGATCAGGGGAACGGCCATGGGTTCTTCCTGTGCTCCCTCGTATGCTAACCTATTTCTTGGAATATGGGAAGAACAATATGTTTTTGGGGCTATGTCGACTGTAGACCATTCAAAGATCGATATGTGGTCCCGTTACATCGATGATATTTTCGTTACTTGGAAGGGTACGGAAGCTGAGTTCAGTGATTTTGTGTTTAAACTTAATGATAATCCCTTAAATCTTAAACTCACCTCCCAAGTTCAAAATGAAGAAATCGATTTTTTGGATGTTAAAATCAAAAAAAATCCTACTGGTGAAATATCTACCTCTTTATTTCGGAAGAAGACTGCTTCCAATAACCTGTTACACTGGAACAGCTTCCATCCAGAACCACTGAAAAGGGGGATTCCTTTGGGGCAGTACCTGCGCTTACGCAGAATCTGCTCCACTGATGAGGATTTTATCGTTAAGTCACAGGCTCTTAGATGTGATTTCAGAGAGAAAGGATATCCTAATCGTTGCCTCAAAAGAGCGTACCAACGTGCTCTACTGATGTCTCGTAATGATCTGCTGGAAGATCATTCCAAACCTGACTCTAAGCTGATAAGATGTATAGGGACCTTTGATGCAGGTTGGGATTATATCAAAGGAATCATGGACCGCTATTGGCCACTTTTGACCTTGGATTCTCAATTGACAGATGTATTGACTAATAGAGCATCCATTACTGCTAGGCGAAGCTGTAATCTGAGAGATAGACTGGTTCACAGTCATTTCGCCATAGCTCCCTCTAATAAGACCAATACATGGCTCTCTAGGGACCTACGTGGTACTTATAAATGTGGTCGTTGTGTGGCATGTCCCTATATTTTGAAATCCTCAAAAAGTGTTACCGATTCATCCAATGGATCCAATTTTGAAATCTGTTCTTTTTTTAATTGTAACTCTACTGGTATTGTGTACCTTATTACATGCTTATGTGGAAAAAAATATGTGGGAAAGACTTTACGTCCATTTAAAAGACGAATCATGGAACACGTGCATTCTACTAAAAGGGTTCAGGAGACCCCAGTATCACGACATCTAATTCAATACCATGCTGGCAATGCCAAAGTTCTAAGGTTTTGTGGTCTTGAATCAGTTTTGCCATCACCTAGGAAAGGCGATTTCGATCTAAAACTACGCCGGTGTGAATGTCGCTGGATATACCAGATGCGTACGTTGGCTCCATTGGGTCTGAATGAGGGTTTCTCCTTTTCCCCATTTATTTAATCACACCTGATAATATGCATATTTATTTATCATGAGCATTGTTTGAGGTTACCATTTGGGGGCATACATCTATACTCAATATCACGCTGGTAATACCTAGAGTCCTAAGGTCTTTGTGATCTAGAATCATTCTTACCATCACCTAGGAAAGGTGATTTCAATCTAAAACTATGCCGGTGTGTATGTCGCTGGATATATTAGATGTGCACTTTTTGGTTCCATTGGGTCTGAATGAAGGTTTTTTCCTCTTTTTCTTTAATCATACTTGATAAGTTTTCTTCGATCATACTTGTTAATTTTTATATCTATTTATCACGAGCATTGTTTGGAGGCTATCATTTGGGGGCATTCATCTAAACTCAATATCATGCTGGCAATGCCTGGAGTCCTAAGGTTGTGTGGTCTGTAATCAATTTTTCCCATCACCTAGGTAAGGCGTTTTCCATCTAAAATTATGCCGGTATGAATGTTTGCTGGATAGATTAGATGCACAAGTTGGGTCCACTATTATCTGGGGTTATCCCTTCTTTTACTTTATTTTGGGTTTATACTCATTAAGTTTCCATTCAGGTACACAATCCAAAGGGGTGTTAGTCGAACAGGCATTCCTCTGATAATTCTTTGTTGTCCTTTGCAGCTATTGGTTCTACTCCTATCATGTGTTTTCTCTCCTGACCAATAAACGGATCTCTTACCATTCAATGTACTATCGGTACAGCGTCTTTTTCACTACCCGGTCTCCTATTTTCCAATTAGTATATGATTGGCCGGTTTGTTCATGTGACCTTCCTTTCTAATGTGTATATAACCAGCTGCAACACACTTAGCACCGATATCACAATTCATCTGACTCCCGATGAAGCCGGTCTGAGCACCGGCGAAACACGTGTCGAGTCTTTTTCTTTTAAACTGTCATGTGATTTATTGACTTTGCTGAGAGGCGATTGACTGATTTCCTCAGCCCTTTGGGGCAAATTGACGAATCTTTTGCCCTTTGGGCTATGTGGTGCACCTGGCGTTTTTACGTCTGCAGATGGTCAGCATTTTTCTAAAACATTGTGTGTTTGCCATTCATTGGCATTGCGGTACCATTATATATCCGCCTGTTTATTATAATACAGGGTAGCCAAGCTAAATGAACGTTGTATATTACAGTTCCTAATTTTGGCATTTATCGTTCCCTGTTCATCTCAATTTGCAGGTTCCAACAATCCAATATATAGTTGGCAATTTACACCTCGTGCATCTTACAATTTTGATGACCCAATTTATATGGATTTGTATCCTTCTGGCAGTGTTCGTTTGGCTTTACAATTTTGAAGCCGTTTTTTTCTGCCTTTTTTCTCTGCCAATCCACATTCCTGGGCTGCCAACTGGCTATACAATAATTTTATGTCATTCCTCTCAGCTCTCAATCACGTCTGTGTATATGTTTTTTAATTTATTGTCGGGCTATTAGTGTAATTTAATCTTATAATTATTAAAAGTTATGTTTTATTAGCACTCCTATTTGCTTTTGAGAGTGTTTTTTCTCTCAATTTTTGTGTTTTTTATATATATAAATAATACAACCCAAAACAGAAAAATAGGCAAAATAAAAAATATAAAATATAAACCCGCTATGTCCTTTTTACTGTATATACCCATAAAATATGTGCATGGATACAATCAAACAAATAATTAATAGTAAACAGAATTCAACAAGATTTCTTGTAAATGTTGCAGTTATTGTCTGTTATTGAGACACCTCACATCAATTTAGTGATACTGATCTTCAGAAAATCCAGGTACATGGATACTCATACATAGATACATATGTGAGACACATAGATACAGTCAGGTCCAGAAATATTGGGACAATGACACAATTCTAACATCTTTGGCTCTATACACCACCACAATGGAGTTGGAATGAAACAAACACAATGTGCTTTAACTGCAGACTGTCAGCTTTAATTTGAGGGTATGTACATCCAACTCAGGTGAACGGTGTAGGACTTACAGCAGTTTGCAGATGTGCCTCCCACTTTTTAAGTGACCAAAAGTAATGGGACAATTGGCTTCTCAGCTGTTCCATGGCCAGGTGTGTGATATTCCCTCATTACCCCAATTACAATGTGCAGATAAAAGGCCCAGAGTTCATTTCAAATGTGCTATTTGCATTTGCTGTCAACTCTCAAGATGAGAACCAAAGAGCTTTCACTATTAGTGAAGCAAGCCATCATTAGGCTGAAGAAACAAAACAAACCAATCAGAGAGATAGCAAGAACATTAGGCATGGCCAAAACAACTGTTTGGAACATTCTTAAAATAAGGAACGCACCGGTGAGCTCAGCAACACCAAAAGACCCAGGAGACCACGGAAAACAACTGTGGTGGATGACCGAAGAATTCTTTCCCTGGTGAAGAAAACACCCTTCTCAACAGTTGGCCATATCAAGAACACTCTCCAGGAGGTAGGTGTATGTGTGTCTGAAGTCAACAATCAAGAGAAGACTTCACCAGAGTGAATACAGAGGGTTCACCACAAGATGTAAACCATTGGTGAGCCTCAAAAACAGGAAGGCCAGATTAGAGTTTGCCAAACAACACCTAACAAAGCCTTCTCAGTTCTGGAACAAGATCCTATGGACAGATGAGACCAAGATCAACTTGTACCAGAGTGATGGAAGAGAAGAGTATGGAGAAGGAAAGGAACTGCTCATGATCCTAAGCATACCACCTCATCAGTGAAGCATGGTGGTGGTAGTGTCATGGCGCGGGCATGTATGGCTGCCAATGGAACTGGTTCTCTTGTATTTATTGATGATGTGACTGCTGACAAAAGCAGCAGGATGAATTCTGAAGTGTTTCGGGAAATATTATCTGCTCACATTCAGCCAAATGCTGCAGAACTCATTGGACAGCGCTTCACAGTGCAGATGGACAATGACTCAAAGCATACACACTTCTAAGTGAAGCCTTCAAAGTGAGCACTTAGAGATCGTCGGGTGAGTGATTTGGATTTTTGTTTCAAACAGATATTTTCTATTCATTTTAAGGTTTTAAGTTAGGTCTGGTGTGTAAATTGGGTTAGGCTGGTGACTCATTCCTCTTACTGATTAGCATACAATTGGAATCAATTGGGTGCTATTTGCTAAGGTGGTTAAACTTGTCCACGCCTTGCTGGGGGAGGTGTTCTTAGGTGACTATATAAAGCTTGGGGAATATTAGCTTGGTCTAATTGATCTTGGGAAGCCTTCTAAGTGAAGCCTTCAAAGTGAGCACTTAGAGATCTTCTGGAGATACTCTGGAGGTAGACAAAAGGATAAACAAGACCATACGGCGCATAAAACAGTGAGCAGTTGGTTAAATGAACAACTGGTTAATAGAAGTAAAATGTGAAAGGTGTTCTTTAAGGTATAAAAAGTGTCCTTTAAAATGCAAGAAATGTCCTTTAAAATACCAAACAGATGAGGTAAAAGAGTACAAAAAAATCTTTTTTTAAAAAAATATATTATTAAGTCAATTTGTGCAAAAAAAGTGCAATGGTTTAATACTCAAAGAGTGTTGTTGATTGAAGTCAAGTGCAACAATCTTCTCTGTGGTGTAGATATCAAATCTTCTCTTTAAAGGTGTCCCTCAGAGAAAAATAAAGGCAATAATAGTGCAGATGGTCATACTGGGATGAAGTAATTTAATAAAATGAATATATCACTCACATTTATTAGAGCCTAAGGGAAATCCAGGCTCAAGGAAAATAGCTTGCGGCCAAATATAGGGTGGCACGTCCCTCCTTTCATCTATGGTGGTTACTAGATAAAGCAGAGAAGATCGGGAGACGGCACTCCCATAGCGTAACTCTGTGCAATACAAGTGGAGGATTAAATTACAATTAGTCACACTCACCAGTTATAGAGCCTCTCAATTCCAGGCTCAAGGAGTATCGCCTTGGGTCCTCTTAAGGTGGGAGCCCAAACCTCTTTGGTGTAGCAGCAGTTGATCCAGATGTCCAAAAAAAGTGGAGAGATAAGGAAAAGTGGCGAATGCAAAAAATATATAGGTAATGAATTTATTAGAATTAATAAAATCCTGGACAAATTGTACCGAGACGCGTTTCGGCTAAAAGCCTTCCTCAGTCGGTATATTTAGTGTCCATAAAGTGCAAACAAAGTAAAAGTGAAAATGAAAGTGTCCTCTTATATAGTATCATTTCCTGCCACATTCGAGTTGTTAACTCCCTATTTCCTGTTGGCCAATTTCCGTTCGTTCGGATTTACCCAGAAATGCTTTGCGGTCGTTTCGAAATAAAAACGAAAATGAATACAATACATTAGGCGATCGCGGAAAATCCGAATCTTTTGGACGATCGCAGCAATTACGAATCTTTAGAACAATAATCTTATGGGAAGAATTAGGACAACACTTAAACCCAAATCGTAGCCTATATAAAATACAGAGATTCGGAAAAACGGACAACATTTCGCATCGGAAATAAACAAAAAAGTCGACCAATAGAATTCTGCGTATATTCGTAAAAGTTGTTATCATGATCGAAATGCACACATAGCCCTAGCATATTAAAATCGGATGAAATGCAGGTCAAGTGTATATATACGATACGAAAAAGAAAAAAAGGAAGAAAGAAAATTTCTTTCTTTGGTTTCACCATGTATAAACTGGACAAGCCCTTTTTACCCAGAAGTGCTTTGCGAAAATTTTCTTAGTTTCGTTTTCGTTCGTATCCATAGTCTGGGGTTTTACCCAGAGAGACCTTGCGAATACTTTCTAGTCTCGTTTTCGTTCGTATAATGAACTTGACTTTTTACCCAAAGTTTGCTCGATTTTTTAGGGCATAATAGTTAATGACAATTCATCCTTCGTATATAAGAAACGAAAAGGACGGGAAAAAGAACGAAAAGAAATATATAAATTTTCTTTTCGTATATGAGAATAAAAAATGGAAAATGTGTATATGCTAGAAAGCAAGGGTGTATTGTTAGATAGGTATATTCAGACAAAAATAGGGTAGGGGAGTTTTATCTAATTATGTCTTATCATGATCATTCTGTATCCATATTTACTATTCTAATATGAAGTAGATTGGGAGGTTGATCATGGGGAAGTTATTAAAATCGCATAAAATTGGCTCGAATTATAGAATATATACATGATAGTAAAAATTATTATTAATGGAAACTTAAAAATGGAGAGCTGAGTATCATAAAAATTGATATTAAAAATGGGGATATAAATATATATATGGTAAATATAATAAGATGGCAGCAGGGGTGTAAAAAACATCATCTGTATAAAAAGGAGGGGGAGGGGGTGGGAAATAGGAGAAAGTATTATATCGTTTAAAAGGAATAGAAATAGTTAGCTGTTAAGAAAGTGGCACAATTCAAAATCTGCGTTCAATCCATGCGGCTGGAGTGTATTCATTAAAAAAATCCACCTCATTTCCTCTTTGCCTAGTCGTGTTTCTAGGCTTCCTCCTCTCCAAAGGGGTTCTAGTTTTTGGACTGCCATAAATAAGAGGCCTTCTGGGTTTTGCCCATGTTTTAGTTTAAAATGTAATGATACGCTATGCTTATCAAAACCTTTTTTAATATTCCTTATATGCTCCTGTATACGTATGTTGAGTGGCCGTGTAGTACGTCCCACATATCTGAGTCCACAAGGACAGGTTAGGACGTATATAACATTTTTTGAAAAGCATGTCATCATTCCTTTGATTTTAATTTTTTTGCCATTTCTTTCAATTTCCGAACTTATTTGTTTTTTGCCTTTGGTATTTCTACAGTTTAAACAGTTCCCACATTGGTGGAAACCTTCTCTTATTCCAAAATGATTAGGTACTTTCTTGTTTCTCACCTTATGTGAGAGTTCCATCTTTAGATTTTTCACCCCTCTGCATATGATGCGTGGTATCGTTGGAAGGATGCCATTCAATATAGGGTCTCTTTGCAGTATTGGCCAATGCTTCTTAATACTCTTCCTTATTTCTTTATTAAGAGGATTGTAGGAAAATATAAATGGCACTCCTTCCATATATTTCTGCGTGGAATTCTCTTTCTTTTTCTTCAATAGTTCTAGTCTTTCCATTTTTCTAACTTCTGTTCTTGTGTCCTCCAAGGTCTGTGGGTTGTATCCTTTCTCTACGAAATCCAAATGTAATTTCGCGGACTGGGTGTCAAAGTCCGAAATGTTAGTGCAGTTTCTTTTCATTCGTAAAAACTGTCCTTTCGGGACAGCATTTAGCCACTGAGGTAAGTGGCAACTCCTGCGTTCTATAAAACTATTGCAATCCACGTCTTTAAAGTGCGTCTTAGTCTTGATTTTGTTATCCTCGACAAAGATTTTTAAATCTAGGAAGATAACTTCACTAGTGCTCCAATTTGAGGTTAAAATAATGCCTCTATCATTGGTAGCTAAAAGGTTAAAAAAAGACTGTAAAACTTCAGCTCCCCCTCTCCATATAAAAAATATATCGTCAATATAACGGCGATATAAAACCAGGTTTGTTTTCCAATCAGATAAAAATGAATTTTCCCAATGTGCCATAAAAAGATTTGCAAAACTAGGGGCAAATCTTGTTCCCATTGCTGTACCAGACACTTGTAAGTAGAACTCCTCTGAAAACCAGAAATAATTATGTTCAAGTATAAGTTGTATGCCTTTAAGGATAAAATCGATCTGTTCTGGCTGCAATTTTTGGTCTTTCTCTAAAAAGAACTTAGCTGCCTCTATCCCTTTATTATGCGGGATGATTGTATATAAAGACTGGACATCGCTGGTGACTAATATGTCGCCATCTTTCCAGTCTACGTCCGTCAAAACGTTAATCATCTCTATAGTATCTCTCAGGTAAGTCTCAGTGGTCGTGACATATGGCTGTAGTTGTCTATCAAGATATTCTGAAAGTCGACTGGAAATTGACCCTATGCCTGAGATAATTGGCCTACCTGGTGGTTTTTCTAGGTTCTTATGGATTTTTGGTAAGAAATAAAAAATAGGGATTTTCGGATGATCGATTTTTAAATACTTGAGTTCATTATTGTTCAGGATGCCAAGTAAGTGGCCCTGATCTAGGTATTCATGAAATAAGTGCTTAAAATTCATTGAAGGGTCATTCTTTAAATGTCTGTACGTTGTTTCATCTCCTAGTATTCGCATGGCTTCATCTTTATAATATTCGGCCGTCATAATTACTACTCCTCCACCCTTATCTGCGGGCTTGATTACGATATCGTCATCCTGTGTTAATTCACGTAGTGCTTTTCGTTCTTGCTGTGTCAAATTATCCTTACTTTTCTTATGTTCCATCTTTTCCAAATCTGATAAAATCATTTGTTCAAAAGTAGTGATCTCCGAGGAGATCATAGATTTTGGAAAAAAGGTGGACTTTTCTTTTAGGTTAGTGTGCGTATATAAATGCATTGTCTCATTTCTTTCAATCGGGTTTTTCGAAAAGTATTTTTTCAGGCATAAATTTTTCTTGAATTTTTGTATGTCAATATACATATTAAATTTATCTAATTTGTTTGTAGGAGCAAACTTCATGCCCTTTTGGAGAATTTGATGTTGGTGGGCAGAGAGGACTTTATTGGTTAGGTTGTATATTCCTCCGTTCGACCGTACTTTCTCCTTCCGTTTAATTCTCCGTCTTCCAGCTCTGCATCCTCTTCTTCCAAGAAGTCTTCCACACCTGGTGACCATCCTCTTTTTAGAGAGAGGTTCTTCCTTTTCAGTCGATAATTGGACGACTGAAAAACCTCTTCTTTATTACTATCCTGAGCTAGAGGTTGGAACCGATTGTAAGTATAGGTATCCTGATTATTAGGATGATATACAGGATCTCTCCTTTTTGTATACCTATTGTCGTTATTCTGAGGCCTCCTATAGGCCTAATTATTAAATTACTTCATCCCAGTATGACCATCTGCACTATTATTGCCTTTATTTTTCTCTGAGGGACACCTTTAAAGAGAAGATTTGATATCTACACCACAGAGAAGATTGTTGCACTTGACTTCAATCAACAACACTCTTTGAGTATTAAACCATTGCACTTTTTTTGCACAAATTGACTTAATAATATATTTTTTTAAAAAAAGATTTTTTTGTACTCTTTTACCTCATCTGTTTGGTATTTTAAAGGACATTTCTTGCATTTTAAAGGACACTTTTTATACCTTAAAGAACACCTTTCACATTTTACTTCTATTAACCAGTTGTTCATTTAACCAACTGCTCACTGTTTTATGCGCCGTATGGTCTTGTTTATCCTTTTGTCTTAATCTTGGCACGTATTTTGGTTGTTTTTTATGTGCTTTTTACCATACTTAGGCAGCAATTAATTATTTATTCACATAGCACTTTAATTAACTTAAATTAATAAGCGCCCACACTGTATAGTGTATACTCGTATACACACTTTTTAATCTACTCTGGAGGTAGTCTGAGGTTAGACAGGAGGTAGAAAACCTACAAAAAGGTATGATTTGTTGGTTTAAATCCATTCTTTTATAATGGCAGACTTGGTCCAGTGTAAGAGCTGTCATGCATTTGTTTTTAGATCCAATTTTTGGAGGTTTGGAGTGTGCCTGATATGTAGGCAGCTCTCTTTATTGCAGCAGGAAATTGCCTGTTTGAAGTCTGAGATTTGTAAATTATCTGTTAGACAAACTCAGGCTATGGCTATGACTGTTACAAAGCCACTGCCACAGAGGCCTCCTAGGAGCAGCAGATGGACTACTGTAGGATCTGGTAGACGTAGAGTTGTGGATAGAAGGCATGTCCCACAGTCTGTGGCTCTTCTTAAATCTTTTGAGGCACTTTCAGAGTGTAGTGGTGAGACGGAAGTAGGCTCAGACACCATAGCTGAGGAACCACCATCCCCTATGCCTAAGGTATGCAGGACTGCAACCAAGAACCAAAAGGAAAAGGTGGGACATGATAGAAGGCAATTGTTGCTGGGTGATTCTATCATAAGAGGTGTTGAGCTGGAGAGTAGTGGTTTGGTGAGATGTCTTCCTGGGGCTACTGCTTGTAGAGACAAGAGATGTATTCTCAATATTGTCAAACAAGCAAAGCAGCAAGGGGAAGTGGATGTTCTAGTCCATCTAGGGACAAATGACTTGGCTAGCAATGAGGTTTCTGAGATTAAGGAAGATTTTTGTGTTCTTGGAGGTGAAATACAGCAGATTGCGTCCACTGTGTCATTCTTTGAAGTTTTGCCTGTGCATAACATTCAGGATAGGCAGATGCACAATAGGGAATTTAATTTGTGGCTTCGGGAATGGTGTCGGGAGCAAGGATTTGGCTTTGTGTCCCATGATAGCTCTAATTGGAGCAGAAAGGAACTGTATAAAAAAGATGGTTTGCATCTTACTCATAGGGGAACATATGTTCTCAGTGAGAAGTTCAAAGGTTTCACAAAGAAATATTTTAACCAGGAGGGGGGACAAAAGGGTAAAAAATAATCTGCCTGATTGTCCCCCAAAACTAAATCGGAGGGTGCAAGCAACAAGCGGGGAAAAAAATGACAAGCTCAGAGTCGTGTCTATAAATGCTCGCAGTTTAGTCAATAAAATCAATGAACTGGAGGCAATGATGGCAGCTGAAAAAGTAGATTTAGTGGCGGTTACTGAGACATGGTTCAGTGAGAAAAATAACTGGGACATAACAATACCGGGGTACTCTTTATATAGAAAAGACAGAGAAGGTAGATAAGGAGGAGGAGTGGCCCTGTATGTGAAAAACAACATAAAAACGAACCAAATAAAAGTGAGCGAGGTGAACATAGAGTCAGTTTGGGTTACGCTAACATTTGGCAATCATACAGTAGCTCGTGTAGGTGTGATCTATAGACCCCCTGGACAAGTAGAAGAGCTAGATAATCTGCTGTTTGAGGAAATAGCCAAAATGGCAATGAAGGGGGAAGTTATTATCATGGGGGACTTTAATCTTTCTGATGTGAACTGGAAAACCAAAACAGCTGGGCGTACCAGGAGTGCAAATATTCTAAACTCCCTACTGGGATTATCTCTAACACAAGTAGTTGAGGAGCCGACCCGTAAAGAGGCCATATTGGATTTAATACTCACAAATGGAGGTTTGGTATCGGACGTTGTTGTAGGTGAAAATTTGGGATCTAGTGATCACCAGTCAGTATGGTTTAATATAAGAACAGGGATGGAGCCGCACCACACAAAAACAAAAGTTTTAGACTTTAAAAAAACAGATTTTTCTAAAATGAGATTTTGTGTGAAGGAGTCATTATCAGACTGGAGGAGTTTAAAGGGAGTCCAGGAGAAATGGGATTATTTAAAGGAAGCATTATTGAAGGCCACAGGAAATTGCATTCGGCTTGTTAGCAAAAACAAAAAAGGGAAGAAACCACTGTGGTACTCTGCAGAAGTGGCCAAAATAGTGAAGAACAAAAAGATAGCATTCAATAATTATAAAAAAACTCAGAGTGAAGAAGATAGGCAAACCTATAAGATTAGGCAGAAAGAGGCAAAGCAATTTATAAGAGCTTCCAAAGCACACGCAGAAGAGAAAATAGCGCAGTCAGTAAAAAAGGGGGACAAAACATTTTTTAGATACATAAACGAGAAAAGAAAAGTAAAACAAGGATTAGTTAGATTAAAAACAAAGGAAGGAAGGTATGTAGAAGAGGATAAAAGTCTCGCTGACTGCCTCAATGAATATTTTTGTTCAGTCTTTGCAGAAGAAAAGGAAGGAAAGGGACCTCAGTTAGGAGGAAACACTAATGAGACAATTACATATCAGTTTACAGAGGAGGAGGTTCTACAGCCGCTGTCTAAAGTAAAGACAAATAAGTCAATGGTGCCTGATGTGATCCACCCTAAATTATTAAAAGAGCTCAGTGATGTAATAGCAAAACCGTTAACAGATTTATTTAACCAATCCTTGCTAACGGGAGTCGTCCCAGAAGACTGGAAATTAGCAAATGTTGTGCCCATTTACAAGAAGGGTAGTAGGGAGGAATCGGGGAACTATAGGCCAGTTAGTCTTACGTCAGTAGTGGGGAAATTAATGGAAACCATGTTAAAGGAAAGGATTGTTGAACATCTAAAAACACATAGATTTTACAGGATCAGAAACAACATGGGTTTACCTCAGGGAGATCATGCCAAACTAATCTTATTGATTTTTTTGATTGGGTAACAAAAATAATAGACACAGGTGGTGCAGTAGACATTGCTTATTTAGATTTCAGTAAGGCTTTTGATACTGTTCCGCATAGAAGGTTTATCAATAAATTGCAATCTTTGAGCTTGGATTCCAATATTGTTGAATGGATTAGGCAGTGGCTGAGTGACAGGCATCAGAGGGTTGTGGTAAATGGAGTTTATTCGGCGCAAGGTCTTGTTACCAGTGGGGTACCTCAGGGGTCAGTACTTGGACCCATTCTCTTTAATATTTTTATTAGTGATATTGCAGAAGGTATTAATGGAAAAGTATGTCTTTTTGCTGATGACACAAAGATTTGCAACAGGGTTGATGTTCCTGGAGGGATCAGCCAAATGACAAATGATTTAGGTAAACTAAAAACATGGTCGGAGCTGTGGCAATTGAGTTTTAATGTGGATAAGTGCAAGATAATGCACCTGGGACGTAAAAACCCAAGGGCTGAATATAGAATATTTGATACAGTCCTAACTCAACATCTGACGAAAGGGATTTAGGGGTTATTATTTCAGAGGATCTAAGGGTATGTAGTCAATGTAATAGAGCAGCAGGAAATGCTGGCAGAATGCTTGGTTGTGTAGGGAGAGGTATTAGCAGTAGGAAAAGGGAAGTGCTCATGCCACTGTACAGAGCACTGGTGAGACCTCACTTGGAGTACTGTGTGCAGTACTGGAGACCGTATCTCCAGAAGGATATAGACATCTTAGAGAGAGTTCAGAGAAGGGCTACTAAAATGGTGTACGGCTTGAATGAGAAAAGTTATCAGGAAAGGGTTAATGATCTTACCATATATAGCTTGGAAAAAACACGAGACAGAGGAGATATGATAGAAACATTTAAATACGTAAAGGGAATCCACAAGGTAGAGGAAGGGAGTATATTTAAACGGAAACAAAGTAGCAAAACAAGAGGACATAGTCTTAGATTAGAGGGGCAAAGGTTTAAAAGTAACATCAGGAAGCATTATTTTACTGAGAGGGTGTTGGATACATGGAACAACCTTCCAGTAGAAGTGGTAGAGGCCAAAACAGTAATTGAATTTAAGCAAGCATGGGATAGGCATAAGGCTATCCTAAACAAAAGATAAATCCAGGTAAAGTATCCATGTAATTGGGCAGACTAGATGGGCCGAAAGGTTCTTATCTGCTGACATTTTTCTATGTTTCTATGTTTCTATACTGCAAAAGCAACCAAAGAGTTTTTGAAGGGACAGAAGTGGAATGTTATGCAATGGCCAAGTCAATCACCTGACCTGAATCCCATTGAGCATGCATTTCACTTGCTGAAGAAAAAAATGAAGGGAAAATGCCCCAAGAATCAGCAGGGACTGAAGACAGTTGCATTAGAGGCCTGGCAGAGCATCACCAGGGATGAAACCCAGCATCTGGTGATGTCTATGCGTTCCAGACTTCAGGCTGTGATTGACTGCAAAGGATTTGCAACCAAGTATTAAGAAGGGAAAGTTTGATTTATGATTATTATTCTGTCCCATTACTTTTGGTCCCTTAACAAGTGGGAGGCACATCTGCAAACTGCTGTAAGTCCTACACCGTTCACCTGAGTTGGATGTACATACCCTCAAATTAAAGCTGACAGTCTGCAGTTAAAGCACATTGTGTTTGTTTCATCCCAACTCTATTGTGGTGGTGTATAGAGCCAAAGATGTTAGAATTGTGTCAATGTCCCAATATTTCTGGACCTGACTGTACATACACCTAGATGCACATGGACACATCACAGCTGCATGGTACATAATATTAAGTATTATATAGCATTTAGTACATAGCACCTTCATCTTGAACATTGTTGGTTTTCATTCTCTTTTCTAAGATACGGTTAAGAATCAAGCCATTCGGCATCTGTAACGATTTTACAGCAATCCAGTATTTTCTGGTTTAGATAAACAAGAGTTAAATAAAATTGAGTGAGCGCTTTTTGATTTGGGAATTTCATATCCATGAGACACTTTAAAGAACCAGAAATAAACCAATTTTACACATGTGTTTTCAGATACTGGATGGTATCCAAGCATATGTTTCATATCATAACGTCTCCGAGGCATTGCATAAAGTTATATAACATCATTTCCATAATATCCGTGATTATTATTTTTTTTAACGTTTAGTTTATCCAGATATGTAGGCATGGAGGCGACCTTGACTTCTCGAAAACCCCTGCAAAGCATTAAAGATCAGTGAGCTGTGCTATGATGTCTGGGCCTACATCGACACTCTAAATGCCTCTTGATGTGAGGGACCTTCAAACCTAGATTGCTGCCATTATAGTCTGGACCCAATCTTGCTAATTCTTTGACTTTTTAGTGTTTATTTTTTATGTTCTTGACACCATTTCACAATATGTAATCATTTCCAGAACTGTATACGGTTGGATAACATTTTTCTCTTTTGTTTTTATGGATTCCTTCTCATTTCCAAACCTAGAGAGAGAGAGAGAGAGAGGTCATAGCAGAGCTGATATAAAATATCAGGAGTCAATGAAGCCTTAACCCCTTCACTGTACAGATCAAGATAACTCAGGACTTCAAAGGCACCATCAGGTACCTATATTGACTTATTTGGATATGTAGCTCTGAAGGACAAAATCAAATGAATCGTGTTTGTTTTTGGGCTGCAGAAGTTGCCCCAAAGTTTTAGCCCTGTGGGCATAATGTCTACGGATCTAAAACTGTTTAAAATCGGCTGGAAAATGCCCTGACATACTGGGATTTCAGCAGCCGGTGCAGGGAACCACGGTCGACCTGCAGCTGAAACTAATGTAACTATTTGGCCAGTAGATGCCACCATCTGCCTGCCAAATAGGTCATTACAGTAAGAAATACACTGGGAATATTCCCAAATATTTCTTACTGTATAATTAATTTAAAATATTTTTTTCAAAAAAATCACTGGTTCCTGACAATGATTTTTTGGAAAATCACTTGGTAGTGAAGGGGTTAAAAAATATCGCAGAAGTGGACGTGTAGCAATTAAATGCAGATATTGATATATTTGTATATTAAACGTTAATGCGTGTAAATTAATGCAGGTATTATGATCTGAGCGCATCTTTTTCATTCGTCAAAAAATATTGCTCGTAAAAAAGACGCGCAAAAACGCGCGACGTTGCGCGCAGAACTCGGTGGGCAGACTTTTTTTCACGTGATTCAGCCAATCAGAATTAAGAACCACAATAGTCTCCCGTTCAGTTTTTGCGCCTGTCAAAATCAATCTGAGTATATATGCTGCAGCAATAATAAAAACACGCACAACCTCTCAATTTTATTGTTTGGGGATGTGTAGAATGTGTAACTATACTTTGCTGTATTTTTTTTTCGTGCTGGTGTATTTGGGTTCGGCCAGGATGTTCAGATTTGCAGTTACCACCAGCTTTTCAAAGACGCTAAAAATAATTATGCGCGCAAACGTCGTTCGTAAAAAGTTGCGCATTGATTGTGATACCATCCGCATACCAGCGCACAAACGCATTTGCACTCATAATGTTAAGTATGGGATGCGCGCACAAACTTGCGTTCGCGCAGGGTTCGCGCAGGGTCACTTGCGTTAGACGTTAACGCGCATCGTATAGGCGAACGTCGTAATATGACGTTCAGCGCAAAGGGTTTTGCCCCTCGCGTTAATGCGTATTTTGCGCGCGCGCAAAAAAGTGCGCGAAGAATGTAATAAAGTCCTTCATGTATAAAACATAACAAGATTTAAGGTTGTCAATGTGGAATAGTTTCTGTTGAGGGTATAAACCCAACAGTCTCTCTCATGACTGATAAGCAGCATGATGATATGTCGTTGCTTATGAAGCAGCTCTTGGTTTCATTAGATAGACCCACCTGACCAGAGGTTGCCGTGACGTGGAAGGTGAGCTTACTCTTTATTGGCCATTCAAGTAAACCAAAACCTCTGATTGTGTTTTGTTTTGCATGGAGCTACAGTGGTGAGCGCAGATGACAACCTTTTTTCTTGTTATGTTTTATACATGAAGTGGGCATATTTTTGTATAGTTTATTTGTGTAATATTTAGGATAGCACCTATAGAAGCAATTACCCTGCATTCTTGATGGTAAAGCATAGATTTCTTGATTGCTAGCACACCTATGTCATACCTGGTACCTGAACTTGCACACACCCATAATTATCATCTTTATATATGAGGTGGGAATGGGTACATTCTTCCCCTTTTATTTTTCCCCTTCCTCTTTTTCTTCCCTCCTTTTCAGTTCTGCTCTTCTCTTCCTTCCGTCCCCTGCTTACTCCCCCCACACCACCACCCTGGGGGGTCTTGTTAATAAAGATATAAAGGTAATCGTAGGTAGGCATATCTTACACACCTTCGAAGGAGGTCCCCTTAGGAGCAGCACAATGACTTGGGTGGAATTAATACAATTAATATACATTGTGCAACTGGAATGTGCAAGTGATGCCAATAAATAGGCAGAAAATCTAAAATCTCTAAAGAGACTAGATAAATAAAATGCTCCAGGGATTCCAAATGAGTATAACTCAGGTTGGATCCACAGCAAGTAGCATATTCCTGTTGCCAATTCAATGATAGTAGCTGGATGCTGGTATGCCCTGTAGAGTAGATAAAAGCAGAGAGGCAAATTGTGCAGTATGCGGCAGTGCTGGCGCCTATCTTCCCCCTTTGGGGTACTTGCAGGATTCAGAGCCCCTGAAGCTCTGATGGTGTTGCACCTTTGGGTTCCTTGTAGGTGACCCCTTACCTGCTTGGCCGTTCTGTTGTCCCCGGATCGAGAGTCCTGAGACGCGTTTCGCCATTTCTGTGGCTTCATCAGCCAGTGTACATAGGAGTTTCAGTTTCCCTTTCAATAATTCTGTCGATACTGAGAAATTCTTTGCATGCGAGTGAGTGAGTATCTTACACACCAGCCTGATTGAACAAAGTACCCTTTCCTGCTCACAAAGGGATAAAGAATTATACAAAAAAGACTCTGGTACGTCCTCCTAATCCAGTATTTTCAACTCTATAATGCACATGGTCATTCTTTCAGAATGAAATGTGTTATTATTTTGTACTTTTCTTCATGGAAATTGAACATTTCCAACAAATTAAAACTCCTTTCTATCCCATTTACAGTGAATTAACATTGTTAGCGGCTCATTACGCTTTGTTACTTTTTTTTTTTTTTTTGAGGCCTTCTTACCAAAAATGTAATCCTGTGGAATACAAAGCTTAATTAACTTGCTCTTTCTTTAAGTATTTATATATTTCACTTAAATGAACACTGCCGCTATCATAAGCTGTAACTAGATTACTTGTGCACTACAAATAAAACCACATTACAAAACACATGCTGCTGTTTTTTTTCTTTGTTTGAAGTAATTGCACGTAAAAAGGAAAAATAAAGAAAGGCTTTTAACTCCTATTTCCATTTTGTGGATTTTTCCCATTAAGCAACATCTACCAAATTCTTATCACATGCCTTACTTTACAGCTGTGTTACAGTTTTAAACAGTAGTGTAGAGGCAAAGGGTGGAGGAGTTAATATTTAGACAAGGCTGCAGGTGATCTGTTGTGTTGTCTGGGCTATGCAAGATCAGAGGTGACAGTTGAATGAGATATGATAGTGGACTTTCAACACTTTAATCTACCCCCTGTTGATGTTTACATTTAGTCCACACAATGCAAATAAATAGGTGTTTTTTTTAACTTCTAACTCATGGACTCCATTATATGCCCAATGCCATGCAGTGAGGAGCAAGTGATGTAGAGATACTGTGGAGGGTCACTTTACAACACTAAAGCTCACACAATGGGTGCACCCAGTGACACATATAGAGTAAAATATTTTCTTAAATAAATAGAAAAGAGAAAAACAGAGCACATGGAAGATATCAGCAACATGAAATAAACACAATAAGGTCATTTCATTTTTTGGTGGGAGTGTCCCTCTAATAAAATGTTAAACTGTTTGGAAAATATAAAATCAAGGAGCATATTAAAATTATTTGGTAAAAGCTAGCTCAATGCGCCATGATACAGGTTATCATTTTTTCCTTTTGATTACTCATTAAATTAATATAAAGTCTGGTTTCCACCACATATCTGTTATTATGAAAAAGGAATTACTGAGCTCCCACAAGATTAAAGACTGTCATGAGGCATTGTGTCATAATAACAAAAACATCAGAACATATTACATAGTTACCAAATTCCCGTTAGATTACAATTATGCCGTGAGTATTTGGAAGATTTCATTGATTTACCGCTGCTGTCAACAATAAATCCAATATATAAAGAAGTTGCCAAACTGTAGCTCTTGCCTTTCACTTTTGAGTTCAAGCGACACATAAAGGTGCAACGGAGTCAATCTTAAAAGCAAATCAGTAAGCAGGCAAATCTAAAGTGTGTCAACGTCCACTTAAATCGACATCAATCCAGGATACGACAGCCGCCATTTTGAAAAACCTGTGTACAAGTGTCCACAGTCTATTTAAGGGCCCCTACTTATGCCATATTTAATAGATGGCTTTCAATATCGATAAATTATGCTAAAATTAGGATTTATCTTAGATTTTATGCAAGGGAAATTTGAAAATAAAAAAATCAACTTGCATGAATTCTGATGTTTTTTTTTAAAAGTCAAACCATCGTTCCATTTTTAGATTTGATTGAGTTTCATAGGCATGTTTGTGTCATTACTGGCTGGGTGGAGTAGAGGTAACGTCACTGTTCTATAACCGTGGAGACTGTGGAGACACAGGTTCGAATCCTGGCAAGAGCACCTGTCTAGTAAGTGTCCTTGGGCAAGACACCTAACGGTACATAATCGCCACCCGGGACATACTTGAAAATGAGAGAAATCTCAATGTCTCCTTCCTGATAAAAAACTTTCTAAAAAAATACTCCAAAAAAATAACTTTTAGTGTCATTATAGATAATTGTAAAAGTTTAAATTAATGGTAGATTGGTCAGTCTGCCCAGGTGCTGCAAACTATGGGCCCATTACAATCCTCGCGCATATGATTGCGCCCGCACAAAAACGCATTAACGCGAGGGGCAAAACCCTTTGTGCTGAACGTCGTATTACAATGTCAGCGCAACAAACGCGCATATACCTCTACCACGGGTGAACCTGCGCGATCTTACTTTACTGCGTGCGTCCTATACTTAACATTGTGAGCGCAAATGCGTTTGTGTGCTGGTACGCGGATGGTATTACAATCTATGCGCAGTTTGTAACGCACAGCCTTTACGCGCATAATTTTAGCAACTCCTAAAAGCTGGTGTTAATGGCAAATTCTATCAACCTGGCCGAAACCAAATACACCAGCCCAAAAAAAATACACAGCAAAGTATAGTTACACATTCCCCAAACAATAAAATGGAGAAGTTGTGCGTGTTTTTTTTATTGATGTAGCATATATGCACAGATTGACTTTGACAGGAGCAAAAAGGTAACGTGAGACAATTGTGGTTCTTAATTCTGATTGGCTGAATCGCGTGAAAAAAAACAGTCTGCACACTGATTTCTGTGCGCAACGTTACTGCGCTTTTGCGCATCCGTTTTACGCGTGTTATTTTTTGATGGATGAAAAAATGCGCGAGGATTGTGATACCAGCGTTGATTTACACGCGTTAATGTTTGACGCTTCATGAAAAAATTCACGTGTTTACCGTGCGTTTTTGCGCGAAGAATGTAATCAGGCCTTATTCGTTTCCAGTTTCTAGCTGCTTATTCCAGCGAGAGGAAGCTGTGGATCATGCTGCCCTCTCCGCCGTGAGATGACGTGAGCATGGGATTTTTGGAGGGATTATTGTAAAATCACCTAACACCACGTTTTAGGAGTTGGTATTTCTTTGAGAAATATTAGTTCCAGAATAGAAGAATGAGATATCTTTGAAAAGCTTGTTCTTCTACTCCCAGGTGTAAATTAGGGATGTGCGTTTCGGGTTTCGGAATTTCGGAATTTTCATGAAATTTCCCGATTCGTGTTTTCGGATGCGGCCGATTTTCCGAAAATTTTTAGATCCGAAAATGGCAGATCCGAAAAGTTTTCCTAGCCGAAATGAAGTATTTTCGGAATTTTCGAATGGACTTGAAATATGTCAAATCGAAATTTATTTTTGCTCTATTCATGATTTGATCTTTATTTAATAAAAAAAAATACGATAGAATCGCCAGAATTATCGTAGACACTTTGAAACGAGGAGAACAGAAGTTCCGAAAAAACAAAATTTCTGAAATTTCCGAAAAGTCGATACAAAAAACGAGCAAAGTGACCCGAAAATACGAAAAATGGTCGATATTCGGAAAAAAAAATTTGCACGAAAAACAAACCGAACCGAATCGAAACAGAAATCGGTCGAAACGAGCCGAATCGAAAAGTTTAAACATCCGAACAAATCGAACCGAATCGAACAGAAAAAAAAATCGGTGCACAAGCCTAGTGTAAATGAACGCCTCCTATTCAAGGTACAGGAGACGTTCATTTCCAATAAGTACCTGCTCTGTCTGAGTCACAAGCAAAGCTTGTTGAACGAGCACAATAGCTTGTTCAGCCGTTAGGATATTGGCTGGAGCCGATTTGTAATCATCCTGAGAACATGCAGCAGCTTTAGTGGCCTTCTCTATGGTGGGTCGTGGCCTGCTCTATGGTGGGTCGCCACTCAGGTCTTACAAGGTTTCAGCTGGATGGTGCCTTTACAGACACAACGATACCATATGCAAATCATTCTGCTATCACACAGCCCGGTATGTTAACGGCAAGAGGGAATTTGGGCCCAATCTAATTACAAACAGATTACACACATTCCACTGGAATTTCGGTGCTTTTTCATTCCCTGCACTTTGGGGAAAAAAATTCCCTGTTCCTGCGGTGAATTTAATAGTCGCCACAGGGTCCCAGAAGTGCAGGGAAAATCACATCTGAAAAACCACCACAAAACCGCAGAGAAAACCCCATACATATATAAAATAAATGCAGATGATCCGTCGAACAAAGCGCATACCAGTCGCTGGAAAAAGCCGAAAAGCTGACGAATGGGGTAAAAAAAAAATAATAATAATTTTGAAAGCTGTTTGCAATAAAAATACTACACGACAACACCTGGAATTAACAAATAAGGTCCTATGTATAATAATAAAAAGGTCTATTACAGAAAAAAAAAACGCTACTTAAAAAAAATCAGAAAAAAAATTGCCGAAAAAATCCTGAAACATGCGAAAAAGAATTAGAATAAATAGATAAATAAATGGACTTTTTCTGGAAATTAAAAGAATAAATGGTTTAGTAGATATTTAATAAAAACAAGAATATTTTTTACATTGAAACCTATGGGATTTGACTGATTAAATTTGCCGAATGAAACCACCGAACATCAGGGCATCATCACTGACATTTTTCTGTTGTCCGGTGGTTTCTGAATAGATTACCCATTGCTTCTCTATGGGGGGTTTCACTACTGTCGAACAGCAATTTGAAAATATTTGGCGAATTGACAGCTTTTAAATACCTGAATGGCCACGAAATTGCACCGTACACGGAAATTCAACGTTCAGTGCGATTTTGGAGCCAATTTGTCTCTCTTTGAATAACCCCTATAGTGTGAGAGTAGAGAGCTGATAGTAACACATACAGGGTTATTCAGAGAGCGGTGAAAAGCAGGAGAATGACTGGAGAATGAAAAATTCTAGGTCAAAATAGCCGATTTGGAAAGTGAGATGAAAGGGAGAATTTTTCTGGTTTGGCTATTTTGACCTAGAATTTTTCATTCTCCAGTTATTCTCCTGCTTTTCACGCTCTCAGAATAACCCTGATAGTATGGAATGCAGCGGTCACGTCTCCCCAGAACAGCTAGTTCAGCCGTTAAGATATCCGCTGGAGATGTTCTGTATATCAACTTCAGCCAATATCTTAACCCTTTAACGTCACGGGGTGTACTATGCTGTCCAAGCGTCAGGTCAGCATAGTACACCCGGCAGCTTTCCCATAGATGCAATCGACCCGCCTACATAGCTTGCGCACCAATCGCGCCATTGGCTACCACAGGACCATTGTCTTGAGGCAGCCAATGACACGATCAGCACACGAGCAGTGTACCGCCCTGCAGTACTGAGGTACTGCCTTGCCGCCGGGAGCTTCTGACGGCAAGGAGTAAAAGGCAAGAGGGAAATAAAGCCCCCAGGTGATTACAAAGTCATTACACAAAAAGTGTCAGAAATTAACATATAGTATTGGAACCCCCGGGTCATATGAAAGAAGTAGGATATGATTGAAGTCAGATAGCTTTAACGCATCCCCTTTTGAAAGCACACAAAGTCCTTTGGATTTTCTTCACTTTATTGGGAAAGTAACAGCAAATAAAAGGTGTCTTGTGGGTAGAGAGGGCTTCTCTTGGAATGCTTTGGTATGGGGGGAAGGTAAAACCAGGATGCAATCACCCAGTACAGAACAGGATCTTCCCTAACATGCTTCTGTTGTAGAAGGTAGACTGACAGGAAAAGCAGGCTTTGCTAAGGAGGAAATGGGGCTGGGCCAAACTAACTATTTGAGTTAGACAGGGAGAGTGGACTAATCCATTTTAAGTAAAAACAAACAGGGAAACAAGGAAGGAATCCGGTTCCATGACAAGTATGGAATATAGCAGTCACGACTCCCTGGAATCTTACCTATGATCCTCGTTTTCCAGTTCTCTGGCTTACGAGCTTCCACTGCAGTTTGCTTTTTATTGCCGCATTGCCTTGCTTGAGCTTTCCCAATGACACCAGCAATAATTTGGTGAAATACAAGAGTCCTGTTCATTTGTTGATTTCAAATGCTTATTTGCTGCTCCATTTTAGCAGTAATTTGTATGTGCATCGCCGAACCTACATCAGAATAGACTGCTTCCCCCAGCAGCTCCCTCATCCTATAACCTCCGATCCAGGACCAGCACCTTACTTGCAATACCACAATACAAAAAGAAAGTGTCTCGATCCTCATTTTCCTACAGAGCACCGCAAATATGGAATAACCTCCCAGACGCCATCAAATCTTCCCCCAGTCTTAAGTCACTCAAAAGCTCCTTACTAACATACCTCAATACAGAATGCACCTGTAAACATGTAACATAGTGACTATATACAGAATGCACCTGTAAACATGTAACATAGTGACTATATACAGAATGCACCTGTAAACATGTAACATAGTGACTATATACAGAATGCACCTGTAAACATGTAACATAGTGACTATATACAGAATGCACCTGTAAACATGTAACATAGTGACTATATACAGAATGCACCTGTAAACATGTAACATAGTGACTATATACAGAATGCACCTGTAAACATGTAACATAGTGACTATATACAGAATGCACCTGTAAACATGTAACATAGTGACTATTTCCTACATATTTTTCTGTTAATCTGTATATTTGTGTTTTTTTAATATCTTGCATTGTATTACTTTGTATTTCTGTAACTGTAACACTTCAATGTTCTTGAACCCAGGACATACTTGAAAACAAGAGAAATCTCAATGTATCCTTCCTGGTAAAATCCTTTATAAATAAAATAAATAAATAAATAGAAGTACGCGTGATATTTCCAGGCAGGCGCTGTTTTAGCACCTTGCCCCAGAATTCAGCGCTACCCGTAGTGATACTCGTGGTAGCGCTTCCGTGCCGTTGCGATTATCACCTCCTGGCGTCCATAGGACTCCATGGAGGTTTTCGCTTCTGGGCCGCATGCACCACCGCGGAGTGATCGAGGACGTAGACTTGGAACTATTTGCCCCCAGTCTCAATCTGCTCCCGGTAGCAAGTAGAGGTAAGTATCGGATTTATTGGGGGGGTTTATTATGATTTTGCAAACTCAGAATCAGGTAGCACCAGCTTTTAGGTGTCGCTAAAATTTGTACTTGCACAGCGCTGTGGTAATTAGCGCTAGGACTTTGCAATACCTTACTCTTCTTAACGCTAATTACTGATTGCGCTCCCCATGTTAAGTATAGGATTTTCAAAGTACAATAAGCTCGCGCAAGCTAGCGCAGTCACCGATTTTTCGCAGTTTTACCTATAGGCAGATAATATAGGGGGGCGTGCGTTAAAGTCTCTTATCCTGGCGTTAACACTTACCAATACGAACGATACAGTTAGCGTTCAGTATGGAATTGAGCCCGCCGTGATTAATTTTTCTGTATTAAAAATGTTTTGCTCATTCTTGAACAAGACGCATTTGGCATCGCACATGTTAGATCAGAGTATGTGGCTGTACGTTTGGGAAGAGCAGTTTATGACTGCACACTCGATGACCTCAGTAACTGAAGCAACATGTTGTTTTCTTTACTTTAATAGAGGCCTTGAGATTATAAACATCTCTCAAAGTATTTGTTTCCAATTATGAAGTTATCACAGCTGGACATTTTTCCTTCTTAAAAATTGCTGAACTGTGTAGCATGGGAACAATATTTTATTACACATTATGAAAGAAAAAAAACTGCGCTTTCAAAGTGTATCACAGTTGTAACGGCACCGAAATGTACATCTGATTACCACTTTATACGTTTTAAAGGCCTAATTCTGCTTTCATTCTATGCATAGGTTTCATTAAGAGAACATACACAGGGTTATTCAAAGAGAATCGAAAAGTCACTGCACGTTCGGTGACTTTTCATTCTCTTCAATTCAGTGCGATTAGGCGATCTCATTTCGGCGACCCTGCGGTGTATTTAGCAAGCACCACAGGGCCGTCGTAGTGCAGGGAAAAGATGCCGAAAAGCTGCCGAATACTCACCGCAAGACCCAGGCGAATGCACACCGAAACCCGCAAAAACATCTGGATTAACACAGCCGAACACGCCGGAGAAACCCGAGCTGGAGCCGATCAGAGCGCAGAGCGGCCACCGGAAAAACCCGACACCGCAGACGAATGGAGTGAAAAACAAAAAGAAGTACGCTTGAATGTTTAAAAAGTGAAACGCTGTTTGCAAAGAAACTACTGAGCGAAAATGTCTGAAATTTACATATAAGGTCCAATGAATGATAATAAAAAGGGCTGTTACAGAAAAAAGAAGAAAAGCGCGTCCAGCCAAGTGGTTCTCCTGTGCTATGGACGCGTTGAGCGCGGGATTCCGGCCAATTGCTGCGCCCCCCCCGAGCGGACTGACATCTTGGATGTCAGCCCAGCACTCCGGGACCCCGGTGGGGCCATTAGATGTCATCGCGGCGGCGCGATGACATCTAATTCAGGCGACCCCCCCCCGCGTGTGCGGAGGAGGTGCCTGAAAGGGAGGGGGGGAGGTCCTTCGGACCTCTCTCCCTCCCGATCGCCGGGGGGGCACAAAGTTAAGGCAGGCACCGTTTGGAAGGGCACAGCCTGCCCTTCCAAACGGTGGCTGACATTAACCCCTGGGGAGCCGGATTACGATTAGGCACTGAAAAGCGCCACATCGTGATCCTCTCCCGGAGCTGGCCGACAAGCTCCCGAGCTGTCGGCCAAGCCTCCGGGAACTCCCCCTGAGGGGAGCACGATGACGCCAGTCCTGGAGTTAACCCCTAGCTGCCACCAATGGTGGAGATAGGGGATTCAAATGAGCCCCCTATCTCCCGATCCGTGGCAGCTATGGGTTAATGTTTGATATCGTTGGATCGGCCAGAGCATGGCCTTTCCAACGAAACCAAACTTGACCATGTAAAAAGTTTTTTTGTAAACAAAATTAAAAATAAAAATAAAAAAATATTTAAAAAAAAATATTAAAAAAACCAACGATTTTTTAGTTTTTTTGTTTTGTTAATGCAGCAATATTGTTCCCATTTCAATTATAATGTGAACAATGATGCTGCACTAACGATTTTTGTATGCGGTGCGTTTTTTAAAAATAGCAAAATTTCCCCAAAAAAAAAATGTAACGAGTCCCCATTTCTAATTTTTTTAACAAGCATACCCCATAGAAAATATAACCGCAAATGCTCGCATGTTAAAATGTGGAAAAAAAAAACACTTTACACATTGTAAATTATTGAAAATTTTAATTTTATTGCATTTTTTGTTATAATATACAGACAGGACATGACGTATACATATAATAATGCCATATTATGAATCTGCCGAGTCTGCCGGAAAGAACGATATATAACATGTCTGGGTCATATATTAAAATAAGGCTTCAAACCGCGGTTAAACATGATGAGCGAAACCGGTAAAAATGACCTCAGCACAGAGGTGTGAAATGCCTCAGCAGCAAAAGGGTTAAAAAATCGGAAAAAAGTTTTTTTGAAAAAAAATCTCGAAAAATGCTTAAAAGATCCTAAAAAATCTGTAAATAAAGAGACTTTTTACTGCAGAATATTATATTCAACGGTTTATTAGATATTGGATTAAAACGGGATATTTTTAATATTGAAGCCTATGGGATTCCCCTGAATAAATCTGCCGCATGAAACCACCGAATGGCAGGGCAATTTGGCTACTTTTCACTCCTGGTTTTTGTTCTCTGAATAGATGAAGCTATGGGGGTTTAAAACTATTAAATGAATATTGTGACAAATATAATATTTTAGCACATAAAGTGTCATTGAAAACTGATTTAAAATATTTAAATACTCAGAGAAACTGTACTTTCATCAATCATTAAGGAAAGAAAGACACCACTTCCTACATTTAGAAATAAGTAAACATATAAATTTATAATAAGTTAAACTGATATTACCTGATATTTGAAACAGAAATAATATGATGGTTACACAATAAATATTTGTCAGAGAAAAGCCCGAAAACCATTGTATTTGCAATAATAACAAGTCTGAAAACCAAAAAAAGTACATGCATAAAAAGCTGAAAACAAACAAATAACAATAATTGGATTCAGAGAACGTGGACATTTCGGGGCAATTTGGCTATTCAGAGAGCAGGCAGTTCGCCAAATGTTGGCGAATTGCCTGCACATACGGTGCCTGTTTGAGGGCAGTGAATCCCCATAGAGAAGCAATGGTTAATCTATTCAGAGCTCCGAACAGCAGAGAAAGGTTGCCGAAGCTGCCGGCTGTTCGGTGGTCTCATTCGCCAGGTTTATTCAGGAGAATCCCATAGGCTTCAATGTTAAAAATATTCCAGTGTTGACTCAATATCTAATAAACCGTTTATTATTTTATTCTGCAGTAAAAACTCTATTTTTAGATTTGTTTTTGATGTTTTAGGGATTTTTTTGTCAAAATTTTTTTGAGGTTTTTTTATAATCGTTTTTTCTTTTTTCTGTAACAGCCCTTTTTATTATCATTCATTGGATCTTATATGTAAATTTCAGACATTTTCGTTCAGTAGTTTTTTTGCAAACAGCGTTTCAAATTTCAAACTTTCAAGCAAACTGTTTTGTTTCTTTTTCACTTACGTTCGTCTGCCTGTTGGCTTTTTCCGGCGGCTGCTCTGCGCTGTGACTGCCGGCCGCTCAGATTTTTCTGGTGTATTCGGCTTGGTTTTTTGCGGCGGTTTCTGCAGGTTTTCGGTGAGTGTTCGTAGAGTGTTTGGTGAGTGTTTGGTGAGTGTTTGGTGAGTGTTCGTTGAGTGTTCGGCGAGTGTTCAGCGGGTTTGCGGCGAGTATTCCCTGCACTACGGGGGCCCTGCGGTGCTTGCTGAATACACCGCAGGGTCGGCGAACTAGGAATCACCCCGAAGTGCGGGAAACGAGAAGTCACCGAACGTACGGTGACTTTACAAATCTTAAGTCCATTAGATTCAACAACCACTATAGCTCCAAAAACACAAAAAAAGTTAAACAACATTTCTGTTTCTGCTATAAAAAAGAATAAATAGAAGCATCTTAACCCATAACAGCAAATACATTTCCTTTCTTATTTAATTTACATGTTATTGCCCTTCAGTCTAACTTTCATAAACCTCAATATTCTGATAGAACAACCTATATCACACATCTTTTTATCGTGTTTCTTACATTTTTATTGAACATTCCACTTTTTTTGTGTACTGCAAGGAACCATTTCACATGCTGTAGAAATAAAATCTCCTTCTTCTATGCTTCCATAGATGACTTATTGTCTTGTATCCTGCATAATGTATGAGAATGTCGGAAAAACGAAATTCAGAAACTGATCTACCACCTGCTGCCAACAGGGGACTCCAACTCTTCTACACTGGCTTTCTCAGTGGAATTAGGAGTATCTGTCCAGGAGTCAGACGTTTCATTTTAGGCTATTTGCTCAGATATTTACCGGCAAGATATGTACCAGCTGGATGGAGTATAGGTAACATCGCTGCTCTGTAACTTTGGAGACACAGGTTTGAATCCCAGCCAGAGCACCTCTCCAGTAAGTGTCCTTGGGCAAGACACCTAACACTACCACACAATGGGCACTATTACATTCTTCGCGCAAACGTTAACGCGTGCGCAAAAACGAATTAACGCGAGGGACAAAACCCTTCGCACAGAATGTCGTCTTACAACGTCTGCTCAAAAAATGCACGTTAAAGCGGGTGGACCTGCGTGAAGCATTTGCGGGCGTAATGTACTTTGCGCGTCCTATACTTGACATTGTGAGCGCAAATGCGTTTGTGCGCTGGTATGTGCAAGGTATTACAATCTTAGTGCAAAATTTAACGGACGACGTTTGCGAGCATAATTTTAACGTCTTTGAAAAGCTGGTGTTAACGGCAAATCTGAACGTCCTGGCCGAAACCAAATACACCAGCCCAAAAAAAAAATACAGCAATGTATAGCTACACATTCTACACATACCCAAACAATAAAATTGAGAAGTTGTGCGTGTTTTTGTTATTGCTGCAGCATATATACTCAGATTGATTTTGGCAGGCGCAAAAACTGAACGGGAGACAATTGTGGTTCTTAATTATGATTGGCTGAATCGCGTGATAAAACAGTCCGCACACCGATTTCTACGCGCAGCGTTAATTTGCACACGTTTTTGCTCGTCTTTTTTACACGTGGTATTTTTAGACCAATGAAAAATGTGCTCGGATCGTAATACCAGCGTTAATTTACGCGCGTTAATGTTTAACGATGCGCGCAAAAAGAATAGCGCCGTGCGTGCGCTTTTGCACAAAGAATGTAATAGAGCCCAATATCGGCTGTGGAGTCTAGTGGTAACATCTCTACTCTTCGATCATGGAGAAGCAAGTCAAATCCCGTTCAGCACATCCCTCCAATACAATTTTGGAGAAGCAAGTCTCGACTTTACGAGAAATGGGTTCAACCTAACCACCAGGTGGCTGATCTACAATCATGGAAAGCCAGCTCAATCCCAACCCAGAAGATACCACCAGTTAATGTTCTTGGGCAAGACACATAACGACGATATGGATGCACATACCTCACAAAATAGATTGTAAATTCCCTTGGAAACAGGGACCCCCTGAATCAGGTCATATCATCCATGTGTGGCATTCTAATGTATCAACCCCTTGTGAAGCCCTGCGGAACATGTGGCACTATATAAATAGAGGATAATAATAATAATATTTATTTAGAAACGTGTATGCCATAAAGTTCATTTATAAAAGCTATATGTTACATAATTGTTGGAGTGTGTGAATTCAATGGTATATTGTATTGATAAAAAAAAATGTGGGGAGGTTCTAAGAGTGGAACATTTACCGTGGAAATCAAGCCAATATTCCCTCTGATGGCTTCACTTTTAGAAATCAGCACCATAATTGCTGTTGGCATATGTACTCACAAGAGATTTTTAGAGATGTGATTCAGCTGTCGGCACATCTGTTCAGCTCCCCAGTAGGTCAGGATACGGTTTGGTAAAATTACCTGTATAACCCAGCCCACATTCAAACCCCTGAGTGGGAACTAACAGTGTAATAATCTCTAGGATTTATGTTTATACAGTCAGGTCCAGAAATATTGGGACATCGACACAATTCTAACATCTTTGGCTCTATACACCACCACAATGGAGTTGGAATGAAACAAACACAATGTGCTTTAACTGCAGACTGTCAGCTTTAATTTGAGGGTATGTACATCCAACTCAGGTGAACGGTGTAGGACTTACAGCAGTTTGCAGATGTGCCTCCCACTTGTTAAGGGACCAGAGGTAATGGACAGAATAATAATCATAAATCAAACTTTCCCTTATTAATACTTGGTTACAAATCCTTTGCAGTCAATCACAGCCTGAAGTCTGGAATGCATAGACATCAGCAGATGCTGGGTTTCATCCCTGGTGATGCTCTGCCAGGCCTTTACTGCAACTGTCTTCAGTTCCTGCTTGTTCTTGGGGCATTTTCCCTTCAGTTTTGTCTTCAGCAAGTGAAATGCATGCTCAATGGGATCCAGGTCAGATGATTGACTTGGCTATTGCATAACATTCCACTTCTGTCCCTTCAGAAAACTCTTTGGTTGCTTTTGCAGTATGGTTTGGGTCATTGTCCATCTGCACTGTGAAGCGCCGTCCAATGAGTTCTGCAGCATTTGGCTGAATGTGAGCAGATAATATTGCTGAAACACTTCAGAATTCATCCTGGTGCTTTTGTTAGCAGTCACATCATCAATAGATACAAGAGAACCAGTTCCATTGGCAGCCATACATGCCCACGCCATGACACTACCACCACCATGCTTCACTGATGAGGTGGTATGCTTAGGATCATGAGCAGTTCCTTTCCTTCTCCATACTCTTCTGTTCCCATCACTCTGGTACAAGTTGATCTTGGTCTCATCTGTCCATAGGATCTTGTTCCAGAACTGTGAAGGCTTTGTTAGGTGTTGTTTGGCAAACTCTAATCTGGCCTTCCTGTTTTTGAGGCTCACCAATGGTTTACATCTTTTGGTGAACCCTCTGTATTCACTCTGGTGAAGTCTTCTCTTGATTGTTGACTTTGACACACATACAGTGGCAATAAAAAGTATGTGAACCCTTTGGGATTACGTGGAGTTTTGCATGAATTAGTCATAAAATATGCTCTGATCTTCATCTAAGTCTCAACAATTTGAAAAACACAGTCTGCTTAAAATAATACAACACAAACATTAGATGTTTTCATGTGTTTATTGAACATAACATGTAAATATTCACAGTACAGGGTGGAAAAAGTATGTGAACCCCTAGCCTAATGACTTCTCCAAGAGCTAATTGGAGCCAGGAGTGAGCCAACCTTGAGTCCAATCAGTGTGATATTATTAGATGTGTTGCTGAAAGCTGTCCTGCCCTTTAAAAACACACACCAGTTTTGGGTTTACTGGTTTCAAGAAGCACTGCCTGATGTGAACCATGCCTCGCAGAAAAGAGCTCTCAGAAGACCTACGATCAAGAATTGTTGACTTGCATGAAGCTGGAAAGGGTTACAAAAGTATCTCCAAAAGCCTTGATGTTCATTTGTCCACGGTAAGACAGACTGTCTACAAATGGAGAAAGTTCTGCACTGTTGCTACTCTCCCTAGGCGTGGTCGTCCTGTATAGATGACTGCAAGAGCACAGTGCAGAATGCTTAATGAGGTAAAGAAGAATCCTAGAGTGTCAGCTAAAGACTTACAGAAATCTCTGGCACATGCTAACAATTTTGTTGACACAACTACAATAAGGAAAACATTAAACAAGAATGGAGTACATGGGAGGACACCACAGAGGAAGTCATTGCTGTCCAAAAAGAATATTGCAGCACGTTTGAAGTTTGCAAAAGAGCACCTGGATGTTCCACAGCACTACTGGCAAAATATTCTGTGGACAGATGAAACCAAAATTGAGTTGTTTGGAAAAAACACACAACACTATGTGTGGAGGAAAAAAGGCACAGCACACCAACATCAAAACCTCATCCCCACTGTAAAACATGGTGGAGGGAGCATCATGGTTTGGGGCTGCTTTGCTGCCTCAGGGACTGGACGGATTGTTGTCATTGATGTAAAAATGAATTCCAGAGTTTATCAAGACATTTTGCAGGAAAACATAAGACCATCTGTCCACCAACTGAAGCTCCGCAGAGGCTGGGTGATGCAACAGGACAATGACCCAAAACATACAAGTAATTAAACAAAAGAATGGCTTCAACAAAACAAAATACGCCTTCTGGATTGGCCCAGTCAGAGTCCTGACCTCAACCTGATTGAAATTCCGTGGCATGACCTTAAGAGAGCGATTCACACCAGACATCCCAAGAATATTGCTACACTGAAACAGTTTTGTGAAGAGGAGTGGTCCAAAATTACTCCAGATCGTTGTGCAGGTCTGATCTGCAACTACAGGAAACATTTGGTTGAGGTTATTGCTGCCAAAGGAGGGTCAACCAGTTATTAAGTCCAAAGGTTCACATACTTTTTCCAGCCTGCAATGTGAATGTTTACATGTTCTGTTCAATAAACACATGAAAACATATAATGTTTGTGTTGTATTATTTTAAGCAGACTGTGTTTTTCAAATTGTTGTGACTTAGATGAAGATCAGAGCACATTTTATGACCAATTCATGCAAAACTCCATGTAATCCCAAAGGGTTCACATACTTTTTCTTGCCACTATACACCTACCTCCTGGAGAGTGTTCTTGATCTGGCCAACTGTTGTGAAGGATGTTTTCTTCACCAGGGAAAGAATTCTTCATTCATCCACCACAGTTTTTTTCCGTGGTCTCCCGGGTCTTTTGGTGTTGCTAAGTTCACCAGTGCGTTACTTCTTTTTGATAATGTTCCAAACAGATGTTTTGGCCAAGCCTAATGTTCTTACTATCTCTCTGATAGGTTTGTTTTGTTTCTTCAGCCTAATGATGGCTTGCTTCACTGATAGTGACAGCGCTTTGGATCTCATCTTGAGAGTTGACAGCAACAGATTCCAAATGCAAATAGCACACTTGAAATGAACTCTGGGCCTTTTATCTGCACATTGTAATTGGGGTAATGAGGGAATATCACACACCTGGCCATGGAACAGCTGAGAAGCCAATTGTCCCTTTACCTTTGGTCCCTTAACAAGTGGGAGGCACATCTGCAAACTGCTGTAAGTCCTACACCGTTCACCTGAGTTGGATGTACATACCTTCAAATTAAAACTGACAGTCTGCAGTTAAAGCACATTGTGTTTGTTTCATTCCAACTCCATTGTAGTGGTGTATAGAGCCAAAGATGTTAGAATTGTGTCGATGTCCCAATATTTCTGGACCTGACTGTATTAACAAAAAACTCCAGTATCTCGACTTCTAATAAAAATCTTCATCTTCCCTCCTTTCCGAAAAACCCCCCATTTAAAAACATATATATGTACACTGATCAGCCACAAGATTAAAGCCAATGATAGGTGAAGTTAGTAACATTGATTATATGGTTATGGTGGCACCTGTCAACGGGTGGGATATTTAGACTGCAAGTGAACAATGAGTTCTTGAATTTCATGTGTTGGAAGCAGGAAATATGGGCAGGCAAAAAGATCTGAGTGACAAGGGCCAAATAGAGATGGCTAGACAACTGGGACATAGCATCTGCAAAACAGCAATGCTTCTGGAGGGTTCCCAGTATGCAGTGGTTAAATTACCTACCAAAAGTGGTGCAAGGAAGGGCCACCATTGAACTGCTGTCAGGGTCATGGACATCCAAGGCTCATTGATGCACATGGGGAGTGAATGCTAGCTAATCTGGACCGATCACACCCAAGAGCTACTGAAGCTCACATTGCTGAAGACCTAATGCTGACCATGATAGAAAGGTGTCAGAAAACAGGTGACACTTACCACATACCTAGAGATTGCTGCAGACCACGTACACCCCTTCGTGGCAATGGTGTTCCCTGATGGAAGTGACCTCTTTTATCAGGATATTGCACCCTATCACACTAAAAACATTGTTCAGGAAAGATTAGAGGCACATGACAAAGATTTCAAGGTGTTGCCTTGTCCTCCAAATTCTTCAGATCTCAATCCGATTGAGCATCTATGGGATGTTTTGGAAAAATAAATTTGATCCATTTGATCCCCACCTCACAACATGCAGGGCTTAACGGATCTGCTGTTAATGTCAGGTGCCAGATACAATGTCAGAGTTCTTAAGGAATCCATGTCTCAATGCCTAAGAGCTGTTTTGGCAACACAAGGGGGACTTACATGATATGAGGCAGGTGGTTTTAATTTTGTGACTGATCAGTATATATCATTTAATATTAGTAAATATTCCCTCTGTCCTTTCAGGCCTTTCCACCTTCTTATCTAGTACTGAACTGTGGTACATATATTTTATGGGTTTTATTCATAGCTCTTTGCAATCTCTTAGGCTGGGGTCAGACCAGCGCACTTTTAACGTGCGTTCTGGTGCACATAATCACGGCCGCACTAGCAGCAGATGACGGGCAATGACGGCCAATATACGATGTACGGCCACCCAAAAGTCTGGCCGTGCAACGCAAGTGGAACTTGAACGCAATTTTTTGAGAACGCAGAACCGCTAGTACTGACGTACTGAGTGCGAAGCTGCGGCATAGCGGCGTGTGTGCGTGATTAGGAGATGTCAGACGCTGCTAATGTCCAGCCTACATAACGTCCAGACGCAAAAAGAGTTTTATTGACGATCCGTACAAAATCACGCCCGAAAATGCGCGTCGTCTGACTGTTTTTGCGCATTCCGTGAAAAAATACGTCAATGCGTTCGGACGCACTTTTTCACGTTCGCGGGGAAAAATGCTTTTGTCTGACCCTAGCCTTATACTTTCTGATTTCCTGAAACATTGTGCTTGTACATTAAGCATCCTTAGGCTTCCTTTAGACTGTAAGGTCATTTAGGGAAGACTCTGTCAACTGGTGTGAGCTAAAACGACATCGCTACATGAAAAATCTAGCTCGTGTCGCTGAAAGGTAGCGCCCGACAATCCACCAACAGATCACCTTGTCGCGGTAGCCTGTATACAAGATTCATTAGTGCACACTAGGCAAACTCTAAGACCCGAGCTCAGAACCAGCTAATGCATCGTATAGTATAACCACCATGCTTCAGGGAACTTGAAAGATGTATTGTATGGTTAAACCGGCGTGCTTCTGGGAAACGTGAGAAGATGCATTGTATAGTTAAAAAAAAAGCGTACCAGTGCAAAAAAGCCTCGTTTTTCTGTTAAAAAAAAAATTGGAGCGCCAAATTTCGCCAGAAAAATACCTAATAAATTCTAAAAATTCTATAAATAAAGAGGCTTTTTGCTCGGATTAAAAAAATAAACGGTTGAATAAAGAATAAAAAATGATAAAAAATTTTACATTGAATCCTAAAGGCTTCGCACACGGCAGGTTTTCCTATACAGTGCATCTTCTCACATTTCCCCGAAGCACGACGGCTTAACCACGCAATGCATCTTTTACACGTATACTACATTCAGCGAGCCGAGAGACACACCTGTGCTGCATTCCTTTCAATTGCCTGTTAACCCTTTCGCTGCTGAGGCTTTTCCCGCCTCTGTGCTGAGGTCATTTTTACCGGTTTTGCTCATCATGTTTAAACGCGTTTTGAAACCTTATTTTAGTATATGACCCAGACATATTATATATCGTTCTTTCCGTCAGACTCGGCAGATTAATAATATGTCTTTATTATATGTATACGTCATGACCTGTCTGTATAGTATAACAAAAAATGCAATAAAATATGAATTTTCAATAATTTACAGCGTGTAAAGTGTTTTTTTTCCACATTTTAACATGCGAGCAATTGCGGTTATATTTTGTATGGGGTGCGCTTGTTAAAAAAATTAGAGATGGGGTCTTGTTACATTTTTTTTGGGGAAAATTACACGATTTTTAACAAACGCACCGCATACAAAAATCGTTAGTGCAGCATCATTGTTCACATTATAATTGAAATGGGAACAATATTGCTGCATTAACAAACCAAAAAAAAGAAAAAAAAGTGTTTATTTTTTTTTTATAATTTTTTTTTTAAATATTTTTTTTTTTTTACAAACTTTTTTCACTTTTGAGTTTGTATCGTTGGAACGGCCATGCTCTGGCCGATCCAACAATACCAAACGTTAACCCCTAGCTGCCACGGATCGGGAGATAGGGAGTTCATTGGAACTCCCTATCTCCACCATTGGTGGCAGTTAGGGGTTAACTCTAGGACTGGCGTCATCGTGCTATGCAAAATGACGCCAGTCCTCAGGGGGAGTTCCCGGAGGCTTGGCCGACATCCAAGATGTCGGCCAGCTCCGGGAAAGGATCACGAACCGGCGCTTTTCAGCGCCGATTCGTGATCCGGCTCCCCAGGGGTTAATGCCAGGTAACATTTGGAAGGGCAGGCTGTGCCCTTCCAAATGGTGCCTGGGTTAACCCCCGCAACGCCGCCGATCGGGAGGGAGAGAGGTCCGAAGGACCTCCCCCTCCCTTTCAGGCGCCTCCTCTGCACATGCGGGGGGGCGCCTGAATTAGGTGTCATCGCGCTGCCGCGATGACACCTAATTTCATCGGCGGCGGTTCCGGATGCTGGGCTGACATCGAGGATGTCAGCCCGCACCGGGGGGGCCAGCGATCGGCCGGAACCCGGCCGAACGCTGACCCCAAAGTGAGGACGCGCTCAGCGCGTCCTCAGCACACCAGGAGCCATGCGGAGGACACGCTGAGCACGTCCTCCGCATCGAAGTGGTTAATTGCCTGTTAATTTTGGGCAAGGGCCTTTGACTTTATTTTCCATTTTTCTTCCGTTTCCGTCAGTTAACACCAGAGCTGAGCAGTAGTTAAATATTTTCGATTAGCGTTGGTGCTAACATTAGCGCCTGGGACCAAACGATCTGTTGGTTAGAATAGTGAAAGTGCCCTGCAGCGCTGCCCATGTTAAGTATAGGACGGGGTAAGTACAGTAAGCTCATGCTACAAATCGTTATTTACCGCGTGCTAAGTTGTTTTTGCCATTTGTAGCAGGAGGCAAACGATCTGTTGGTCCGGCGCTAGACTGAATTTACCTGGCGCTAAAGCAAAAACTAGCTCACACCAACTGATAGAGCCCACTGTCTCTTCTTGCTCCCTTATCTAAATATTTGTTTTGTCCATTTCATGATATGTATATGGTTTTGTCCTTTCCCAAATATACATTATTTGTCATGCCCCATGATTTAGGATTTGTTGCATATTTTTCTGTTTTGTGTTGAATCTGCCTTTGCTGCTTACATGCTATTGATTTCATAGCTATTTTGTCCCTTCTGGGTTTCCCTAGCTTTCTGTATCCAGCTTGTTCCCACCCTCAGTGTCTTGTTGTTAGTTACTTCCTGGTCACATAGCAGCCATTCTGTGCTCACTGCTAGACAAATCTAATGTATTTTTACCTGCATTGCTGTACACTATTACAAGATTGTCAGTTTGGTCATTAAACTCTTCAACTGGATTCATCATTCTACGTGTCAGTTTTGCTGAGTTGAAGCTATTTGCTGAACTTCATCTTGTGAGTACTGGTCGAATACAGACAGCTAGTCTAAAGCACCCACGCCTCACAGCTTTGCTTAGGGAAGCAGAATATTATCGAAGAATAGGTTGCTGTTTTATTTAAAAAAATAATGTTAGTACAATAATGGGAAGACTATAATTTGACTTCCTATAGAACATTTTATTCACCTGTCCAAAAGTTGAATTATTTTCCTATGATAGCGAATAATGATTGAATTTATTCTATGTACTAAGGGTAATACTTTGTTTTGTTAAAACCGTTTTAAATGTTAGCAGAAAATTACAATTAAAACTACATAACATACATAGGTGTAGCATACCACAGGAAAGAAATAATTCTTTCAGCCAGAATTACGACTTCCACTTGCCTGTGTCAAGCCGTTTCAGATGACGGCTAACTTTTTGACCCCTTTCTGTTAAATTCATGTTCCTTGTTTAATTCTAGAGGTTTCATGCCGTTACTTGATGGACATTTCTGCAATGAGCTGTTTGCTATTAATATGTAACATCCTGTAATCTTATGTGTTCGGAATTTCTTTTCCATGCATGGGAAATTCTTTCCTTTTCGATTAATATTATAGGCTACTGTGATCAAAAGAATATGGTGACTTGAAGGGTCTGGCCATTAAATTCAATTGCGATAAACAAGGCCACTGAGCCATATTAAGCCGAAACACTTTGTTCTACGTTAACAAACACCATAGTTCCATGTCTGAGAAATTCCTAATGACTTTTTACACTTTATTAAAATTAATTACTTAATTAAAAGATTTGAAGGTCGGCATTTTAAATTCAGAAATACGTTGTTGATATGTTCATTATATCAGTGTTTAGAATGCAATTATTTGTGCATTTGAATACATCAACATATAAAACAATATTATTAGTACATAAATTCAGCTGAATATCAGCAACTTTTCCGTTATTCGGAATCACCAAGCCACCCAACCAAATCGCATCCAATCTAAATTTATAAATTGATCCAAACTAGACTTGTGCACCGATTTTTTTTTCGGTTCGATTCGGTTCGGTTCGTTCGGATTTTGTAAATTTTTGGTTCGGCTCGTTTCGGGCCGATTTCCATTTTGGTTCGGTTCGGTTCGTTTTTCGTATCGACTTTTTTTTCGTGATTTCCGAACTTTTCGTGTTTTTCGGAACATCTGTTCTCCCCGTTTCAAAGTGTCTATTCGTTTTGACGTAAACTAATGGTTTTTCGAATCCGATATTTCTGTCGATACGATACGATTTCTCTGGTTTCCCGGGAAGGATACATTGAGATTTCTCATGTTTTACAAGAAGGATACATTGAGATTTCTCTGGTTTCCCGGGAAGGATACATTGAGATTTCTCATGTTTTACAAGAAGGATACATTGAGATTTCTCTGGTTTTCCAGGAAGGATACATTGAGATGGGAATGATACAAAATTACAGAATCAGCGATATAACCGAAAAATACAATGTCCGAAATTACTGAAATGGAACCGAAATCAGGAATGGAATGAAAATTTATTTCGATTTTACACATTTCTAGTCCATTCAAAAATTCCGCCCCCCCCTTCACCTGACCCTCTACCTCTCCTTCTGGTCCCTCATTTTTACCCCACCTTTCACATCCTCAGCCACTCTACCATCACACTCTCAGCCCATTACCTCTCCCTCCCCATCCCTAGGTCTTCATAAAGACTTTACGAGGTGCTCTGACCCGTCCTTGGGTCTCCTTATCCCTCTTCAGCCCCCCCAAGGTGACGCTCACCACCCCTAACGCGACGGAGAGGACTTGTTCTCTTGTAACCTCCTCTTTCCGGGCGTTGATTCACGTGACCTCTAACTACTCGTATCTACAGCAATCCTCCGCCCGGGGGTCACCTGAGTCGAGAGCCTCATGGAACACCTCCTATCTTCCCTATTCTCTCCTCTTCCCCGGTTTGCTCTTTCTCACCTCTTCTAGTGCGGAGTGTTCCCCCACTGCTTAACCTTTTCTTTACTCTCTTCCCTCCAGTGGATTACACATATGTCGGTATCACTCACTAGTACTCAGGAGGAGATGATACACCTTTGTGATCCTCGGCACCGTTAGCTCTTTGTCCGAGACAATTTGAGTTTGCTCATCCTCACGCAGAATATTGGATGTAATGTTTTAGATTTCTGAACCAGACTGTTTGCTGTTTAATTGTACGTAATCACCACTGTATCGCTATTTCTCTGCCTTGAATAAAAAAAAAAAAAAAAAAAATTCCGAAAAGTTTTCGTTTCGGCTCGGAAATTCGTTCAGATCTGCCGTTTTTGGATCCGAAAATTTTCGGAAAATCGTCCAAATCCGAATGCACGAATCGTGAAATTTCATGAAAATTCCAAAATTCCGATACCCGAAAAGCACATCACTAATCCAAACATAATCCCATTATAATCATAACATGTACCGGCTGGATGGAGTAGAGGTAACATCACTGCTCTATAACTGTGGATTCAGAGGCCAGAGCACCTCTCCAGTAAGTGTCCTTGGGCAAGACACCTAACGGTACATACTTGCCTACCACACAGTATCGGCTGTGGAGTCCAGTGGTAACATCTCTAAACCGTGCGATAAATTGCTTATTGTGAATGAGGCCTAAGCATTACTTGTACAAACTCGTTAGATCTCTTTTTAAGCAGGACAGCTGTTTTTCCAATGTTGCAAATTCAGGGTCATCTAATTCTTGGAACATAAGTAACAAAGAGGATCTTAAGGACTAGAGGAGCTAATCTGAAATAAGTATTGCATATTTACGGGAAATACTTCACAGTTATCACATTAGCCGAGCAGCCTTGGTAAATCAAAAACTTCTCAAGCTGCTTTAAAAACATTTGTCAAACACCTTTTGCTTTCTCATAATTAGCTTCCCTTGACACGTAGCTCAGTAATCTGATTTAAAGGTCCATGTTATGAGAAAAGGGTTTAAATTACCTTTAGGCATGTGAGAATAAAAAACTTCTATAATATAAACCTTGAGAAAAAAAATATATCACAATACATTGTTTATTAAGACCAATTTAAATCGCGTTCTTCGTGTATTTTCATGGCTTTGATCGCTAAGAGGGCAATCTAATTGCCGTTAATAAGCCCTGTGGTTCGTATTCTGTTTCACTGTACTGTGCGCCTTTTGTTCTCACTGTTTAAATCATACAAAACGAAAAGAAAACACATTAAGATATCAGAAATGTTATATCATTGTCATCGGCCCACAAGGTTGCTTACTCAGAACCTTGAAATAATGGCCACCAAGCGACTGTCAGATTCCATATGCAGACCTCAAAGCACCGTATGCCACGTAAAAGTGGAAACGTGATAGTTGATTGGATTTTTGGAATGGGAAAAGTACATTACAGTTAAAAAAAACAAAATGTAATAACACAAATTAATGACAAGGGAATTACTATAAATCATTTACTTGGTTTCCTGTATTTCTTTGTTTTAATTAAAGAGAATCTTTACTTAAAAAAAGATGTCCTTTCTTGGCAGGTATCAGGCACAGAGCAATTGAGGCGACAAATATATACCGGTCTATTCAAAGAAAGGTGAAACTCAGGACAATGACTGGAGAAGTGAAAATTCTAGGTCAAAATTATTTATTTATTTATTATTTATTTAGAAAGGATTTTACCAGGAAGGATACATTGAGATTTCTCTCGTTTTCAAGTATGTCCTGGGTTCAAGAACATTGAAGTGTTACAGTTACAGAAATACAAAGTAATACAATGCAAGATATTAAAAAAACAACACAAATATACAGATTAACAGAAACTAAATATGTAGGAAATAGTCATTATGTTACATAGCCAAACCAGAAAAATTCTCCCATTTATCTCACTTTCCAAACCAGCTATTTGGTCTAGATTGTTCTCTTCTCCTGCCAATTCTCCTGATTTTCACCTCACTCTGAATAGACCTGATAGTTTTGAATTCCAGAATCACAAACATGGTCTAAAGAATCAGGCATTGGCTCTTCAGTTATGAGTATGAGTTTATTGAAGATATTTTAAAAAAAATATTTATTGTCATGTGACATGGTGATACTGAATTCTCGTGACACCATATATACGTAAATGATAGAGACACATTTTCTAGTGTAAGCAGGTGTCATAACTGTTTCTAAAAGTCAAGAAAATTATAGGTGAAGCCTATCACACAGAAACACGATTAGCCATCCTAATAAAATCTTGCTGCACGCGTTAGCCACTTTCATAATCAGGTCTCTACTAAAATGCTCATCCAAGCCCTTATTATCTCCTGCCTTGACTACTGTAACCTCCTTCTCTTTGGCCTTAAGAGATCCCAGATTCTCCCTCTGCAGTCTATAATGAATGCCTGTGCTAGGCTCATACACCTCACCTCACGCACCTCCCACACCTCATTTCTCTGTCAATCTCTACGCTGGCTCCCTGTTTCCTTTAGAATTCAATTCAAAATACTGGTGCTCACGTACAAACCTCTCCATAACTGCGTCCCTGCAAACATCTCCTCCCTTATTAGCAGGTATATCCGGTCCCGACCACTTTGCTCTGCAAACAATCTGTTGTTATCATCTTCCAATACCAGCACCCCCAACTTTCGCCTTCAGGACTTCTCCTGAGCTTCTCCTTTTTTATGGAACTCCCTACCCCACAACATTAGACTCTCCCCGTCTCTCTAGTCCTTCAAGAAGTCTCTGAAAACACATTACTTTAGAGAAGCCTATCAGCTCGCTCCATAATCCCCCACTGTAAATTTCTTGCCCCATCTTCCCGCATAGCCCCATGCACCCATTACTTCCCATACCCAGCTATCTAACCTCACTTAGCGTATCGCCCCTCTCGAGCAGGGTCCTCTCTCCTACTGTTCTGTTCATGGAACTTGTATGTATATGTGTGGTTCTGTCTTTCTCATTGTACAGCAATGAATACTTGTAACTTTAACTGTAATCTCTCCTTTGGTCCCATACTTTATCATTTACTGGCAAAGTGTGTTGAAGCACCACTGTCAATCTATCCATCTCATGGAGTTCACATCTTTAGCTGGATACTTTTTATAGAAGGCAGAACTGGGCTTAACCATGTCTCAGTATGGGACCTTCTGGCCAACAAAACAATGCAGGACAGTAGTCGAGTTGGAAACATCCCAGAGAATCATTTTCCCAAGTTTGTCTTCCATCAGGTCCATAAGAGTGGTCCAAAACGCATGCAGTTTTGTTCACGGCTATCTCATGAGTATGTTGCAATCTCAAAGTAAGAGCACCAGCAGAGATCATTGGTGTCTTTCTTCTATGAGACTTCATAACAGAGGTGATATATCACCGAAGAAAAGTCTTAAATGCCTTCTCATGATGTGAAGCACATAGATACTCTGTTTGCACCCGGCAAGATCAAGATTTTGACCCATGTCTCTTTCTCATGATTTAATATAGGATAGTTCTCTCCACTCCAGGTGTCATAGTAAGAAACCAGTGTAGCGCTGCTTTAAAAACACTGTATTCTGGTGCATTGAACTATTGCTGCCACCAGAGGGAGACAGAGACATTGTTAGACTATGCTGGACAAAACAGAACTACACCAACCATCATCCTTTGTGTGAGGACAGGAAGGAGGTGGTACAGGAAGAGGAAAGAGATCAGCAGCCTCGTGCAAGGGAGAGCAGAGTGAGTGGAGCAGTGAAAGGTGGAGGACGCATGTTGGAGCTGTCAGGGATCGCAACCAGGCTGGAGTACAGACGCTGTCTTACTGGTGCTGGAGATCGGGACAGTGATCGTGTTAAGACCTACCTGCGCAGCGCTGAGAGGTCTGGAGGAAGAGTTAGATCTGGGAGGACCCCGTGTTAGGAGACCGCGCTGATCGATATGGAGTGCAGGCGGTGGATCGTTGTTCCAGTTGCAGAGATTTGGCAAGCAGGGAGCAGATTCAGTGGCACGGAGTCCCAGTGTACAGCGGAGAAGATCCATTGATTGAGGCATCGGGTGCTGGACAGTCTCGTTCATTGGATGGGTGAGAGGCCTCCCAGGCCGCAGTTCCCAAATAAGAAACGCACGCTGCAATATTGTTTGAATCCACAGGGCCCCAACGGTGACTAGTCGAAGATCGTTTTGTTTCATTCACTGGCCAGTTGAATACAGTACCCGGGTACCCGAGACAACACACATACACATTTTTGAGCTATTATTCACGGGACTTACACTCCAGAACTGAGGGGGTTAACCGTTTCTTTTGCCGCCGCGTGTTTTTACGAATTCTTGTCATTTGAATACCGTATATGCGTAATATATGCTGCCTTATCGGGATCAGTAAAGAATATAATACATAAAAATCCACAACAGTGCTGGTGTATAGTTATTTCCTAGTGCGGTGAGACTAACCCGAGGTTTATTCAGCTGCTCCTCCGGGAGTGAGCGCTACACCAGTCTTAATGATAAAGTTCACTGTAGCACGGGTGTTCCAACTGTGTTAGCCTCTCGAAATTCACACTGCGATTTATGTCATAAAGTTGGAAGAATATTGGAAACGGCTTCAATCATGTGTGTGAAAGGCACAAATCTGTTGGTGCTGGCTGACAATAAGGTTTTTCAGGTGTTTTCCAGCCAACTCTTTTTTGACCAGCAGAATTTTTTGAATACCTGCTCGGGCTGAATGGTTTTCAAATGAATCAGCTGTTATTTTGAGAAGAATATTGTCCGCAGGCAACCGATATTGTTTTCAAAAAATTGACTGATAGAATTAAATTGAGCCCACAGTTTAAGGTGCAATCTATTCAGGGGAATGATTATAGAATGCAATGAAAAGGTTTGAAGACGTCTACAAAGTCTTTTGGGGTAGTTGGTTGATTGGGGATACATTTTTAATACCCTGTATTCATTAACTGCACTTTCATTTGTCATTTGCGAATTCGGATATAAGATTGTTTGTTTTTACATAGATGCATAGTTACATAGGCTGAAAAAAAGGCATGCGTCCACCGGGTTCAGCCTTTCACACATCACCTACTGTGATTGAACTTGATCCGAAAGAAGGTGAAAAACCCAGTCTGACGTGGTCGTCAATATGCAACAAAGGGAAAAAAATTATTCTTGACCCTAGAATAGCATCAGATTTCTCTTTGTATCAGGCAGCAATTATCACATATTAAATCTTATAACCCTTAATATTCTGTGTCTGCAGGGAGTCATCTAGTCATCGTTTAAAAGTCTGTACAGTTTCTGACCCCACCACCTCAACAGGCAGAGAATTCCACAGCTTTATTGTTCTCACTTCAAAATACCCCTTCCTATGCTTTAGGGCTGAATTTCCTTTCGTCCCGACTAAATGGGTGACCTCATGTCCTGTGTATAGTCCTGTTAATGAATAGGTTTCCAGACAATGGTTTATAATGGCCCCATATATAATTATCTAAAGTTATCAGATCCCCTCTAAGGCCCCGTATATATTTATATAAAGGCCCCATATATATTTATCAAAATTTATCAGATCCCATCTAAGGCCCCGTATATATTTATATAAAGTTATCAGATCCCCTCTAAGGCCCCATATATATTTATCTAAAGTTATCAGATCCCCTCTAAGGCCCCGTATATACTTATATAAGTTATCAAATCCCCTCTAAGGCCCCGTATATATTTATATAAAGTTATCACATCCCCTCTAAGGCCCCATATATATTTATCTAAAGTTATCAGATCCCCTCTAAGGCCCCGTATATATTTATATAATGTTATTATTATTATTACTATTCTTTATTTATAAAGCGCCAGCATATGTAATCAGGTCCCTTCTAAGGCGCTGCTTCTCTAAACTAAACAGCTTGTTAGTCTTTCCTCATAACTTAAATCTTCCATTCCCCTTATTAATTTAGTAGAAAGACATTACTTCTCCATCCAGAGAATTCCCAATCCACAGAGCTAGAATGAGGCGTATTCATTTGAGAGTGCGTTACCATGGTTTATTCTGTTATATGAATGCTATCCGAGTTATCAGCAGATTCTTTGTTTTACCTTTTCTCTGTATTAAACTCGTCAATCAAAGAACGATCACATGAAACATAAGTATCTCGGCTAGTATCGCTGAATTCTAGGAAGTTCTCAATCTGAGACAAAACAGTTGTGACTCATCGCATGACACCTATTTGTTCATTATATCTGAAAGAGAACTGCAGCATTCATGGCAAATTTTTCAATACTTTTTATTGTGAATCCTCTTTAAAGATGAACAGTTTTCACTAAGACAGGGGTCAGCAACCTAGGCCCCCAGATTTTATGGAACTATATCTCCTATGATTCTCAGCTTCTCATTAAGTTGGGTAAATGTAGTCCGAAAACATCTGGAGGGCCACATTTACTGACCTCTGCACTATGAGGTTAATCTATATATATATATATATATACAGTTGTGTTCAAAATTATTCAACCCCCAATGCTGTAAAGGGTTTTAGGGAATTTAGTGTTCATTTGTAATTGTATTCAGAATGAAATCCTACAAGGACTTTTTAAAGAACCATATGCAACTAAAATGACATCAATTGGTTTTGTAATACAGTAGTAAATGTTTCTTTTGTGAATTCTTCATTGACACAATTATTCAACCCCTTAAAGACTACCACTCTGAAGAACAGAGGTTCATTCAAGTGTTTTCAATCAGGTATTGAAAACACCTGTGGATGTCACGGAGCAGCAATAAAGCATAATAAGCATCAATTAGGCAGCTTTAAAATGACTGTGATACTCAGCTCCTTCTAGACATTTACTGGTGTGGTTACAAACATGGTGAAGTCAAGAGAATGGTCCAGGAAGACAAGAGAAGAGGTGATTACTCTTCACAGGAAGGGCAATGGCTATAAGAAGATTGCAAAAATGTTAAACATACCAAGAGAGACCATAGGAAGCAAGCATCATTCGCAAATTCAAGGCAAAGGGCACTGTTGAAACGCTACCTGGTCGTGGCAGAAAGAAGATGCTGACTTCGACTGCTGTGCGCTACCTGAAGCGTAGACTGGAGAAAAGTCCCCGTGTGACTGCTGAGGAACTGAGAAAAGATTTGTCAGATGTGGGTACTGAAGTTTCAGCTCAGACAATACGGCGCACACTGCGTAACGAAGGCCTCCATGCCAGAACTCCCAGGCGCACCCCTTGCTGTCTCCAAAGAATAAGAAGAGTCGACTGCAGTATGCCAAAAGTCATGTGGACAAACCACAGAAGTTTTGGGATAGTGTTCTGTGGACTGATGAAACAAAATTAGAACTGTTTGGGCCCATGGATCAATGCTATGTTTGGAGGAGGAAGAACAAGGCCTATGAAGAAAAGAACACCTCGCCTACTGTGAAGCATGGCGGGGGGTCAATCATGCTTTGGGGCTGTTTTGCTTCTGCAGGTACAGGGAAGCTTCAGCGTGTGCAAGGTACCATGAATTCTCTTCAGTACCAGGAGATATTGGATGACAATGTGATGCAGTCCGTCACAAACCTGAGGCTTGGGAGACGTTGGACCTTTCAACAGGACAATGATCCTAAGCATACCTCCAAGTCCACTAGAGCATGGTTGCAGATTAAAGGCTGGAACATTTTGGAGTGGCCATCGCAGTCACCTGACTTAAATCTGATTGAGAACCTCTGGTGGGACTTAAAGAAAGCAGTTGCAGTGCGCAAGCCTAAGAATGTGACTGAACTGGAGGCTTTTGCCCATGACGAATGGGCGAAGATACCCGTAGATCACTGCAAGACACTTGTGTCAAGCTATGCTTCACGTTTAAAAGCTGTTATAACTGTAAAAGGATGTTGTACTAAGTACTAAGATTGAATGTCACTTGGGGGTTGAATAAAACTGATAATGATGTGAGCACAGAAAAGACATTTGTGGTTATTTCATTATAAATGTTATGTTATATTTGTCTGACCTACACATGCCTCTTTAATTTAATTGTAAGCAAGATGACTGAATGATCAAAATCAATGTCAAACTGGCCAAAACACTCAATTTCAGTGGGGGTTGAATAATTTTGAACACAACTGTACATATATATATATATATATATTATGCATATAACTTATATATTAGGAGATGTATGGACATCTACATTAGAAACTCTTCACTATTGTAATGTACACTATACGGTCATTTTGGTGATGCATTGCAATTTTTTGGCAAAAACAGCAAAATCTGAAAAGTATTCAAATGCCTTGATTGAACCCTGGCAACATTGAAAAATATACAGTGTATTGGAACTGTAAATGTAAATATATTCACTTTGTTATCATATAGATTAATTCATGAAGTTTAATACACAGCCTGGCCAGAAAATCCACCACTTATATTTAACTAAGCAAATACGCGCAAGCCTTCCATTGGATAATTACTGCATTGATTAATATATTCAGCTGCAAAAAAGTAGGTCATGTGACTCCCTGAATATACTGAATGAGCAGGTTTTTCCATCAATGGATTTTTTTCTCCCCTGATGGCACAGCGGGCATATTCCAAGATGGCAATACCAGGATTCATCAGGATCAATTTGCGCAAGAGTGGTTCAGGGAGCATGAGACATAATTTTCACGCATGGATTGGCCACCGCACAGTCCAGACCTTAACCCCATTGAGAATCTTTGGGATAATGTGCTGGAGAAGACTTTACGCAGCGCTGCGACTCTCCCATCATCAATACAAGATCTTGGCCACAAATTAATGCGGCTCTGGATCAAAATAAATGCTGTGACATTGCATGAACTTATCGAAACGATGCCACAGTGAATGTGTGCCGTGATCACAGCAAAAGGCGGCCCACCGAAATATTGTGTGAATTGTGTGTGAATTTTTTGGGGCCAGGTTGTGTATATATTACTATAAAGCAGAGATTTGAGGTGATGCCTTTAACCATATGGGCAGTATTTTTCATCCATAGTGTTATGCATTTCTTGTCATAGCATTCCATTTCTGAGCGATGTCCATGCAATCTTTTACAGCTCCAAAATTATCAATGAATTTCTTCCGTAGTCCATAAATAATGACTTTTGTTTGTGACCTTCCTGACAGCTGCCGTATTTTTAAACCGTGAAGCTGAATAAGAGGTTTGTGAGTGGATGGGTTAGACTTGCCGCAGTACTTACGATTCGTTACTGGAGCACATTTTTGTGGCAGGCCAGAGATGCAAATTTACTAGAAACGAGATTTTCACCTGAACGGACAAGGTACAAAGTGTGTGGCAGTGAATAAACATGTATTGTATCACACGTGTTGCGAAGGGCCAAAACCTGGTATATAAAAAAATATCATATTTTTGCATCACAGGACCTTTAACCACACTTTCTATTATTAACAAAAGTTTCTAAAAAGGATTCTGAGGGATAGTGACGGGCAGCGTCTTGACTTTTTAGTTGTTGTTGTTTACAGGTAAATACATTGCCAGCGTTAGAAACATAGCATTCTTGCAAATGTAAAACAACAGAGCTCTGGTCAACAAGATACTTTATTCATACATTTATCCTTTAAAGCAGGGATGTCAAACTGCATCTCCCCACAGA